>LR990858.1:1200000-1800000 GCA_905163395.2 Endotricha flammealis | reverse complement strand
CGAGTGCCATGCTCGCACAAGCCCGGGTCATTGCATCTATACGAGCAAGACGGCAATATAATCACGCGGGAATAACAGAGACGGGTAATCAAAGGTCAACGCATAAAATTCTTCGTGTCTACGTGTATTTCGTGTTTACTACGAATGCACCACCGGCTGTCAAATATAGAATAGATCCTATAATAATTGGGGGAATACGGCGTATCTGTTCGGTGGGTAGTTCTTAAAGGTCTGCTTATACCATTCGTGTGCGTGTATTGCGGTTTGAATCTGTAAAAGAAATAATAACAAAGTAGAAATAATTTAATAATAATAATTTATGTTCTACGATAAAAAGGGGAAAATTTAAAATTTCATAACACTTTTTTTTATTAACAAACTAGCTGTTTCCCACGGCTTCGCCTGCGTGGGCTATTCCGGATTTATATTTAGATTATTTACTCACCTGATTACCCAATACCCATAAATAAATGCAGAAAAATGTCTTTGTTGGCACCAGTAGTAGCAGAACAGTATACAACACTATTTCACACAGCCTGTGAGGGCTGGAGACGTATTGAAACAGTCTCCCGCGCGGTACACCATGTTCTTCAGTCACAACTTGACCTGACTTCTTGTCTTTTCTTAGATTCGCAAATATGATATTAGTTTTAAACTGTTCATACCAGGACATCATAAAAATTATGGAGATAGGTACAGCTAATAAAGTCGTTTTAGTATCATTCCATGCGATATTTGTCCGGTTTTGGGTGCCTGAAACAAAAATAAAATTGAGTGTCTTGAGGGGTCTGGTATGGTCTGGCCTGGGCTTAGGGTGCATCAAAACATACTAAAGATAGGTAACTACAACAGAGATTTGACTAACGAGTTTATCCCATTTTTATATGAAAATTTTACGACACAAATAAAAAAAAAACATATTTTGTATTTTTTTAATGTATCGCCTGAACAAATAAAATAAATAAATTAAAATGCCTTTTATTTCCTTACTAATAGTTTACAAGTTTGATTTATACACTAATTAATTTTCTTAATTTATAAGGAACCCCCCCTATCAGGCCTCTTCCAAAGACTCGCATCTATCTCGGTCTTGAGCGATGTATGGTTCAGTGGACGCAATAACAAATTAAATTTCAAATGGACATGGTGATGTTTAGAATACATGATGAGTTTACAACGCCTTGTTTGTTCACCCATGTATCTATTGTACATATCAATGGATGCATTAGAATATTATATACATGTAACCTTGTGGACTTAGTAGTTAAAACCAGGAGGTTAGGCTGCATTTTTCTTATACTCGTGGTCCCCAGTGAAGCAATCTTGGTTTAGACCACTTAGGCCATATATGAAGTCATGTTTCTAGGACTACTAGTAGAGGATGCTTAATTCAGGCAGAGTGACGTATAAAGAGAAAAAATTTGTATTTATATATATGTATAACAAATAATCGATTTCAAAAATTCTTTTACCATTGGGAAGGTACATTATCCCTGTGTAACGTTTATTTTATATTTAAAAAAGAATTAGGGATTCCCTATGAGGCTGACATAGTCAAGCATGGCTAAAAGCCTCAAAAAAAAATAGAAAAAAGAAAGAAAAGAAAGAATTAGGAATCCAGTAAAATCCGTGCAAAGCTGGGACCGGTCGCTAGTTTAGTATAAAAAGAAATTATTTACAATAATATGAGTTGTGCGTATGCGCAGCCCAGCTGCCATGTTAGTAGATAACGACCCACCTGCGAGGCACAATAGAAGCGCAAGCGTCCTGTTGTTTTGCTGCTCAGATAATAATTGTGGGTGGTGTCAGGGCTACACTGATATTTCTCAAATTTTATAAATTATTACACTATACACATTACATGTCTTGTCTACAGGCTGCAGTGCAGTGACTGCTTACTATCAGGTGGGCCATAAGCTTGTTTGGCACATTAACGGTATAAAAAAAAACACTATCCAGGCATTATAGTCATAATGTCCAGTTTTTGTGTAAATATGATAATTTTCATAGGTCACAATATAAAAGCATATTTTAATAATATAATGTCTATACAATTTTTTATCTTCCTCTGGGATAAAGATTAGACTTCTTAACACATAAAGCCATTTATGTGCGATAAAAATACATCAATAATTTCACATATATTCTATGTATAGAAAGATCTTACCGCAGAATAAAGGTGCATGTCCAATAATTGCTACGAAGCATCCAAAATAGTGTATGATTCCAGCCAAGTAATGACTCAAGTTCATTTTACTGGATTTCGCGAACACTTGCACAAAGTATGTTTCGTAGAATCTCCTTATACACTGCACTGTTAACAGTGTCATTGCTATGATCGCTGATAATACCGACACTGGAAGGGAAAAGTAAATTAATAATATTAGATAGATAAATCATTATTTGATTGCAACGGACATGGATTACAATTACAAAATACATTACATTCAATCACACCTCAATGTATAAAAATTGATCAGGTTTTTATTGATCATAGAACTAAGCAATTTCATATATATTTTTAAACAAACATGTAGCTAATCAGTCAATATATTAACTACAATGTTTTTCAGATAGCATGGGTATGGTGACATTTGGGATTTGAAGGGAATTTACAGGGAATTAAAAATAAATGTATCATTTATATCATTAATAATGCAAATTTTGATTTACAACTTTTTTGTAGTTGCTTATTCTTCACTCTTTTTCTATTTCTTTTTGTACTTCGCGGTTTTTTGTTTCTAATAAACATGCATGAAATGGAATAATTCAAACGTCATCATACCCATGCTATCAGAAAAACACTTTAGGCTATGGTTTTTGTTTAAAATCTCATAACAATTTCTTTCTTTTGTGTCATACTGTAAAAATATTAATTTACCAATGGATGCGGGACATGCGCAATGGAAGAGACGAATTGCGGGACAAGTTTATTAAATATTGCAATGTGATATTACAACAGTCATTGCGGGACGGTTGGCTGCGGTGTATTATTATTTCCATTATGTAATATTTACAAGCGCAATAATTTTTATTTTTTTAAGTACCTAGTACATAAAAAAATAAATAAGTATATCTCTGATATGTGCAGACTATAGACCAAAAACAACTCAGTTTTATTGTTACAAATTAAAAACATTCTTTTTTTATTATTTTAACTACATAACCTATAATATATAAAATATTACCTGACGGTTCATCTTCTTCTAATAACAATCTGAGGACGACTGGAATGTATTTCAACACAGAGTAATCCAAATAATATACTAATAACATGTAGGCCAGTGTAGTTGTGCCAAATATCGAGGAAAATAAATAAAAATGTTTGAACCAGGCCTTAGGAATCTCTATTAATTGCAGGAAATTTGCATCAGAGCCTTTATAAGCGAAACTGCCATACCTATACCCTTTTAATATGAAAGCCGGTAGATGTCTTTCATAATTACTTATTAGGACACCAGTAAAAGTAGCTGCGAAAGCTAAGCCTAAGAAAATTATATCAAGTATGTTCAACATTGCTACTTAACAGCACTATAACTTATGTTTCGAGTCTAACGTTAATTAAACTTAGTGAGATTTCTACATCAATAATAACTGTAAAGCGTCCTACATAGTTCAAACTTTCTAAAAACTCGATACGACAATCTTGAAAACTCATTTAAAAACAAACTACGTTCCATTATGAACCATTTTTGATAAAGTTGTCAAAGTCACTGTACATTTTGTTTGACACTTTTTTTTTCTTTCGTTTGGCAATCGGACTTCAGACGAAGATTCCATTGTGCCATTTTCAAGATAATGATCGTTTAAACTTTGTCGTGACCACAGACTAAACATCATTTTACATACACATAGACATAAGCTGAAAATATTTTCAAGATAATGATCGTTTAAACTTTGTCGTGCGTGACCACAGACTAAACATAATTTTACATACACATAGACACAAGCTGAAAATATTGCTATCACTTTTCAGTTAATTAAATTCAAGAAATTCGGTATAACCTTGTCCCTTTCTTTCATCAATAGCAACACTGGTAATTACCTAAGTACCTACTACTACCTACCTACCCTAAACCCACCTATGAAAGATAAAATTTCAAAAATAGTAGATTTTACAACAAGTGCACCAAACGAATCATTTCTATCCGAGACTTCGGCGAGGGCTGATAGTAATGTCGAGGATAAAAATGATTTTGTGGACGAGTTATAAACTCTGCTTTTCACTTCGATTGCGAGGAAATAAATTAATAAACGCAAGAAAAAACAAGACAAACTTGTTTCCCGCCGCTTTTTTTTAAAAATCTTACGACATTGATATTAGGCTTGGGCTGCAGACCTATACAGCCTACTATTAAATTAATTTTGTAATAAAATAATTTTCTTAAATTAATTAAATAACCTACCGTACTTTAATTTAAATTTTAATATCTTTTATGACTTAAAAAACACATAAGGCAAATAAACAAAAGTAAATATAATAAAATAACAAATTCTATCTCTGAACTTTTTATTGTGTTTGGCTGTATGGCTCATTTCCTTTGCCTTAATATAGATACATTTTATGAGTAGATACGTTTTTGCCCTTGTGCACAAAATTCGATTTTGTGCAGCCTATATCCTGCGCAAATAAGCATTTTCTGAGCATGAAAAGTGAAAATATATGTTTGGATAGTCCATCTAAGCGCAGAGGTGCTTTTTTCTCATTTTCTCGATATTCCAAATCTTAGAGAAAGGATGAATAGAGTTGTCATTTGGCGTATACCCGTACGTAAGGGAGAGAAACAAAGTACATTGATTACGCAGTGTTACCAGAAAAGAGAATATTACCATGGGGTAATATTCTCTTAATAAATCATGGGATTTACCCCATGTTTTTTTTATATTTTTATATACGATAAACTAATAGGACTATTGATGATTTGCGATGTATTTTTTCTTATAATCATCAATATATTGAGACTTCGATTTATACTTGTATAAATAAATCGAAGTCGCTGTCCGCGCATGTTTGTCTGTATCTCCGCTAACTCCTATTGTCTCCTATAGTAGTATGGGAAGGTTGGTGTGACTACAGATCTCTCTCAGCTTGTATTAATTAGATATTATTTTTTATTTAGGTTGTCACTATTTTACCTCAATTGTGGGTAATATTGCATGGGTAAATTCAAGTATCTAAATAAAAATAAATTGCTGGTATCCCCAATACGCGTGGTACCCGACTAAATTCAGGAGACACAGGAAAGTGGCCGCCTGGCTTCATTTTACTTACCTACTTAATTTGGGTGCATAATACTACAAAATACGATTATTTTCTTGACCATTTACGTTATAATTCTATAATTCTGTACATTGAAGCCGTCATTTGAGTCTTAATAAATATAATCTGTATTCATTTTTATCAATTATGGCCGAAATAAAGTCTAAATAGTGTACTTACGAATGAAAGGTTATGTTGTCGATTTTACGTTCACTGCGGCTATTGCAGCCTAAAACACTACAATGCACCATAGTCTATGAACGCAAAAACACATCAACTCAACCACAGAACACAGTTTTCGCCTTGTTTTCACCCTGAAAATTCAGATTTTGAGAAATAAAGAAAACCGCTTTCGTTTGCTGGGCACAGTTAGCGAATGTGCCCAGCAAAAAAATAGTATACGTCGTGGACAAAAAATGTTTCTCTAGCTCTTTTTGGCCTTGGGAATATTGTATTTACTCATCTCGCTCACTCCTACCGTGACGCCTATATTCATCCTTTCTCTAAGTTCCAAATAGTTTCGTTAAAAAAAAAATCTTTTCGTTTCGTCCCCAGATTTTTTCAAACTTTTTCGATTTAAAAAAAAATTGCCAACCGATTTTCTAACTTTCAACGCTTTAATATGTCTCGATAAATTCTGCGCCTTTTGAGCACTCGTCTGACCCCGTAGCCCTAAATTTCTAGAAGTTATCGCAGATTTTGTGTATTTCGTAAAATCGATCCCATAAACATTTTCAATGCTAAAATGCAAAAGACAAACAATATTTTGGGCCTATGCAAGTGCGATGCGGATCCGCAACGGACGGTCCGCGACGAATTGTCAAATCCGCGAAGCATTGGTCGCACTTGCGGATCGCCCTTGCGTGCGGTATTCGCATCGCACTTGCATAGGCTCAAAATATTGTTAGCCCTAACGCCCTAAGGGCCCCGCACTGCAAGGCTTTAAGTATTATATTTTTTTTGTTTTGAGCTTATACTTTAAAACAAATAAGAAAGAATATTTTCTAATAATAATAATTTTTCCTCAATGACCAATTATTGTGAGAAAAAAATACGTTTTTAGAATTACTTGCTTTTGTGCTAGTATTGAATAGACGGGTGGCGGCGCCCCGCCAATTATTTTCAATAATAACACAAAGCCTTGGAGATGAGAGACTTTTCACGGGAAAGTAAGTAGGCACATAATATTATAATCTTATTTCTTTTACAAGATTCAACTTTAGCTTATTTGCAACATTATTAAAGGCTAGACGGTATATAGGTTTTATATCTGAAGAGGAGAGAACTATATTATTTTATTTTTTGATGAGAGGTAGGGCACAGCGCTCCTATAGCGATAATCCGCTCAAATCGGAGGAGCCCGTCTGGGGAAGGAGCTCCACCTTACAGAAGATCGTAGCCAAATAGCATTGGTCTCGGCCATGTTGTGTTCAGTACGGTGGCGATTAAGGTCTCCAGAGCTCCACCTGGGGTGATTGGGAGGGTTTGCTTGCAACACGGGTGTGTGTGATACTCCCGGTATTGCAAGCGTCTATAGGCAACGGTGGATGCTTACCATCAGGCGGGCGGTATGCTTGTTTGTCACCTTTGTGGTGTTAAAAGAATCGCCTCTGTAAATAAGAATCTTACAATTCACGATAATTTCGTTATTTTAAAGGAGTTCTGTATTGCCTATAATTTTTGGATTAATTTGTATGAAAATTTCACTTTTACAAGACTGTTCTGAGACAAATTAGAATGTGAAAAAAAAAAGTTATTTTTAAGAAAAAAAACGACACTTTTTCTATAACTCGTTATAGCATTCTATTATAACGTAGGTACGAATATTATTTTTATTGCAATATTTCTTTTAAGTAAATAGAACCAAGTAACTTCAAAGAGATGTCACCAACATGGACGCTTCTTTGTGTATTTTATTGTTTGTTTCAGACATATATTTATAGTTATTAAAATGAAAAAGTTTTTTGATGTTGCTGTTAATATATATTTTTTTGTTTGCTTTTTTTAATAGCAATTATGTGGAGTGTGGTGTAGCGCAGTCGGTAGAACTTTTAAAATTAAATTAACTAATTATGTAACAACCAGTTTCTGTAACGCATTTTAATTTTTCATTCTGCATTAAGTTTTAAGAGAGGCAGGGCACAGCGGAAAATCCGCTCAAATCGGAGCAGCCCGTCTGGGGAAGGATAGGTATCCACCTTACAGAAGATCGTAGCCAAATAGCAATGGTCTCGGCCTTGCCTACGGTGAGTAAAGTCTCCAGTAGCCCAAGCAGGAACTTTTGGCTGCCGAGTAAAGTAATCGAATAGAACTAACTACACGATGACGGAGGGTCACGTTACTCGGCAGCAGTCAACTTTTTACAGGGTCGGTAACGCGCGAGTGATACCGCCAGTATTGCAAGCGTCTATAGGCTGCCGGCTGTAGTATAATTTTATTTTCTTCTCTAGTTTGACAGTGACGTCTATAATTTTATGTATCATTAACTTTAAAAATGCGTTCCGGAAACAGACTTTTCCCTTTTCCAGGTTATAAATTACCCGCTTATACCAAATTTCAAGAGCCGCAAATCTGTCCAGCTGTTTTTGCGTGAAAGAGGACCATACATCCATACATCCTCTCAAACTTTCACGTTTTTATTAATAGTAAAGATCTACTACTAGTAACTCGATATTTAATTAGTTGGTCACAATTTACGTGACAAATAGGATTGGATATGTAGATAAATGATAGTATATTCCGGTAGATAAGGCACGGGCGCCTCTTGCTTCAATGGAGGGCCCGCTCAGTAGCAACACTCAGCCGACCTCAGAATTTACCTATTTGCCGTCAAGGAGTCCCTACGGAATTATATTTTAGAGGAGGGATACGAATATCTTTATATTTCAAAATGAATTGTGAATAATAATCTATCTATACACATATATACTAAAACTCGAGAACGGCTGGACCGATAGGGCTCATTTTGATCTTGAAATATTTGTGGAAGTTCAGGGAAGGTGAGAAAATATGGAAAAATTGCGAGGAAAATACAAAAAACGACAATTTTATTTTCCCGTACAAACGCTACGCAGACGTAGTAGCGGGTCAGCTATAGTATTAAATATAAAAATCCTGTCCAACATTTAATCCAATTTTCTTGTGAATACTAGAAAAAACACGCTCCTTTTTACTACATCGTAAAATCTTTGTGCAGGTAATTTTTATTTTATTAATTTACTAGCCAAACCCGCGCAACTTTGTTTGCGTGTACCTCGCTTTCCTGTGGGAATTTTGGAATGTATCATACGTATAAACCTTCCTAGAATCACTCTTATCTATTACAAAAACCGTTGCGTAGTTTGAAGATATAAGCGTACATAGGGACAGACAGACAGACGGCGCGACTTCATTTTATACTTTGTAATAAAGATTTACAGACATATACAAATAACAAAAAAAAACTTGCAACGTTTTTTAACTTATGGTGCTTAAATGACAATAAGTTTTAAATAAGTATACATTTTGAGCTAAAAAGGTTATGTGACCAAATAAATACTAAATCATCATTTTATCGTCTTAAACTTGACACGCAAGGGGGAGTCCTATCATTTCCCGTAACAGGAAGCCCATATCTAGAATGCCGCATCCATACATTCACAACTGAATTGTTATCCGTAAGTGAAGACTCGGGTTATCAGATCCAGGTTGAGCGGGCGATGCACAGTCAGCACGTTAGTCATGTGGAAAGTTAGATATTGATGCAAATTTATCTTTCACGTATTGGTGAGATGACAATTCGTTGTGATTGATAAGCTATAATACGTAACTAAGTACAATCCGTTCCAACTTTGGCAGTTCCAGACATAATGGCAGCTAAATGGATAAAAAATATACACGCAGATCTTTCCAAGAGTGCAGAGTCTCGTTTGGAAGTAGTGGAGTTACCATTAGATTTTCCAAGGTGACAGAGTCTGTTATATGATGCTTAGAATCCGAGTAAAACCAGGCAAAGCAAATAGTATTCTTACTTATATTACAAATGTGTAAGTTAGTGAGAATGTATCGATGTTTGTTACTTTACTCTATCACGCAGAAACGGCTAGATAGATTTTCTTGAAATTTTTTAACAATGTTGCGCAAATTGATTGCGTTATAACTAGTGAAGCGCTAACGGGATATGCTTCACCAGCAACATAGGTTTTTACGTGGGCGAGGTGTTAACCCGCCGCACAACCCCCGAAATGCTGGAGGACCACACCCGTCGTTGGTCAGCGAGTCCATCGGACTTAGCCGGTTAGTGTAGCTAGGCTGTACTACCGACCATTCCCCTATCCGCCACCTTGGGGACGCTCCCCTACGCTGTGAGGGCCAGCGCGGGGTTTCTTGAAATTTGGTACACGCGTAGTTTAAACTAGATTAACATAGGATATTTTTTGTCCCGGATATCAGCCCGGGAACGGGACCAGCGGGGTTTCGCGGGTTAAATCGCAGGCATGCGGGCTAGTTCGTTATAAAACGTTGCATACTATGAGACTTTAAACAAAATTTCGACTCTCAAATATGTTAAAATATTAGATCGCGTAAAATATAAAAGGTTATATTATGAGCGCAGCGTTTTAGAACAAAATTGCTAAAGTTTTGTTGAAAATACGAAATAAAAATTTGTTATTGCAAAAAACTATAGAATTAACAGCAGAAAAATTGTGCATTGTTTACGATAAGAGGAACTTTAGTCATAACTAGTTCTGGATTTTATTGTTTGTTAGCTATACTTTAACATAATTTTAAAACATGTTGGAAATGTTTTTCGTTGCATACATACATTTTTATCGTAAGATTCGCGTTGGTTATTTCATTTTCAAACCATATGGTTTTTTTTTTGAAATCTTATTAAGTGACTTCGGTGTTAAATAAGAGTAATAGAAAATATGGCAATAGTTTTTTATTGCAAGATTCGCATATTTCAGAAGGATTGGTTTCTGAAAATTTTAGAAAAGATAACTTAACTAAACCCCGTCTCTTTTTTCTTTTTTCTCCACTTCTGATAGGTTTTCTGGAAGAGATTACTTTGTGATAAGACCGCCTTTTGTACTTCATTACTTTGTCTATTTTACTGTATGTTTGTATTTTAATGGTGCAATAAAGAGTATTGTATTGTATTGTATTGTAAATGATAAATCATAAGTGTTTCATCTAGTTCCATCATCTAGTTATCCGGTGAAAAAATGAACGTCTACAAGCGCTCTATTATTATTAAATTGTCTATACTAATATTATAGAGAGGAAAGATTTGTATATTTGTTTGCAACGAATAAACTCAAAAACTACTGGACCGATTTGACATTTTTTTTTCACCGTTGTGAAGCTATACTATCCGTGGGTGACATATATATATATATATATATATATATATATATATATATATACATACATATATATATGTACAGGGTGTTTGGTAGAGGATTGAACATGGGATAATGGCAGAAAGTTGAGATGGTCTGCTACATGCTGAGCGAAAAAAGTTGACCTAGGGCCCATAGTTTTTTTTAAATGATTTTTTTTAAATTTTCACCAAACTTTCTTTCTTCGTGAATTTGAAGTACTATAACTTTTTTTTTTTGGATCAATCGGCCAGTTTATTTTTTTATTCTTATAAACTAACTGTATGTAGCTTACTTTTAAATTGATATTTGTCGGTTAGAGTTACCACAAAAAATGATATGAGTCCTCAAACATCAAAAAGACGAAAAGTACACGCCGAGCGTTCAACTTTGGACTGCTGTAAAAAAAAAACTAAAAGTGGTACTGCAGTTCTAATTCTAGGAAAACAGCTCTAGTTCATGCCCTTTGGAATGGTATTCAATTTACATAGTATTTTTTTTTCTAAGTAGTCTTTTTCGTACATTCTACATGAAATTGACCATTTCTGACAAAAATCCTTTAAAGAAAATAAATCAAAATAATGTTACAAAACATAGAGCGGGATGGTTACACAAGGCAGGTAGAAACGTTAACGTTTCTCTTAATCAATATCAGCATCCGTTCTTCCTTTTTCACTCGTCATAGGTGGGCAATGCATCCAAGACCTTGTAGTGGTGAAGAGTGGTAAGTGGTAAGCAATCGCCGCTGCCTATTGACATCTACGATTTTTTTATGACACGAAGAGGACAAACTAGCTAGCAAGTCACCTGATGGTAAGCAATCACCGCTGCCCATAGACATGCACAACTTTTTTTTTGACACGAGGAGGACAAACAAGCACCTTATGGTAAGCAATCACCGACTACAAAATCTTGGATGCGTTGCCCACCTATGACGGAATGAAAAAGGAAGGACTGGGGAAGGAAAGTTAATAAGAGAGTAGGAAACAGGAGGTGTATCAGGCTTCCGGCTCTCTCTCTCATCCTACGAAACACGGGGGACATACGAGGTACTGCCCCGGTCGAGCCTGCCCATTTACGAGCTACTACTAGTTCATAGTAGTGGCTACGCTCTACCACTCTTCACCACTACAAGGTCTTGGATGCATTGCCCACCTATGAAGAGTGAAAAAGGACGAACGGATGCTGATAATGATGAACCGTAACCATCACGCTCAATGTTTCGTAACATTTTTTTGATTTATTTTCATTAAAGTATTTTTGTCAGAAATGGTCAATTTCATGTAGAAAGTACGAGAAAGACTACTTAGAAAAAAATAAACTATACAAATTACATACCATTCGAAAGGGCATGAACTAGAGCTGTTTTCCTATAATTAGAACTGCTGTACCACTTTTAGTTTTTTTTTAACTGCAGTCCAAAGTTGAACGCTCGGCATGGACTTCTCGCCTTTTTGATGTTTGAGGGCTCATATTTTTTTTCCTGGTAACTCTAACCAACAAATATCAATTTAAAAGTAAGCTACATTCAGTTAAGTTAAGAATAAAAAAATAAGCTGGACGATTGATCCAATAAAAAAAAAGTTATAGTACTTCAAATTCACGAAGGAAGAAAGTTTGGTGAAAACTGAAAAAAAATAATTAAAAAAAAACTATGGGCCCTAGGTCAAATTTTTTTCGCTCAGCATGTAGCAGACCATCTCACCTTTCTGCCATTATCCCATGTTCAATCCTCTACCAAACACCCTGTATATACATATATATAAATATATATGTATTTATATATATTTAAATAGGGATCTTTATAAAAACCCGTGCAAAGCTGGTACAGGTCGCTAGTATAATAACAAAATATTTCTGAGATGTAACATTTCAATTTATGCTTGCATTTACGGTATGATACAGTGAGCTCCAATCTTGATTCATCCGGATATGTCTGGTTCATATCGTGCACCAATCCAAAATCTTGGCTTACGTAGACGGATTCCTATTACCAATATTCGATATTTATATTGTTGTAACTTGTTTGAAGTAAATAATATGTTGTAGTAACACTAGTTAAATAAAATACAGAGCAGCGTACTGTAGCTTTCATAACTATCAACAACTATTGTTACTGCTAAGGAGTTCAAATTTTGTTGACATGACCCTTTTCACACATGGCGTAGGGGTACGTTGGATGAACGTATACGCGGTACAGTCGAGACGCCGCCGGCGGCGCCGCGAATGCGCATACGTTGCATTGTCTCGACGTCTCTATTGCTAATTAACGCTGCGCTAGCGTCGCGGGTGTGCGTACAGCCCCGCTATTCAAATTCAAAATCAAAATATTTTTATTCAAATAGGCCTAATATCTCTCTCTGAGGCTCTTTCGAATCGTCACAATATTTTCCTACCACCAGTTCAGACGACAGATTTGTGCTAAGACGTTGACGAGACACAAATTTCGGTACTGGGGGCTGATTCTCGTAACAAAAACCGATTCTATTTCGATTCAAACACACTCGCTGTCCCGTCCAATTCAATTTGTATGAGTGAGACAGCGATTGAATTTGAATAGAAAGAATCAGCCCGCCCTACCGAAAGTGTCACGTCAACGCCGCGCTAGTGCTGCGTTTGAGAACTGCAGAGACAGCGCAAGGTGCGTCACGTATAGATCAATAGCGTCATGTTATTGCGGCGTCTGCGCTGCGTATACGTTCATCGAGCGCCTACGCTACACCTACGCACGCCATGTGTGAAGGGGCTCTAAAGACCGTGTGTGGTGTCTAAATAATATTGTTAACTTTGAGTCCAATAAATATCAAAAGTCCAAATAACACAACCATAACAAATTGAGTTTGAAACATGTTTATAAAGTGTAGAATTTATTGCTCGCTCGGACATCTATTCAATTTAAGTTTTCCATTTCGTTTAGCAGACAAAGCTTTCGTATAATGTTATTTTTTCGAAACTCACTTCAAAACTTGTAATAAATACAAACGGTAACTTTTTAAAAGATAACGATTAAAAAAACTGTATCTGTTGCAATACTGTGGAGAAGTTATCCATGCATGTTAGGGTTGTCATTAATAATAATATTCCAAACATTTTTTTGCTTAGATACTAGTTAACATAACATTCGGTTTTATAAGATTATCTTTGTTCGGTGTGCCTTACGGCATAGGCTTTCTCCAGCGTCTTTTACTGTCCGCCATACTCGTCCAGAGCGAGCCTAAGGTCATTTTCAGTCATTTGAAGACTAACATAAGTTAAAAAATATAATATTCTAGCTGATGCTCGCGGTTTTACTTTAAATCCCGTTGTTTCCGTTCTGATATCCGGGACAAAAACTATCCTATGTGTTAATCCAGGTTATAAACTACCTCTGTACCAAATATCAAGCAAATCTGTCCAGCCGTTTTTGCGTGAAAGTAACAAACAGTCATACAGACATCAAAAACTTAATTTATTTCTTGAATTCGGGAGAAGTCGGGTACTGTGATGTACAACCGTGTAATATGTCATGTGGACAAAACCCGGCATCTGACATCCCTAACATGGTCGTATTATAGAACAAAAATCTAGAAAAGGTAATCCAATAACATCCTTTGCGAAACAAGGGGACTTTGTGAACTGCTACAGAAATATTATTTGAAACTTGACAAGACATAACCTTTGTACCAATACGGTGGGTTTTACTCGCAACGATAAACAATAAGAACATTTTTTTAATTTTTTTATGTCATACAGTAGACAAACAAGCAAGCGGGCCACCTGATGGAAAGCGGTCACCGCCGCCTATGGACATCAGTAACACCAGGGCGCTACCAATGCGTTGCACACCAAGGAGGTTGGAGAAAGGGAAGGGAAAGAAGAAGGAGGAAAGAGGAGATAGGTAAGGAGTTGGGCTTCCGGATCTCTCACTCACCGAACGAAACGCATTGCTGCTTCACGTCGATATTCTGTGAGAGGGTGGTACTTCCCCGGTCGAGCCAGCCCGTTCGTAATACAAGGGTCAAACTGAAAGTTCTTAGAAAATAAAAAACTGGGCAAAAATAAAAGTTATTAGTTTTATTATATCTTTTTAAAATAGTGTCCCTTCACATCAATGTATCATTGCATCTGATGAAACCACCGAGCAAAGCAGTTTTCCCACTCGTCTTTAGCGGTTTTTTCGACGGAGTTTTGGGGCATCGGTCAAATTATGAGGTATACACCGGGTACAAAGCTTCCTAACCGCTAACTGTTCATGGAGGATTCTGTGCACTTGACTCATACCGATGCCTAAGCTTGTCCGAATTTGCTGATAGGTCACTCGTTTGTCATTCTCTATCATACGTCGCACAACACTGATGTTAACTTCAATCGTCCGTCGCCGTAGAAAGTCGTCCCTCACGCGGATCATCGGTAAGAATAGTGCGACCACGTTTGAAATGATTATACCAGTTGTAAATTGTGGCACGGGATGGGGCTTCATCATGAAAGGCCATTTGAAGTCTATTATAACATTCTTGTTGACTTAAATGACATCGAAAGTCATAAAAAATCATGGCACGAAAATTTACTCGCGTTAAATCCATGCTGAGGTGATTCGTGCAATTTTCAATGTGCCGCTGAAAACGTAAAACAAAAGAAAAATATTCAAATTCAAAATTCAAAACTTTTATTCAGAGAATAGGTTTTCACAAACACGTTCTCTTGTCAGAGTATACAGTAATAAATGATTTGTATAAATTAATCTACTCTATAAACTACTACCATTTCGGAAACAAAAGCAAAATGACCACTGGTAAAAAGAAATGGCGAAAGAAAACCAGTTACGGCCTTTTTTGTCATTTAAAAATATATCGTACTTTTCTTTTTTCTTTTCTTTTTTAACATAGAATTTAAAACTAGGTACATACATACAACATTACGTACGCGGAATGTCAATAAATAGTGCCATTAATTTGTCTCAACATAAAATTAAATCTAAAATATAAAATGCTAAATCGGTGTTAAAGATAGGAGCAGACCGCCCGCAAGGCAGCAACCGTTCTCGTGTATTTTCGAGTTGACGTGAGAGTCGGCCTTCCAGCCTCCATTACTGGGCTCACCATCACGATATTATGAACAATATTGTAGGGAACAACAGTAACCCGACCCCCAACGCCACCACCAGTTTGGACAATTTGCGAGCATGACATGCACGTACACATTAACATCCTTGTCATATATTAATTTATATTAAAATGTAAATAATAAGAAAAACAGCACCACTTAGATGACACTACGACGTACATGTTACAATATTGAACACAAATTTTATTCATGTAGTTTATTGAACATTGACTGGCTTTTCACGACAAGTTTTAGCATTTCACCTTCACAAGAGGGCCAGGGATTCCTTTCATTTAGATACTCGTTGATAGTATAGTACGCTTTGCTGGTTAAGAATTTTTTTACATTTAATTTAAATCTATTATTGGGCAAGTTTTTAATATATTCTGGAATTTTATTATACATATGCAAACTTTGGATCATAAATGACTTGCCCGCTTTCCTAAGCCTGAATTTAGGAACAGCTAATTTATTTCTATTACGCGTATTAAAATTATGAATATCGGACACCTGGTTATAGTCATTAATGTTTTTACGAACAAACATAATGCTGTCAAGAATGCACTGTGATGCCACCGTGAGAATATTAGTGCTTTTGAAGAACTCGCGAAGTGATTCACGGTAACCTAATTTATAAATAAAACGCACTACACGCTTCTGCAGCACGAAAATCGTCTCTATATCCGCTGCTTTACCCCAGAGTAAAATGCCGTACGATAGCAAACTATGAAAATAACTGAAATAAACTAGTCGTGCCGTGTCGACATTGGTGAACTGTCGAACTTTCCTAACAGCGAAAGCAGCAGCACTTAGTCTACCTGCTAGTGTTCTAATATGAGGATGCCATTGTAGTTTGCTATCAAGTACAATGCCCAGAAAAGTGGTAGTTTCGACCAATTCTAAGTTTTCATCGTTAAGAATGACTGATGTAATAGATTGGGATACATTCGGGAGTGAGAAAGCTATGCATTTGGTTTTGCTGGCGTTAAGCACCAAATTATTTACTGCGAACCATTGATGTAGTTGAGATAACGTTTTATTAATAGTATCTACATTAGGATTTTTTCTGTCTACCTTGAAAATTAAAGAAGTGTCATCAGCAAACAAAATAATGTCGCATAAATGTTCAGTTAAGTACGGCAAATCATTTATATATACTAAAAAAAGAAAAGGGCCCAATATTGAGCCTTGAGGAACGCCTATACTAGCAGGACAACCTACAGAGGTCGCTTCATTTACTCTCACTTTCATAATTCTGGCATTAAGGTAAGAGGACATAAGATTGATTGAGGAACTGTCCAAGCCATAGAATTTTGACTTATTTACTAAGGTCTTATGATCGACACAGTCAAAAGCCTTGGAAAGGTCGCAAAAAACACCAACAGCGTTCCTGCTGTCCTCCCAGGCCTCCATTATAACTTTAAATAACATGGCAGCGGCGTCTGTAGTGGATCTACCTTTAGTGAAACCGTATTGACGCGGGTGAAGCAATCGATTACTTTGGAAATAGGATAGTAGTTGGTCCAGAATTATCTTTTCAAAAATTTTGCTAAGTGCTGGCAGAATAGATATTGGTCTAAAATTATTTGGATCCTTACTACACCCTTTCTTGAAAAGTGGTATGACTTTACTCACTTTCATCAAATCAGGAAAAATGCCAGCTGGAACACATTCATTAAAAATTACGGCCAAATAAGGTGCTATGATGTCTATAATATTACTTAAGATAGCTACAGATATTCCCCAAATATCCTCTGACTTTTTTATATTGAGTGATTTAAAAGTTTTGAGGATCGTTTCAGCATTAACAAATTTAAACGAAAATCCGAAGTAGGTTCGGGAACGTTCGACCTAAGAAATTCATCAGCCAATATATGGGAAGACTTCAAGGACTTAGTTGTATGTATAGGAATACCTGCAAAGAATTCCTGAAAAGCATCAGCTACTTCATCGTCCGCGGAAACAATACGGTTGTTTACAAGGAGCGAGTACTCATTAGTACTCTGCTTCGACTTGCCGGTTTCTTTGTTAATAATATTCCACGTAGTTTTTGTTTTGTTAGTGGAGTTTTTGATCTTTTTACTTAAATGAAGCGCCTTAGCGGTCGCGCATACAAGTTTGAATATTTTGGAATAATCCTTTACATATTTATTAAATTGTGGGCTAGGATTATATTTACGCTGATCGTATAAATCATAAAGAGTTCTTCTACTAATATATATACCCGTCGTTGCCCAGTCACAAAATTTTATTTTATCGCGAATTTTAACCTTCTTAATTGGGAATGTATCATTAAATTCCCTACTGATGACATTGAATAAATTATTATATAAATGGTTAGGATCACTTGAAGTTACCGAAGGAATAACAGTTTTTTCTTTAACGTTTCTTCTGAACTTATCTTTGCGTGATTGAGAAATTAGTCTAAAAGATCCAATTTTATTTTCAGTAACACAGTTATCAATTAAAGAGATTTGTTGACCACAATGGTCCGATGCTAAACAGTTTATTATTTTCTCACCAGTGACTGCACAGTTACAAAAGATGTTATCAAGACAGGTGGCAGAAGTGGGCGATATTCTAGTTGGCTCGAGAAATATATTATTTAAGTTAAATGATTTAAATAAGTTTATAAGCTTAATGCTGTTCGTTGATGAAACGAGTAAATCTACATTAAAGTCCCCACATACCACTACAGGTTTGCTAACTTTAGTAGCACGCTTTAGGACCTCCTCCATTCTATTTTCAAACGTATCAAAATTTGCTGAAGGCGGCCGATATACGCATATAATTATATATTGAATAAGATCGACGCACGATATTTCGATAATGCGCTCAACAGAAAGAGAAACAATATCTTTACGTTCCTTATATGAGATATTATTTTATTAAAAAACTTACTCGTTAATATTGGCAAAGAGTTCCATTTTCAAAATTTAAACTTCTTTTTTAATTATTTTGTATACAAGTGGCTAGTTCTAAAAACTTTCAGTGTCGCCCTCGTAATTTCTCTACCACTCCAATGTATTTTACATATAGATAAAAAGAAATTAAAGATAGGCAAAATGGGCGTGATATTTCTGGTCACAACATTGACGAATCTGTACATATTAAAAACTGCCACATTAACTTGGCGTCTATGTATTTATATTTAAAAATACCCTGCCAATCAAAGGATTCAGTGCTTTGGAGGGCATGGTTCTTTGACGTCTAATTTAGAGACATAGTACGAATACAGTTTATTTTTAGCAAACGACATTTTCTACCGTGGAGTAAAACTCTCAGATTCCAGGGGCCCGTTTCTACTAAACAAATGCATCAATGGACTCTCAATAGTGTCTCAATAGAATGCCGATAGTGTAATTGTGGAATAGTTTTTGACATTTGTTATGGACTTAAACAATAAGTTATTGTTTAACTCCATAACAAATTTCAAAAGTAGTCAAAACTGATACACTATCGGCATTCTATTGAGAAATGCACCAATGGACTCTCAATAGTGTCTCAATCGTGTCTCAATAGAATGCCGATAGTGTATAAGTTTTTGACATTTGTTATGGACCAATAAATGTTTAACTTATTGTATAAGTCCATAATAAATGTCAAAAACTATTCCACAGATACACGATTGAGACACCATTGAGAGTCCATTGGTGCATTTGTTTAGTAGAAACAGGCCCCTGCACTTCTGTGATATTACCCTTCACGTTTTTGTACACTTTTTGAAAATTGCCAGGGATACGGGTCTCCTTAAATAATCAAAGGGCATTAGAGTACGCTGCTCTAATGCGGATTGGTAGACGCCACCGACTTGGCTTAGCGACGGCTTACCGTGCCCTCCGAAGCAACGCCCTTTGAACAGGTCTAAAAATAAAATAATCAATTAACTGTTAGTTGAAATGGGATGAACCCATCAATATGGAACCCATCGAATCACGTCACGTACAGGTGCCGCCCCGCGGCGACGCTTGTTTTTATCCTCTCCATTTGTCTATGACAAGCCTCTTTTATATTAACAGTATGCATATTTTTATGCCCGCAAAATGATACGTCCGTTCTTATGAGTATTTTTTATTGTAAACAAGTTGTAAATTGTAACCTATGTCCATTGTAATCTAATAAATGTATTAGATCTAGTCCCTGTAAAGACCTGCTCTCTGAATAAACGTTTTGATTTCTTTAAATTGATTAATATAATAATCTATCTGTTTTGCACAAATTTTGCTTATAACTTCCTTAAAAAAATATTTAATTTTTCGTGATATTCACGTTTAACTTCGTTGTGAGTTTAAATGCGCCACCTGATGGAAAGCGGTTACATTCGCATATGAAAATCAGTAATACCAGGGGCGCTACCAATGCGTTTCTTCCTTGATACAAGGAAGAGGAATATGGAGAAAAGAGTTAAAAAAGGAGTTGCGTCAAAAGACTAAAAAAATAGTTTGCTTTACGCCGATATTCTGTAAGAGGGGTGTAAGTACATTCAATAAATGAAAGAAGTGACCACGGTAGAGAACTAAGGACAAAGATTTTTATACTGATAACTAGCGAAACCCGCGCAACTTCGTTTGCGTGTATTTCGCTTTCCCGTGGGAATTTTGGAATGTATTATACTTAAAAATCTTCCCCTTGAGTTACTCTATCTATTAAAAAAAATTACGGCCCTGCTCATCTCTTTCCTTGGCTGTCTGTACTTCCTGGGCTAGACCATTCATAAATTTTGCACAGATAACGAGTAATGTTGAAGATCATGAAACGTCTTTTCAATGAAATTGTACTCTACTATACTCACCTCTAAGTAAAGTCGATAATTTAAGCGTCTTTTCACACGGACCAAAACCACGCAACAACCACAGTCACGCCACAGCAGAAACACGTGGTCGGACGCTATTTTGTATGAAAATGAATAGTTAATTCATACGGACCACATTTTGCCGTCATTATCGACCGCGTGGTTGATCACAACTCTAAAAAAGGTGAAGGTTCTCAATTCGACTGTAAATGTTTTTGTTTTGACAACAAACAGTCATATTATTTACAGTGTATTATAAAGAATATTTTATGTTTGTTACATATATCAGTACTTTCGATTTTGATGGTGGTTCCGGTGTGGTCAATTTGGGCCAATATACATATATAAGTTCTGACAATAGCATCCATGAGAAATTGAAATCATTTTTAGGGTTCCGTAGTAAACTACAAGGAACCCTTATAGTTTCGCCATGTCCGTCTGTCTGTCTGTCTGTCTGTCCGTCCGCGGTCCAGCGCCTAGACGCTTAATGCTAGAAAGCTGTAATTTGGTGTGTATACACATATTATCAATGCTAACAAAGTGCTGGAACAAAATTTTGAAAAATATTTTTTTTGGGGTGCCCCTACAGGTAAAGTGGACGTGTTTTTTTTTTCGCACCGACCCCATGTTGTGTGTTGTCTTTAGATAGGTCTCTTAAAACATCGAGGGTGTGGAAACATCATTTTCCGATACAATGATCCGTTTGCGAATTATGTGCATTTAAAGTGTCAATTTTCGTTTTGCACGGTGGTCCCCCCCCCCCCTCTATGTCCAAAAATCTTGTGTTTAGAAATTTGAAAATAAATCATGGTAGTAGTATATAGTGAACCTACAAGGAAAACTATAACGGTTAAGTAGGCACTACTAGTTACCGAGTAATAGCCGACGAACTTATGAAATAAAATTTCTTTGACGAAAACGTACAAATGTCATAGAATATGGCATTGTACTCATCTGTAAGTAAGAAATGCGAAGCCAATACGGAACCCTACATTGTGCGTGGCCCGACACGTACTTGCCCGGTTTTTTTGTTATAATTTTATTGTCGCTGCGAAGTGGTCCCTGTGTAAAGACCCTAATAAGTAAACAAAGAGATTGCATTCGATAAAACAAATGTCGACTATTCGACATTATTCAAATGTATGCGGGCCCTAAAGTGAGGCGAGCAATATACCCTATCTAATTTTAGATGTAAAATAACTTGGGCAAAATTCAATATTCCCAAACAATATCGCAACACCTGTGTTGGCTGATTTCCATTCCATCCCCAGGTTGGTGCTGTATAAATTGAAAATTTATATACACCTTTAAATTTCTCAATAATGTACAACTTAAACAGCTTGTAAATTAATGTACAGCGGTGGGTAAAATGATTTCGTAATAGCATTATGTTGGTATAAGACACACTCTCCTTCCCCTTGGATCCACTGCTCGAGCCCCCAGTCTATCCTAGGCGACTTTTTTCTCCTTCTATCCACTCTTCAGACCTCTCCAATACCTAGAGTGCATGGACTTAGAGTTGTCATATAAATAAATAT
This sequence comes from Endotricha flammealis, assembly GCA_905163395.2. Lineage (NCBI taxonomy): Eukaryota > Metazoa > Arthropoda > Insecta > Lepidoptera > Pyralidae > Endotricha > Endotricha flammealis. Next base: position 1,777,965 of record LR990858.1, on the reverse strand, counting down.
ATAGGGACAATTCATACAGATTGAGCTAGCCCCGAAGTAAGTTCGAAACTTGTGTTATGGGATACTAACTCAACGATATTATATTTTATAACAAATACATAATATAGATAAACATCCAAGACCCGAGGCCAATCAGAAAAAGTTCGTTTTTCATCATGACCCGACCGGGGATCGAACCCGGGACCTCCTGGGTGGCGGTCTGGCGTGGTAACCATTACGCCACGGAGGTCGTCAAATAAATAAATAAAATAAATATTCTTGGACGAATCACACAACGCCATTTAGTCCCAAACTAAGCAACTAAGCTTGTACTATGATGGGTACTAGATTGCTGATAAATAGAAATCGCTGTCCCCCGGGAATATTCCCGTATTCAACCATTACCATAGTTTTAACTTTTTGACAGATTCTTTATCTTAAGGTCCCATTACACCTTGTCAATTTTTTTCAGATTTTTTTTATTGATATTGACGGAATTAGGACTTTTCCACACCTATTGTAACGTACTTCACAATGACATTCGTTAAAATTTTATGTTCTTTAATGTACCCGAAAAAGGATGTAACATTTGATTACTGATATCGGTAGTTCGAGATTTGTCGGCAGTGTATTATAACCTTACTGTTCGAGACATAAATATTCGTAAATTTTTCGGCAAGCGCAAATACGATATTATTCGAGTAAATATTTTTGTTTTGTGTTTTTGGTAAAGTTCTAATACATTTTATTTAAATGAAAACAACTATCGTATTACTTCGATTCTGTGTGTGATTTGGCTACAGTGATTGTATCTGTGACCTGTACATCGCTCAACAAATTCTTCTAACAAGTCAACGGTGTTTAAACCAAATCCCGACCCCCACGTTCGTAACATTTGGTGTCAAAAGTAGGATTTGGAGATGCTAGTGACTCCGAGGGAAGAAACTGCCGGGGTCAGAACGAGGGCACAGGAAGCCGCGGAAGTCATGGCTACTGCTCGACAGGACCCATCAACGGACCATCGGAACACGTCTACCGACTCCATCGACCAGGACCAGGCGAGATCAACTATGCAGGCCCCGTCCACTAGATCCACCCATCGGACCTCGTCACCAGCTTAAGAGGCTAAAGCATCTGCATTCGACTTTAATAGATTAATGCAGATTATGGAATGCATGTGCCAGGGGCAAGAGAAAATGCGCCAAGAGCAGGAGGAATGGCGTCAAAAATTACTGCATGCCGTAGGTTCAGTGGATGATAAGGTGGAAACCCTACAGAAGAATGTAGACCAAGTAGAAGAAAGGGTTATCAATCTGGAGGACAACATGGACATTGGACACCCTATAAAAAGATGTCGATGGCTGCGAAAGGGGCTTCTGCGAGTGGAGACTACAACAATAAGTTAAACATAATGTTATTGTTTAAGTCCATAACAAATATCAAAAACTATTCCACTGATACACTATCGGCATTCTATTGAGACACGATTGAGACATAATTGAGAGTCCATTGATGCATTTGTTTAGTAGTGTCGGGCCCCTGTCATGTCGAGTGGCTTTGCTATAGGCAGCCGGGCGCCTCTAGTAGAAGTTTCAACCTACGACGGCACTACATCCTGGACCGCCTACCATCAGAAATTTAAGACCGTGGCCAATGCTAATGGATGGATGGAAGAACAAAGATTGAAAACTCTGACAGTTGCACTTCGGGGATCGGCTCTTTCGGTTCTGGAGGCGCTACCGTCCTCGGGGAGCACATTCAAGGAGCTAATGGAGGCACTGGAAGCAAGGTACGGCGAACAACATCTGGAGCATGTCTTCCGTGCTCAATTACGAGACCGAACTCAGCGTTCGGGAGAAGAGCTGCAGCAGTGGCCCTTGGAAATTGAGATGCTTGTTCGCAAGGCCTACCTATCTATACTACAGCGTTTCGTCGATGGGATCAAAGACATGGAGATTAGGGCTGCGGTATGGCTTCGCCATCATGCCTTACTAAAGGAAGCCCTAGCGCAAGCCCTGGAAGAAGGTGAAACCCTGCGACGTGATCTTCGACCAGTTTACAAAGTACGGGAAGTAATGGAAAAAGTGCGGGAGATAAAGACGTCGTTCCAGCCGAAGAAAAAGACCGGACCTAAGTGCTATACACCCAAGTGTATGTACAAGCCATTTGCAGTTTGAAGAAGGAGCCTCAAACGGCTAAACCTGCTGAGGAGTTGAGCAAGATGCAAAAGCAATTTATGGAAATGGCAAAGAAGATGGATACTTCAGCTTCTGTTGAGAATCAGGAAAACGTCTAACAGCCAGGGCTAAGGGTGCTGGCTGGAACAGAAGAAACCCCGAGAATGATCGTCTCACAAGCTAACAATGGGAATAGTTCAATTTAATCTTGCAGTCTCTCCTGAGAGACTGCAAGATAACTGTGGACACGGGTGACGGGAGCCTCTAGGACAATAATCACGCTGAAACTGCAACTTCATGCAAACCATGAAGAGGCGCAACAATACCACTGATGTCCAACTTATTTCCGCTTCCGGCCAGCATATACCCGTTCTAGGGGAAATTTTGGTCACATTGCAAGTGGGTGAAACATCATACACTCACAACGTTATCGTGGCTGAAATTATGGATGACTGCGTATTGGGCCTCGACTTCATGAGAACTTCTGGCAGCCAGGACAATAGTCAATGGGAACACGACTGCATTTGTAAGTTGAGGGACTTCCATACAGTCCAAGGGAAGCTGTGGCCTGGAAAGATTCCGGGCAGTGTTGGGGAAGGTTTGGTAGTCACTATGAAACTTTTGCGGCTTTTAAGGGCTTTCAAGAGATTAAATTGAACGAAGGCGACTAAAAAATTCAGGCAAATAATACAAAGGATGTCGCTCTAGAAAGAAATTCTAAAAGAGTAATTGTTTTTTGTTATTTTAATATTAAAATAAAGATTTTAACTGAAAAATAGTGTTTTTTTACAATAAATATTTGTTATTTGCTCTAACTGCAAAGTGTTATACATAAAATATCTAATTATCTAGATTCGACGAATAACACGATTACACAACAATACGTCAATGCGTTTGTTTTCACTGATACTCGAATAAAATGGCTTTAACTCGTTACGTTTACCCAGCGCAATATTGAGAATAACGAATAATATCGTAATACTTTATTATTGTGAAGCTCGAATCTTGGAATTTACTCGAATACTATTGTAATGTAGCTTAGCGTCGTAAAATACACTTACAATTTCTGGTAAAAATAATTTTATTAATAATTTAAATACCAATAATAATTAATAATCACAAAATGCATATCTTTATTTCCCAAAAAATTAGCTTTCTTTTGGTATATGAATGGTTTCTTTACCTTGTGTATTTTTAAAGTTATTTAGTAAAAACAGTTTTTTATTTTTCCTGTAAAATTTAGATTTTTCGATAACCATAATATTCGCCGGGGACAGCGAAATGGTCCGCTTTATGAAAAATTATCGAAAAAGTCTTTTTTTTAAAAGAATAACTATGCAAATTACATACCATTAGATAGAGCATGAACTAGAGCTGTTTTCATAGAATTAGAACTACTGTACCACCTTTAGTTATTTTTTTATAGCATTTCAAAGTGAAACGTTCGGCGCGTGATATTCGTCGTTTTGATATTTGAGGGCTCATATTATTTTTTCTGGTAACTCTAAACGACAAATATCAATTTAAAAGCAAGCTACATACAGTTAAGATAAGAATAAAAAAATAACCTCAACGATTGATCCATAAAAAAAGTAGTACTTCAAGTTTAGGAAGGAAGAAAGTTTGGTGAAAATAAAAATAAGTATTTAAAAAGACTATGGGCCTTAGGTCAAATTATTTTTGGCTCAGCAAGTAGCTGATCATGTCACCTTTCTGTCATTATCCCTGTTCAATCCTCTACCAAACATCCTGTAAATATATATAATGATCTCGATGATACTTACTATGATAGGTACCTACTATAAATATATCTAAATCGACTAAATTGTATAAGTACGACCAATCCACAAAAGTCAATCAAAAAGTATACGTTTCCCAATTTATCCCAAAACTACATCGTAACCTTTACTTAACTATTACTGACATTAGTTTAACTTTTCAATAACCACTGTTGTGGCCGATGGCGAAACTTTCATTCAATGTAATATTGTTTTAGCGTATTTAAACTTTTGTTCATTCCCATCGCGGTTATTATTTATTCAAAAGACTCTTTGATCTGTTGCAAAATTGTTTAGAATATTTTTGGCTGGTTATAAACTATGTTTGTGGTTTGAAATGTTATTGTTTTTACTATGAGCTCGAATTTCTCGCTTCTCACTGCGTTATCGCGACTCGCGCACGAAGATAAGAAGAGAATATAACCTGTCATCTATTAAAAGGGGCACCATCATGTGAGTAAACTTATTTAATTTGGCTTTTAAACGACTTTCTTAAAATTACTGAAAAAAATACTTTATTTACTTATCTAACTTTTTGTTATTTTAAAGACCTGACACAGTTTTTTCGATAATATAATATTAAAAAAAAAACTGAAAACAACCTGAATTTTAGTCTTAATGTCATTTGTGGATGAACGGATGCGGATTTAAAAGTTAATGAAAAGAAAAATGAATATGAATATGAAGATAATGGTTAATTATATGTTTTTGTGCAAAATAAATTAATAATATATATGGGCAGTATGGAAACCGAGGTCTGTTTTACAAGAAAAATATAACTATTTTGGATTTGCCAAAAAATAATGATGTACGTAGGTACATACTTTACCTATTTTGAATTTGTCAAAAATAATGATGTACTTAATGTTTTCGCAATTTTATCGGTGGCTTCCTGCTTATAAAGTAAAGTTTTATATTTATTTGAATATATCATAACACAAGTCATAACTACAGACATTTGCCTGTGAAGGAGTCTCTATAAAAATGATTTCATTTCATGAGTCCACGGCAAAAAAAGGAATTTAAAAATACTATTTTCACTGCAGTCCATTGCCGTAAAGATTTGAGGGGCAACAAAGAACTCTTGAGGGTTGAGATAGGATGAGGGGGTACTCATTAAATCAATTCCATGCCATCCCCAATTGACCTATTCATACCTCCTTGGGTTTAAGTGTTCTGGTACTTATTGCAAATATTTTTCAGCTTATCGTTCGGGGTAGCTTTACGAGAGATCATATTATAAAGTTGAATAGGGAACGTAATATAAAATTGTATAGCGCAAAAGATGCTTTATTATTGGAGTATGAAAATGTTCCATAATAATTAGATACCGGATTATATGCATTAACAAAATGCCAAAATAAATATGCATGCCAAAATGCACTAAATAAAAACCGGGCAAGTACGTGTCGGGCCACGCACTATGTAGGGTTCCGTATTTGCTACGCTTTGCTTGCTTGCAAATACAATGCCATATTCTATGTAATTTTTTGTACGTTTTCGTGAAAGGAATTTTACTTCATAAGTTCGTCGGCTATAAATTAGTAACTAGTAGAGCCTACTTAACCGTTATAGTTTTTCTTGTAGGTTCACTATATAACTACTTTTTACTAATTTGTAAACATAAGACTTTCGGAGATAGAAGAGGGGGGGGGACCACTGTGAAAAACGAAAATTCTCGCGTTAAATGTAAATATTCGCAAACGGATCGTTTAACGGACGGAACGTTTAAGCGCTAGAGATGGCGAAACTATTAGGGTTCCTTGTAGTCTACTACGGAACCCTAAAAGTTGGAAATATGCACAAACAAAAGAGCATTTGTTACCAGTTATTATTCGAATTTACTTTTCTATCTTCCCACCTCTCTGGAAATAGGCTTTAACTGCTTTAACTCCAGAAATATGCACCACCAATGAAAAAGTATTTAAATATGCACTACCCCCAAAAAGTAGCCTTTGTCTTACACTTTACTGCATATAATAATAAATTATATATTTTTTATAATTATTTTAACGTAAATGAATGTTTCATAAAGTGACATTGTAAGTGATTTACGTAACTCTGAGTTTGTCATTTCGTGAATCCAGCTAAGTCTTATTAATACGTCGTTCAGTAAATACTCGTTGACAAGATTAATTCATTTAGTTCTGTGCAAATAATTAATAGAGATAGAAGGATCAAATGTCCACTGGGTGTTAACAAGTTCCAATGATAGATCTACAACAATGGGACGGCTTTAGTTTCGCTTTAGGCCAGCTATGTATTGAGCGCAAATAGGGAATATGCATGACTTTTAATTGTTTTTGGTTACCCCCGTTCCCCGGTCTACTCTAGACTAGACATAGCATACAAACAGTTATATTCTTAGTTATGATGTAGGAAAATTAATATTTATAATCGCATCTTCTTCATATCACATGTATAAGCTATAAATTGTACTTACATAAATATGTACTATAAAAAAGGTACCTATAATTTGAAAAGAAAGATAAAATATTGGGGGTACTTTTATTTTTTATTTTTTTTTATTTTAATAAATATACAGGGACAATTCATACAGATTGAGCTAGCCCCAAAGTAAGTTCGAAACTTGTGTTATGGGATACTAACTCAACGATATTATATTTTATGACAAATACATATATAGATAAACATCCAAGACCCGAGACCAATCAGAAAAAGTTCGTTTTCCATCATGACCCGACCGGGGATCGAACCCGGGACCTCCTGGGTGTCGGTCTGGCGTGGTAACCATTACGCCACGAAGGTTGTTACGTACACTTATATTTTAATCAAGAGACTGTTCTTAAATGATCGGGCCACAGGCAATGCATCTTTCAGTGCAGTTTAAGTGTTTATAGATTCGGTATTAATTTCTCTACCGCAGTGTTGCCATCTTAAACTAGGGTTTTGTTTTCAGGAGCAAATTAATCAAATGGTCTAGAGTTATGACAGCCGGACAGTCGGCGAGATTGATGGACCTGAAGCGTGGGAGTATGAAAAGCGACCCATAATAGAATAAGAATTTTATTGTAACACACAGAACGCTCCGCACGGCTATTAGTAAACTTTCAGGACCTTATTTTAAAAAAAAATACTTACTCCTCACTAATATTATAATTATAATAAGTTATTATATATATAGTTAGTATATATTATAATTTATAATTATAATAAGTATTTTCACGGCTTGACTAAGCAGCCGATCATTATGAAAATTTTCATACATATTGTTAGGGGTACAGAGCCCAACATAGGCTACTTTTTGTTCCGTGAAAGTATGTCGTTTCAATGGGAAAAAATCTTTTCTACTATAGAGGGCGCTGTATCGGACACAGAACAGATTGCGCCACAAGTCGCGCTATGGGTTGTTTTGTTGTCAAACGAAATCTATGTCATAAAATTAACGCGAGCGAAGCTGCGGGGAAATGCTAGTATTAAATATTTTGATATTGAATTCAAAGGTGGAAGAATTTTTTAAATCGGTCCAGTAGTTTCGGAGCAACCAAACAAAGAATCAATCAAATCTTTCCTCTTTATAATATTAAGTAGTATAATATGTTACTTTAACATCTAAAGTTTCACGGATTTTTGAATTTGAGTTACCCTATATCAAATGCAATCAATTATTATAATTGAATGCTTTAGTCTAAGAACTATTAGTTTGAATATAACAGTTTAGTTGCAAATAAATCATATTCTATTTTTATATTTGAGCGTCTGGCATACTAGTTCTAACAGCCAGGTTATTTCCGATCTCTACGTTCTGAAACCTATCTCCGGGCGAGCTCCGTTGTTTGCAGCGGTTATCAATGATAGAATTATTCAATTGTTCATTGATTAATACTTAGGATTTGCATATTTTATGGAGCTTCAGTAATGTTAATTGAAGTAAAATTGGGTTTGAATTAAAGTCGGAGGTTTTGTTTAGTCAGAGTTCATATTATATGCTAGTCGCTACTCCTCTCGAGTGATGCACGTTTGACGTGAAAGTTGGCGTAGTTTATGTCCATTTAGGTTAAGTTAAGTCAAACAGGGAGCGGAACAAATCTTTATGAGGCGCCTCCAGTTCAAAAGCCAATGTTTAAGAAGTGTTATGTGCAATGTGTTCTAATTAGTTGGCAGCTCTTTTTAGGGTATAAACAGGATAGTTTAGGTGCCGACTATGGCTTTACTATGAATAATGTTTTCGAAATATCCATCGGAACAAAAAAAAATAGATTGCATTATCCCATTGTCCTAAAATGACTGACTGAATGACATGAGTGAATGACATGTAAACCGCTGATCGTAGAGTTTGGAAACTTGGAGGGAGTGTTCGTGTATGATGATAATAATAAAAGAATTTCCAAAATTTCCGCAGGAAAGTGAAGAATACACGCAAATGAGATTGCGCGGGTTTCGTAAGAATGAATATAATTATACTTATATTATAATTGAGAAAGTGAGTTTGTTTGTTTGTTAGCCCTGACGGCTTGATGAGCAGCCGATCATTATGAAAATTTGTATACATATTGTCAGGGGTACAGAGCCCAACATAGGCAAATTTTTACGCGGGCGAAGACGCGGGTAACAGCTAGTATGACATAAATTCAATTGTTTGTCTTGGCTACGACGAGATACTACGAAAAGAACTTAGAGCGAATATATTTATTTATTGATACATACATAAATATGAACACAAAAGACGGACAATGCTAAATTGCATTTTCTACCAGTCAACCATTGGGAAGTGCAGAAACTCACGAATAAACCGCATTCGTGAGTTCCAGCACTTTATTATTACTAACTACATTACTGAAATTAATATATCTTTCCGTAGTATAAAATGAAGTCGCTTCCCTGTCTGTCTGTCCCATATTTGTCCCTATGTATGCTTAAATATAACTACGGAACTGATTTTGATGCGTTTTTTTTAAATAGATTGAGTACTAAATATTCTTGGACGAATCACACAACGCCATCTAGTCCCAAACTAAGCAACTAAGCTTGTACTATGGGTACTAGATTGCTGATAAATATACTTAAATACTTTTTTTGTAAATAAATACTTATTATACATAGAAAACACTCAGACCAAGGCAAACAGACGTGTTTATGCACACAAATGTTTACCTTGCACAGGATTCGAACCGCGGCCATTGTGATAAAGTACCGTACGTACATAAAGACCATTGCCAGCCACTCGACCACCGGGCCTTCAAGAGGAAGGTTTTTTGGTATAATATATTCCGAAATTTCAACGGGAAATCGGGATACATGCAGACGAAGTTGCGCGGGTTTATCTAGTATATACCATAATAGACATACATATAAGTATACGTACATACATCGGTATCTAAAACCAAAAAGCGATTGATTCTATGATGTTTGGAGACATTTTAGTCGACGTGTCAAGATCTTTGGTACATGAACATGTTTGGTACGTAATTGGCTTCTAAAGTACGGTATTTGGTACATCGGGTACACCACCTGGGGCCACGCCTATTTCATGTTCAATTCCTAAAATGTAACCAGGCTTGAGTAATCCTTATCTTAGTAGATTAAATTCATTATAAATAGCTGTTAAAAAAGCATTTATTTGGCGCTTTTTTTTGTATTTTGAAGTCGTATAACAAATGAATTAAATAAAATATGATTTAGGTTATCTAAATATTTAAAAAAGGGATTAACACACATTACTAAGTTGCATAATGATGTTTTATTAATTTATTAACACAATAATCTTTGTTCTCATAATCTCTCGTGTAAATCTTTTTTGAGAAATAAAGATCATCATAAAAAATCTACCCTGGTTAGTAAGGTAGATTAGCAATCTACGTTTCTTTTTGCGAGGATTGTTCAAAGCAAAGTCATAGGTCAAAATTTTATCTATCTGTCAACGGTTTTACATTCAAGCTGTTTTTGGAGCAGAGTATATTATTTGAAATAGGCCAGTTGACCGGGAAAATACCACCCTTCGCGGGAACTGGTGATACTTCCGCAAACCCGCGGGTGTCCGTGGACCCATCCCATTTGGGCACGGCTCTACAGCAGCGCGCTCAGGAACAGGCACGCCGCTCCACACGGAGAACCCGATATAACGGAACCCATCCAAACACTATTGGCACGACATTGCTTGACTTGTGTGTTCGTTTGCGACACAAAGCGACGCCATCGAGATCCTATATATCTCGATAAAATAACTCTATAATCAGTTAAATTGGAAGCGCGTCGGAGTTATAAGTTCGTCGTGCACTCTACGGTGGCTGGTTATCCTCTCACCCCGTCGCCTTAACTTGTTTACAACGAATTACTCCGAAACTTCGCGGCTTGGACACAGCTTTTAGTGTTATTCAATTTTCACTAAAACTATTGTCCAACCAGTATAAAATGGACTCCATGCTTTGTGTTTAAAATGTACTAATACTTTATGATGTAGCATTTGCGAGAATGCTTTTTGTTTATATCTAGATGGTGGATACAGTTGTTTGTTTAACAATCTGTGCCCTGCGGTTTTGTTGGAAGTTTTGGTTTTATTTTCACTACTACGCTCACTTTTCGTTACCATTTCACATTTAGGTGCACTTTTGACAGAGTAGTACAGTCAGCCAATGGAAGAAGTGAGGAGGGCCAGTTTTCTAAATAATTCACGAAAGGATTTTTCGTATTCATAATTGCTCTATGTAATTACAAAGCTTCATAAAGGTGCTCACATTATTAGCATAAAAATAGTTCTTATGTCATTGCCGTGGTTACCTAATTCATTTGTTAACTGTACCACAGTTATTAAAGGCAGGCCAAACTGAATTAGGGCTGGGTTAACGGACACCCGCCGGCGGGGTTGCGAAAGTATCACCAGTTCCCGCGACTCCGCCGCTGTGAATGCGGAGAAGGTGGCAGACAGTCAGATTTTTAGTCGGTATCATTGGGAGAGGTGAGCCCGACAGACTCACGTCGCTTCCCCAAATGGCGTGACATGCAATAATGTATTAAAGGCCTAACCGAATATAATGTTTATTTTCTTTCTTTAGAATTCCTTAGTAAAAGTGTGAGACAGTAAATTGTCTTCATTGATATATACAAGAATCAGCATAGATAAATAGCCGATATAAAGATACTCAAGAAAACGCCTATGCAACACATAGGGTGATGTAGGGGCCTATTCGCTTATGTGATCGGCACATCCGTCAGTCACGGCACATTGCGCCGCGAGCGTGATTGATACCACCCGGTATTAGAACAAATTATCCTGAAACATAATATACGTTGTATATTGGAATGTGTATGTGTTTTAAATTTGGGTTTGATTTGCTTTTATTATTACATGCATGACATCCTTATCCTTACAAATATTATTGACAGGCCCCGTAGTCGAGTGGCTAGCAATGGTCACTTTATCCCAAGGGCCGCGGGTTCGAATCCACCGCAAGCCAAACATTTGTGTGCATGAACATGTCTGTTTGCCTTGGTCTGGATGTTTTCTATGTATAATAAGTATTTATTTACAAAAAAAAAAAGTATTATTCAGCAATCTAGTACCCATAGTACAAGCTTAGTTGCTTAGTTTGGAACTAGATGGCGTGTGTAAAAAAAAAAAAAAATAGATGCGAAAGTAACTATGTCTGCCTGGTAACTTTTCACGTTAAAACTGCTTAGCCGATTGAAATAAATTTTGTTATTGTTTGTTAAGTCTGGCTGTATATCGGTTGTCTGATAATAATAACACAAGCAAGTTATTCTTATCGAATTTCGGATCTTTCACTCAATAAACGAAACGCATTGCTGCTTCACGCCGGTGTTCTGTGAGAGGGTGATATGTCCTATTTCGAACTAGCTCATTTCATAATGCCCTACCACTACAGAACAAACAAGCATAAGAACATTTTTCTATGGAAAACAATTCGTTTTGCTCAATAAAGAGCCACATATAATTATTGTGAGTACCATTTCACCGTGCAGATGGGAGAATTTGCCAAGCCGTCGATACTCACCTCCTGGGAGCAATTCCGAGCGCCGACATGAAACGTATCTAGCTTGCTGATTAACTACAGCACTATATCGTTGTGGGGAGGACTGCTATCTACTGCTTATTTTTATAATAACATTATACCATTTAATTTTAATATTTTAAAACTGTTCTTCGACGTCGTGTGAAACGATTTTTAAGTACTACTTAAAAAAGGGCCTTGTAATTTCATTTATATCTTAGTAGGTAATATAAAAAACTGGACGAGTGCGTATGTCTTAGTAATCCGTAGTGTCGTGTAACAAAGCGTAGCAAAGCGTAGCAAAGCGTAGCAAAACGTAGCAAAGCGTAGCAAAGCGTAGTATAGCATAGCAAACCGTAGCAAAGTGTAACTCGACAGGCACTTGCCCAGTTTATTGATTATACATACGTTGCAAAGTCACGAATTTTTGCGAAATGCGACCCCGCATCGAAGTTTTGTGTACAGGGCCTAAGGCATCTTCACATAAAGCCAAGCAGTAATCGTATTCAGTAACGAAATTATTACTTACGGAGTCTATTCCCAGTGCACCATTGGTTAACTTAAGTTCAGACTTGCGGTCACTATGTTCGTAGGTAATATTCTGTTTATGAATAACGTAATAAAGTACTAATACAGAAGATTAGAGAACATGTTAAACTGAGCTAACACTTATTCAGTTGTTATAATAATTAGTATGTAGTTTCATGTAGTAACTAGCAACAGTTTTATGGTGTAAAAGCGTATTTATTAATGACCTTACCTTCAGCACCAGCAGTGCCTTTGGGCACCAAAGGGTTCAATTCCACAGGGCAAACATTTATGTGACGTCATTTGTGTTCTTTCAAGCAAAAATAGCTAAACAGATTCGGTTGCAATTTAGCACATACATAGTGTTCAATTTACCAAATGAACATGAAGAAAGCAACGCAGCAATTCTTCAAATCGAGTACAACGCACCTGCTGCACTGCAATTTACACGCATAATACACATATAAATATTTAATATTTAGGAAATAATATACACACATAGATATATAATTTTTGTATAAATAATAAGATTAATAATTAATAAAGTCTCTTCACTTTGAATTGCTGTTTCAATCAACACCTAACCTGGTGTACCTCTCGCTGTGGTCAAGACACCCTTAGCCGTCAGTACGATCGGTTGCATGAGTCTGTGTAACTGGCAGTGAGAGGACACTATGGTAGCTCAGTAAGGTCGTCAGGGGAAACCCTGCGACTTTATACACATAGTTTATAACACGCATTAACACGTAGGATAGTTTTTGTCTCGTATATCATTCCGAGAACGGAATTTCACGCGTAGAACCGCAGGCTTCAGTTAATTTCATATTTAATAATAAATTATCGTTTAACACATAAACTTGAAGTAATCGGTAACTATAAACTGATATTTAATTACCACAAGATCGTTCGCGACGGAAATAGCTCAGCTAAGTATGGTAACACTGATTTAAATCTCACACCGCTGTGATTGGAATCGATATTGGCATAATCGATCATGCGGTAAAGTGATTTTCGTTTCCTCACTACAAAATTAAGGTTAACTTTACATGTTAAGGTGCCACACAGATTTTTATCAAACGTTTTGTGGTCTATATATAAACTTTATAATAATATAATAAATTTATTTATTTGGTCCACAAACATAATTATATAGTTTAAAAGTACTGTTTACAAAAATTCTTAAGGTCAGTTAGGGTAAGACAGACATACTTTATTGTGAATTTACTAAATCGGGTTTTATGCAGAAATTGTTTGACCTAGAGTTAAATTAAATACATAGGGATCTAAAATATAAATTAAGCTTTATAATATTATGAAGTTTTTTCCACAAAATTCATTATAAATAGTAATAATAAGGAAAATGTAAAACCTGTAAACTGGTAGTCTTGCCCAGCCAATCGGGGTATGACTACCAGTTAGTTTTTTTTGGTTTAAATGTCTACTTTACTATTTTTTTCAAGAATAGGCACCCTCATAAAAGGGAAACGAATATTTTGAATCGTAGGTACAATAGAAAAACCTTTTAGTTTTGTAGTAATTTAAGTAAATAAAAAAACGGGGCAAGTCCAACATATGATTTACATATATTAAAAGTCAGGGGTACAGAACCTATTAGATAAGTTTTTTTATATCATACAGCAGACAAACAAGCAACGGCCATTAAAGGCATTCAGCCGAGGCGTGTCACACTGGTTTTGTATATTTTTTTCTCAAAATAGGATAACCAATATTTCGAAAATACTTAGCTAAATACTTTCGATTAAATATGTTTTTTTACACAAAATCTAGTCCCAAGCTAAGCAACCAAGCTTATAGTATGGGTACTAGATTGCTGATAAATTTACTTAAATACTTTTTTTTGTAAATAAATACCTACTTATTATTATACGTAGAAAACACCCAGACCAAGGCAAACAGACATGTTCATGCACACAAATGTTTGCCTTGCGCAGGATTTGAACCCGCGGCCCTAGGGATAAAGTGAGCATTGCTACCCACTCGACCACCGGGCCTTTACTATTGTGAAGAAAATGGTGTTAGGTACTTCAGTGGTTCCCTTTCAAGTTTCCTCCCTTGATGCGGTAATCGGAATGCCTCGCGTTTACTCTGCCAACTATGTTTCTCTTTCCAATCCCCTCTCCGCAACGATAATGCAGCGCGGGAAAGATTCTGATTGGCTGCATTAGCGTTGATTCTCGCGATCAAGAGATGGCGCTAGATAATGCGGCGCGGGAAAGATTCTGATTGGCTGCATTAGCTTTGATTGGCGCGATCAAGAGATGGCGCCACCAACCCGTAATATAAATTAAATAATGTTGTACATATCGACAATAATGGGACAATACAACCGGAATAATTGTAAATACAATGATATTTAATAAAATAAGTCTAAACATCCTGTCTTCTTGAAATAAAATCATGACATTCGGCCATCGGACAACGTGCAGACTCCGACGCACGTTATAAATAATAAGGTTGAATAGTGTATGAAAGGAAATACTTGTGTTCTGATCATTATATTTTTATTTAATCTCACTAATTAATTATATTAACAAACATTTTATTGACTATAATTTAGGTTAGTATCTATTTATCTTTGTAATTTTATACATAGGTAGGTACAATATCCGTCGCTACAATCATGACATTCGGTTTTATAATAATACAATACCACAGTACAATATACATTGAGCTTAAGAGGAATTGAGTTTAAGAGGAATCTGATTCGGCGGTACTTTCATCACTACTAACTATATTCAGAGCTTTTACATGGATCCATGGCCTCAGTCGATCTAATTAATAGTCTGACTAATACTTAGATTAGCGCTAAACTGGATTTTGAAATAGTAACATTTAACGTCTAAACAGTGCATAATATTATTATTCCAATAATAATGACTATATGGCTTTAACTGATGACGACGCTCCCATACGTCTATCAAAACCAAATTTATACACCTGATGCACACTCATATCATTCTACACAATTTGCTTTATGCTTGCACACAACTAAAAATACTAAATATGCTCTCAATACACCACGCTCACATTTTACATAACTGACGCTTGCTCGCGTCTAAAATATTAAAATATTATCTCTCGATGCACGCTCACATCTTACATAAGTGTCGCTCGCTCGCGTCCACAATCATCAAATATAATAATGGTCTCAATGCACGCTCGCATCATTTTAAAACTAACGCACGCTCGCGTCTAAAATATCAAAATATTTTCTCTCGATGCACGCTCACATCTTACATAAGTGTCGCTCGCTCGCGTCCACAACCATCAAATATGATAATGGTCTCGATGCACGCTCGCATCATTTGAAAACTAACGCACGCTCGCGTCTAAAATATCAAAATATTTTCTCTCGATGCACGCTCACATCTTACATAAGTGTCGCTCGCTCGCGTCCACAACCATCAAATATGATAATGGTCTCGATGCACGCTCGCATCATTTGAAAACTAACGCACGCTCGCGTCTAAAATATCAATTACATACTCTAATATATGACAATTATCAAAAATAACTTAAACATGCATAGCATAACGTAGTCTCACGCATGCCTAAAATTCCCGAGGGAGTAGGTAGACTTAAAGTAGCAGCGACCCACTCGGTCCACATTTAGCATAGGTACAATATGGGTTTAGATGGACAACTGAAAGTTGACAGCTATGATAGTTATTGGGCCATCGTCTATCTATATGTCCATCTATCGCCGTCGTTTACCATAATACACTCACAAAACCCAACGTGCGAGTAAATAAATCTTTAAATTTAAATTACGTTTCAATGCATTATCAGTACCTACCGTCATTTCTTTTTTAAGTTTAAATAGCATTGCTTAATGATATAAAATATAAAACAATGTAGGTAGGTACTTTGCAAGAATTTATTACCTACGTTTAAATTACATGAAAAAATTCAGTAGTTTGAACACAAATTATTGACAATATAAGCAAGGTAAGAAATAAAACTATGTATGTACTTACGATAAATTTTTCAGGATTCATTTGTGGGTGGGTTATTTTATAGGACACTTCTGATTGTGAAGAAAATGGTGTTAGGTACTTCAGTGGTTCCCTTTCAAGTTTCCTCCCTTGATGCGGTAATCGGAATGCCTCGCGTTTACTCTGCCAACTATGTTTCTCTTTCCAATCCCCTCTCCGCAACGATAATGCAGCGCGGGAAAGATTCTGATTGGCTGCATTAGCGTTGATTCTCGCGATCAAGAGATGGCGCTAGATAATGCGGCGCGGGAAAGATTCTGATTGGCTGCATTAGCTTTGATTGGCGCGATCAAGAGATGGCGCCACCAACCCGTAATATAAATTAAATAATGTTGTACATATCGACAATAATGGGACAATACAACCGGAATAATTGTAAATACAATGATATTTAATAAAATAAGTCTAAACATCCTGTCTTCTTGAAATAAAATCATGACACTATCGAATAGTAGATTTTACAATAAGTGCACAAAATGAACCATTTTATCCGAAACTGGCGAGGGCTGATGTCGATGTCGAGGATAAAATGGTTTTGTGGACAATTTATAAACTCTGCTTATGTATTAAAGATAGTCAAAATATAAATATTTTTAAAAATAAACTATCAAAATTTTTGATTGAGAAGGCTTATTATAGCGTTAAAGACTTCATTGAGGATAAATTATTGTAATCGGATTATTGTTATTGTAATTTCTTTTTTTTTTCTTTTTTACTGTTTTATTAATTGAATGTCCTGATTTTTTATTTCTTAAACATTGATCTATTATATGAAATTAATTATGAAATTTGAGATATTTATAATAATAAGCACAATTTGCACGCCGTAAGGTGAAATGTAGCGGAACCTGAAATATTGTTTGTAACACCTACTTGTACCTATATTTGCAAAATAAAGAATTTGATTTGATTTGATTTGATTTGCTTTTCACTTCGATTGCAAGGAAATAAAACAGTAGTACTTATAACATAACATTTATTTATTTAAAATTCAAAGTAAAATTAGTACAGTTTCGAATACTGAAGGAAATTGTTTTTCATTTCTCATGCTGTGAAATTGCTTATTTTTGTGCACAATTAGTGTGCATTAATGTTTCTACTCATAAATGTATCTATATTAAGGCAAACAAAATGAGCCATACAGCCAAACACAATTTATTTGCCATATGTGTTTTTTAATACATAAAAGATATTAAAATTTAAATTAAAGTACGCTAGGTTAATTAAATAATTTAAGAAAATTATAATTTACAAAATTAATAATAGTAGACTGTGTAGGTTTGCAGCCCAAGCCTAACATCAATGTAGTAAGATTTTTAAAAAAAGGGGCGGGAAGCAGATCTTGTGCGTAGCAGTTGGTCCAACAGGAAATGGTGGTTTTTTCGTGCGTTTATCAATTTCTTCAATTTGCTAAAATTGTTAAAAATTACCAGTGAAGAAGAGGATTTAGCACTCTCTCCTAAGACGCTTATGGAATTTAATGCACAGAGAGTTGTGCAACCGATATTAGCGCCAAAGTCTCGGGAAAAATATTTCAAAGTTTACGATAATTTGTAAATTGGAGAAAAGAAAAACTAGTACATAACCTACGTTCTCGGAAGGTGTTATTTTGAATTAATAGATTATGTAACTAATTAATATTATTTATTTAATACATTTAGTGCAGCCTAATATTCTACACAAATAAGCAATTTCAGAGCATGAGAAATGAAAAACAATTTCCTTTAGTATTCGAAACTGTACTAATTTTACTTTGAATTTTAAATAAAGAAATGTTTTGTTATACCTACTACTGTTTTATTTCCTCGCAATCGAAGTGAAAAGCAGAGTTTATAATAACTCATCCACAAAACCATTTTATCCTCGAGACCTCGACATTACTATCAACCCGAGCCGAAAATTGTTCATTTAGATGCACTTATTCTAAAATCTACTATTTTGAATTCGGAATCGAGGCGCGTTGACAAAATGAAAAATAATATTATCAATGAAATTATGTAGATAATTTAATTTGGAATTTTGAAAACAAAGTTCAATGCACCGACACTCCTTACGGTCGTGCAAGACTTACTTTTTTTATGGCATACGGCAAGCAAACAAGCAGGCGGTCCACCCACGAAAAGTGATTAGGTGGCCAATGAACATCAGTATTAACACCAGGGGTGCTACCAATTCGTTGCCTACTACAAAGACTAGGGAATAGGAAGAAAAGAATACTAAAAGAGTTGGGCTTCCGAATCTCTCAATCACCGAACGAAACTCATGTGCTTCATAATATATTACTGTATGCTACGTACTAGGGTTTTGAAACTTGATACTTAACTTTAAATCACATATTATTTAATAGTATTATACAATGTTACACTCGCTCCACCAAAACCCAGTCCGAAAACCAGACTAGGTATCTAATACTAACCTGCCATATATAAAATAATTGTGTACAGTCAGGTGCACGTCGAGCTTTACTCTTACAGTACAATTCTGGCTCTTCTGTCATAGAACTTAAGAACGGTACAAAGTCCAATATGTAAAGGTCGACCTGCTCTTGACTGTACAACACTTCTCAGTAGTATTCATTCGAAAAATGTTTGTTATTCCTGATATACAGCTAATTTAGCATATGTTATACTTACCCCGGGCTCACTGGTAGTTTTACCCCACTTGATCTTTTCGGGTTATTATGTTTTTTCAAAGTAAAATATTACAGAAACCTCTTTATTTTACATTTAATAAGTTACATTATTTTAAAGCCCATATCTTTATGATGCTACCGTGTCCGTGACAACTCGATAGGAACAATATTTTTCACAAAAAAAACACAAAAATAAAACTATCTTACACCTTGCATTCTTAACTTTTCAAATGTCCGTTTTTATTTTCGATGTGGTGGTCATATTTGTGGCAGTAGTAGACTTCTGTGTTTTAAATGGAGATATTTAACGTGCCCGCTTTAAAACTAGTATATCAAAATAGAATAGGAAGGTGTACTTCTCGAGTTATAAGGCACTGGTAGTCTTGCCTTGGTAGCTGCCTTACCCCACCTGACCTTAATATAAACATTTAGCCAATATATAAAGCTACTTCTTAAAAACTAAAATATATGTATAGTACAGAGTATTTGCTTCTGCAGCTGTGGTAGGTTTGACCCTGTGTTACAGCTAACAGTGCTCATCCCCTGTTTTTCGAGTTAATGTAAATTAAGGCTTTCTTTTAGCTATGTAGAGAATAATAAAAATATAAAAATAAAAGAAAATAAAAAGAAAATAAAAATAAAAATGTGACTTGTACGAAATGCTAGTGTTCGTGTATGAGTGAGTGAGTATGTGTTTGTGTGTGTGCGTGTGTGCGAGTTTTTGTGTGTGTGCGTGTGTGCGAGTTTTTGTGTGTGTGCGTGCGTGTTGTGTGATTACGAATATTTTACTTCATTCATTCATTTTTTAATCGTGATTTAATCTTCAGTTTCTTCATAAGACAGTGTTTGTAAAAAATTATAAATTGTAGTCTTGCATATTTTATTATTTAAAGGGTAAATGTTCTAAATATAAGGGCCAATAAAAGGAAAAAATCTATTCATAAATTTTGTTCTAAAAGCAGGTATTTCACATATCCTATAATGCCTGCGTTTTTTGAATTTTTCAGTATGATATATTAATTTACTATGTTGGATCATTAAAATTTTAAGAAGAAATAATTGTCGAACAGTTAAGACTTCACAGAAATAATATAATTCGGCAGTTGGAAAACGAGCTTTTTTGAAGGTGCAACCTTTTAGCACTGCTCGCTGGGCATTTCAATAACTTTGATCGATATGATGTTCGATCTATAAATTGATGTAGTTCTTTGTTAAAAAGACGATATTAATTTTACCCAAATCGGGACAAGCCCACCACACATTCCTACCGATGTGTCTCCTGTGTAGCCAGGATCAACAACGGCGATCTCAGATTGACAATGCAATGAAGCTTATTGACGTCCCGGGGGAGAAAACTACAGCTGTATCTTACCCAAATATCCAGTAGTTGCAAAACGTACTTTAATTTTAATTTCACATTAAGTTTAAGCCATCTCTTTTTTCCTTTTTAGTTTGTAGTTCCCGCACGGGCTCACAAAATAAAGTATTATTGATTTTGATTTTAAGCCATAATTGAATAAATTTAAATCATGTGAAAGGTTGATTTCGGTTTGTTTGATGACGGTACGAACGAATATAGTATTATGCATTGCCAGCAATTTTCAAAGGGACGTTTAATAACATACGAATTTATATAATTGTGATTACGTCGCGTTTTGAAACCAATTATGGGGTGAACTAATTAAAACTCTTGATAAGCTTTATGGGCAAAACACACTGCCAGCGGTAGAGGGCAGCACGAGCATCTGTATTTTATATATTTGAATGATATCACACTAAACGCTACGCGGGTCGATGCGTGATGGCGGCCCAGAAAACAAAAGCATACAAACGTGTACCGAAAATTGTAACTGAGTTGCTATTGGTCCACATAATTGTTATTGGTTGCGTTGCGATTGCGAGCATTGCTATTGGATGATAGAGTGTCCCATATCCACTCTGTCAATATCAGAAATATGAGAGGGACATACTCAGCACTTGTTTGTTAAAAAAACAGACTATATAAACTATTGGCGTTTATTACATTAAGATTAGCTGACACATTTCACGTGTAACATTCCAAAATCCAATTTCCTTGAAGAACGTGAACCTTTTTCGATAGATTGCATCAATATTGTTGCGTGTGCCGTACAGTGTTTTCTTGCTATAGTGGCTTAAATAGTCAAGTGTGAGTTGGGCACCTATATTCCTTAGAAGACAGAAATCATCGCACGGAAACTCTCAACAAAGATATTCGAAAGATATGTGATCTAAAAGGTCCTGGTTTCTAATCTTGAGTGTGTAGGTTTTGAGACATGTCTCCACGTCAAAATCCCAAAAGTTCAGGTTTTGCTACCCTGGCTAAATCTAATTCGAACATACAAAGTGGACTTGCTATCCACTCGACCAACAGGTCTGTCAATCTAGCCATACCATATGTATAAAACCGATATTCATTTACATATTTCGGAGTACTGTACCCCATCTGTCGCGTTACGTGCGATACAACACAACACACCTTAACTCGTATAATCATTCTAATATTATAAATGGGAAAGTGTGTTTGTTTGTTATCACGGCTTGACTAAGCAGCCAATCATTATGAAAATATACATATAGTCAGGGGTACAAACCTAAGTACCAAACTAAGCAACAAGCTTGTACTATGGGTACTAGATTGCCAATCATCATCATCTCAGCCACAAGACATCCGCTGCTGGACGGACATAGGCCTCAGATTGCCAATAAATATACTTAAATACTTTAAAAAAAAAATACTTATTATACATAGAAAACATCCAGATCAAGGCAAACAGACATGTTCATGCACACAAATGTCGATTCGAACTCGCGGCCCTTGGGATAAAAAACCTATCATGGGATAATATCACCATGCTTGTCAAATATATTATAACTAGCAGTACCAGAATAATTTATGTTCATCCTGCAACATGCTTACGGAATACAAAGCAAAGAGTAGTGCATAAAAGAAACAAAAGTGAGGCGAAGTTCATACGTCTGGGACGGGAGTCCACCTACAAAATCTCCTCTTTACGTTGCTTAAAACAATTTCCCGCTATCAAACTTGAAGAAGTAGTTTTTATTTGTTCGTGTCACGTAGGTCCCTCGAGTTGTTTGCTGTTAGTGACGCCATAAGCGAATTTGTGGAGTTTAGCGAGCAGATAAAACTGTGCTCACTGTTGAATTGAAAGCCTTAAATTATTACAAAGAGCTCGATCTTGCGAGTTAAATCATCCTACACCTACAATAGCCAATTTGGAAGTCGCTTAATAACTTCGGACCCAGGTTGGCCGTTGTCGGGATTGACTGACCAAGTGGGGCTTTATCGATCCATCCCACATCAACTGCGACTGTGGAGCCCCAGTCCAAGATATGGCACACTTAATAGTTTGCCCAATGTGCCCAACTGAGTGGAGGACCTTCTCATGGCAACCGTTGGCTGCCTGTTGCCGTTGCCAGGTACTGCTCAAACCTAATAAAATTGTGAGTAGTCATTGATTCGAAAAGAAGAAGTTAAATCATCGATGTTATTGTTGTTTTGACTGTTGCCGATAGATAGCCGTGATCTTCGGCATCGTCTTTGTCTCAAAGAGTCGCTTGGCGTGGCGTATCTGCTATAATAGTAAAATTAGCTTTCTCATCATCATCATCATCATCTCAGCCACAAGAAGTCCACTGCTGGACATAGGCCTCCCCCAAACGCCTCCAAAGTGACCTGCTGGCAGCGGCCTGCATTAGGTCGTCTGACCACTCACTTTCTTTAGGTCGTCTGACCACCTTGTAGGTGGGCGTCCTACGCTGCGCTTTCCGGTACGTGGTCGCCATTCCAGAACCCTCTTGCCACCGGCCGTCGGTTCTGCGCGCTATGTGCCCTGCCCATTGCCACTTCAGCTTGCTGATCCGTTTGGCTATGTTGGTTATTTTGGTTCTGCTACGGATCTCCTCATTTCTGATTCGATCTCGTAGAGAAACCCCGAGCATAGCCCTCTCCATGGCTCGCTGAGTAACCGCGAGCCTTCTTATGAGGCCCATAATAGCTTTCTAGCAAAATTAATAAATTTTCTATTTTGTAGCATAGAAAACATTCGCAAACCCGAGTATTGTCGACACCTCGGGGCCGTCACACGCTTTTTATTTATTTAAGGATTTACAATACAACGCGGATGCAGCCGCACTGCCTCTGCGCGCCACTTGCATTAAACAATTTTTTAGGAGGAACACTTTGTAAAAATAATATTTTAATTTATAAGTGTTGAATTTGATGTTGCAGCACACTTTTAGCGCTCTTAAGAAGCGTGTGCCATACCCCCATCCCGTGAGCCTCAGTTGAACAGATCACGTCGTCTCTCGAACATTCTGTTTATTGTTAGTTTATTATATGTAACGTAGACTAAATTATATAGAACAATAATTCTGACATCCTTCTTAAAGTAATATTTTCTTTGTTTTTTGCTTACCATTAAAAAAAAAATCTAGAGATTTTTTTATTCTAAATTTTTAAGGTCTTTCATAATGCTGATACGCCAGCCCCATCATACCCTTATGAAAGTCAGCCCCATTACACCACGCCTACACACGGTCAATTAACCGTATTTTTTTTTGTGAAAAACTGTATGTACAAGAGGCCTTAAGCGGATTTTTTATTCCATGCGAATAACAACTGTTGGATAACACCATGTGTTTTGGCTATCTTATTAATTAACCAGAATGTAAAATATTAATTGCGGATGTTGTTATTGAACTAATCACCTTGTATATATTTCAGTAAAGTTATTACTGTAATCACGGAACTGGCGAACTAACAACGGAAGCCAACAGTATCGATTTGTAATAAACGTCATCATCAATATTCATACTAACATACATTTTAAAATGAGCTATATTTACAACGATTTCGGTAACATTTTGGTGGTTTTGTTCCCAATGTGTTCAGCCGGCGGCGTAAATATGTTTTCACTTTAACACAATTTGTTTAACTATTTAAATACTGTGAGTTGGGGAATTAACTCCCTGTAGAGTTTTCCCTTTTGTCTGGCATGGGGTTCTTCTAAAAGGTCCTGAATAGGATCTGATCTCCGACTCCTGGTAAGTCATGGACTCCTGGTATTGCTAAAATTAATTACGCTGCGGTGACTTAGACAGTCGTACGTATGCTTGTCTATCACTTTAATGGTATAAAATATTGAAGTTTTTTGAGTACATGAAAAAGGAAGTGAAAGGCAACAGGAAAAAAATATATAGGGACAAGCTATATGCTTTCAGTTTTTTTTTCTACTTACTACAAAGTTGGCAAACAAGCATACGGCCCGACTGATGGTAAGCATCACCGTAGCCTATAGACGCTTGCAATATCGGGGGCATCACTCACGCATTGCCAACCCTCCCAACCCCCCCAAGTGGAGCTCTGGAGTCCTTACTCACCGTAGGAACATAACATGGCCGAGACCAATGCTATTTGGCTGCGATCTTCTGTTAGGTGGAGGTCCTTCCCCAGACGGGCTGCTCCCATTTGAGCGGATAATACGCTGTGCCCTACCTCTCTTAAGGCCTTTTTGTCAATACACTAGTTTTTTAGTTACCTTTGCATTCATTTTTTTGTTTGTATGCAAAATAAAGTATTCTATCTATCTAAGAAAGCACCTGTAAATATAATTATTCTTTAACTAGGCCTTTAGTTTCATGTAAAAATCATGTTAGCAGCAAATCTTGTGTAAACAATGTTTGATGGTCGAGCAGCACTCCGTCTTTATCAGCCGCAAGTGCCCGCACCTGCGGTGATGTATCACTGTTGCATTGCCCTAGTGCACGGTACACACTAATGACAAACTCATGAAAATCAGCGCCAGTCATGTTTTCTAAACTAATCTGGCATTACGCTGAAATTGGCCACTTTTCTGTGAGGCCGTGAACCACAAAAAGTCGAGTAGATTAAAGTTAGTAAGGTTTTTTTTTGTTGTTGTCAATTTTTTTAAATGTCATTTGTTACTGTTTGTTTGAATGTTATCGTATTGACTTGTGTCTCATGTGCTGCAATGGAAACTCTGCGTAACTCGTCAGTATATGATAACGAAATAATATAATCATAACCTACTCAAGCATACAGACAAAACTAAACTGAAGTAATCTCCTTTCTTTGTTCTTTGTTAAATAAAAGTGCAGGTAATGTCATCTCAATTTGGACCACTGTGCAGTCGCGGCTTAACCAGCACAATTTCTCAAGTGCAATGCTTTACAACGCGCATTTGTAAGCGTCGGGCGGCGAGAGGCGGCCAAAGTGCCTGTTTGTTATACACCTTATTTTAATAATAAAGTGTAGTGTTACTTGTACTTTATTGATATAAAGTTACGTTGTCTTTTTTCTTTTTCTCTTCTCCTGATAATATGAGCATATTACGTCACTACTTCAATATTAATTTACTCTATTGTAACATTTGACAGGTCCGGTGATCGAGTGGCTATAAAAGGCCACTTTATCCCAAGGGCCGTGGATACTAAACTCAAGCAAGGCAAACATTATCTCCAAAACATAAAATAGCAAGATATTTTTAAATCATCCAAAAGCTGGCTGGAGTCGTCGATGTTTAACTTGTGAGATCATTAAGTTTGACACACGTAACGACACAACAATACGAATTATATGCTACCCAAATAATTTTTTTCAAATGAACTTAAATAAAGTAATGTAGCTGTCATTTTTCTTGTAATAATGGTGATTGCGGTCATATTTTAAAAGTAAATGTATTATTATTAATTTAATGGTTAAATACTCGAATGTATATAATGTTTATAATCTTATGGGTGCGATATTTCTCTTTCAATACCGTGGTATACGTCCCCATGGAAATTTTCAAAGTGTAATAAAACACTAATGGAAATAAATATTAAAAAACAAAAAATACATGCTGCCAATAATGCTTATCCATCCATTCGTCCATTTAAAAGGACAACCTTTTTTGTCTGCAATTCTTTTGAATCAAACTAATAAATTAAAAACTAAACAAATACATTACCAAATTGGGATTAATTCATTGCCTTAAGTCAATATGAAAATTACAATGTAATGTCAATTTACCAATATTATAAGGACCATCATTATGATTATAGCATTTGTACTAACATCACGGACTAGTAATCAAGATGATTCCAAAGTTATTTTTTATACTTACAATAACAACTATATGTAAAAGTGAATTTCAAGAGATATCCAAATCTAATGGAAATTCTACCATTGCTAATATTGTTACAAGTAATGAATATCCTGCAACTGCAGGGAACTGCTTTGTAAAAATCGCTAGCAATTTTTTCATACACAATAATATTATTGTCTACAGTGGTTTTGACAATTTTGATGGATTTAAACTTGAACAAGTAAACCAAATGACCAAATCACTGGCTACATCAGGATTATATAGCCTAAACTTGCAGACAAGGTCACGACAGATGTGTTTAACCGTGGATCACATGTTACTTAGGCAGTACTTAATATACACGAAAAGTTCTGGACAACTGCAGTCAATATTAAACGTCTGGCTTTGTACAGAATGGTATTCTGATACTAGGTTCATCATAGTAGTTCCCGAAGATGCAGACGTTCAAGAAGTACTGAGACTATTAAAAGAAAACAACATTTACAAAGTTATTGTGATAGTGAGGATTAAAGATGGATGTTTCTACTATTACAACGCACGGCAGAGATGTTCAGAAATAGAGAAATCGAGGACGCTGCAAACCTACAATTGCTCTTCAAAAGAAAACTTACCTATAGCTTTACCTTTGAAATTGCACCTGAAATGCAGGCTAAGAATTGGAATAAGATATGCACCTCCATATGCATTTGAAGCCCAATTTGGCAGATTAAACACGACAATGATTTTAGGTATAGAGGCAATGGTAACCACCTTAATTCTTAGTGTTAAAAACTTAAAATCAATGAATGTATCTAAAAGTCACAAATTGGAAAGCTTTAATAATAAAACGCTCAAATTGGAAAACGGGTTAATAAAGGAGTTTACAAGCTATGATTTGGATGTGATATTTGGTGCATTATATCTCAGTACACATCATCATGAGTCAGAGCCCAGTTATCCACATATGTTTGAAGAACTAGTCAGTATCCTCAAAAAGGAACATCATACCCAACATAACAGTATTTTTAGTGTCTTCACATCTCAAGTATGGTTATTCATTCTAATAGTAAACATTATTTTCATATATGTCATGTATACGATAATGATGAAGAAAAGAGAGATCGAAATTAGTTTTACGCAGATATTGCTCTACTTATTCGGCATTATGGTGGGAAGGTGCATACCCAAAATCCGTAAATCTCGGAGGCTCCTGTTTTTGATGTGGATACTTTGCGCTTTAGTATTGAGAAGTAGCTTTGAAAGTGTTTTATTTCGCTTTTTGATAAATAAAAAACCTGTGGAGCTTGTGAACAAACTTAATGTGCTCTGTAAAGAAAATTACACGATTTACATAAATGATATACACAGTGGATATTTCACAAATGGCTTAGAAGTGTCTGGATGCACAATTTCTCCTAAGAATTTTATCGAAGTTGACGATCCTCTTGTAGAACTAATCAATGATGAGTCAAAGAATGTGGCCGCGTTTATGTTTTACAAGAATTATTTCTATAATTTGAATAGGTTTATTGATTCCAATGGGGATATACCGTTCTACGTCATGAAAGAGCATATTGGTTTGGTTCCTCTGTCATATTATTTTCATCGTGGAGATCCATTGGTAGAAGTATTTCGTGATCGATATATGAAAGTGTATGAATCGGGAATAGTAAACTATTATGAGAACTGGAGTGACCTCTTTATGGCTTATAGCATTCGCAAGCATACCCCTAAAGACGACAGCGGCACAGGCCTTTCAATGAAACACATCAAACGAGTATTTTATCATTTTATTTATGGTGTTGTAATTTCTTTTCTTGTATTCTGTATTGAAATTGTAACTTTTGAGATTATGAAAGAGCATCCATAGTTTGATTTGTAAAAATTACAAAATATGTGTGACATAGCCTTTACATGTCGTAAAGATTGTATTAAATTAGATATCTTTCAAATTGTTTATGATAATATAAATTGGAATCATACAAGCAATAAAATCTTATTACTAATGCCCTCTATCATGAGAACAAACCGCGATGTTTGTCAATGTGCAATTACTGTAATGTGTCACAGGCCACACACGGAGCCCTATAACTCAGAGGCGCCTCCGCAGTAAATCTACGAAACAATATCGGCGGTAATCTATTCCCGATAGTGATGGGTGGGCGTGGGGAGCCGGGGCGACAACGGATGTGGTTCAAAGAATTTGTTGTGATACCTTTAAAAATAATGTAATTAATAGAGTACTCAACTTAGTGCTCAATAAATTAACTATAATTTAATAGATACTAACTTTAATAAATGAAGAAATTATTGATTTACTAGACAGCGGATCTGTTTTTTTATTTCTTTTACAATATATAATTGGACCATCATCAAAAACCAGAAATGGTTTATGCGTATTTCTATTTATTAACTGCTTTCGGATTATTCATATTTCATTTCATTTAATTAAATTTCTTAAAAGATACAAGTTACAGCTTTTTAGTGTTAAGCATTTCAGAGCTAGACCGAGGACAGACAGTTTCCTTGTTTATTACTTTACTACGGAACCCTAAGAAGTGTTACGAAAACATAAAGTGGATGTAAACGCCCCATTCTCGTAAGAAAAACAATTACAATCACACGTCAATCTCAAGCTACCTCACTCATACAAAATATAAAATGAGCAAGATAGCACGTGAGTTTGAGATTATATTTTAACTGTTTTTGTTACGAGAATAGGCCCTTAGGACTCAGGAGGCTACTACGAAATGTAAATCCGATACTTCAGCCGAAGTATCGGAAGAATTTTAACCATGAATTACAAGGTATTTCATGGTTAATAATTCAACGAACTACTAAAATAACTGAGTACAAGGAATTTATATAATTCAAGAAATTACTATTTAAAATAACCATGAACTACCTTGTATTTCATTCTTCCGATACTTCGGCTGAAGTATCAGGTCTGTTTGTTGGACAGGAGGTATAGAGTGAAAACAATTGTGCATACCCTTCACACACACAGGGTGCACGAAAGTCATCAGTCGGGAGGCACATGGAGCCACTCCGCAATTTGTCAAGCGCCGATGACAGACCGACGGACGATTTCCATGATTTATTAAATGTACGGGTGACGTATTGCGCTCAATACTGTACTGTTTTCACATTAATATCACAATAATATAGATTTATTTATTTTCAAGGACACCTAGCTCCGCCACACATTTGATACTCGAAAATATCCTTTCGTCCACTTTACTAACAAAACTTTCGTAACCAGTTACAAGATAATATTTTTTTTCGCTGTTTGGTAACTAAACGTGAGAGAAGAATTATTTTTCCGCTTTCGTAGATCAAAATTGTTTTCATTTGGTATTGAGATTGTTTTAAGATGGTTTTAAAATTGGATTTGATATAAATAAAATAAATAAATATTCTTGGACGAATAACACAACGCCATCTAGTCCCAAACTAAGCAGCTTGTACTATGGGTACTAGATTGCTGATAAATATACTTAAATACTTTTCTTTTCGTAAATAAATACTTATTATACATAGAAAACACCCAGACCAAGGCAAACAGACAGGTATATTAACGATATAAAATAGATATTTAAAAAAATATATAAACCATAATTGAACTGGAAGTATATTATATCTCTCAATGCGTAGATATACATACAAACTTTCATATACATTACTTATTTATGTAGATAAATACAAAAGTTGTATATTTTTATAATATTAATATTTACCTGAGACTGTATTAAACATTCAATATCTACGCTTCGCAAATGTTAGTTGAAATTGTGTTGAAAGCTACCACATTAAATATTTTATATTCATTTGTTTGACAAAGGCAGATTTAATGGGAATAATTTAATTTTAAAACCACAATCAACATAATATTTTATTATTTATTAGACACTAGCGTAACCCGCGCAACTTCGTTTGCGTGTGTTCGTCCACAGTAGCGCCACCTACTTTTCATAACGCCATTGACTAGACTTTTGACCAAATCGTACGGACATCGGGTACTTTTCGGAATAAAAAGTAGCCTATGTGTTAATCCAAGGTGTCAGCTACTTACATACCAAATATCATAAAATTTTGCCCATGAGCGTGAAGAAGTAACAAACATACACACAAACTTTGGCTTTTATAATATTAATAGGATTATTTACAATTCACTATAAAACCAAAACGGTGATTAAATTATCGAACCAAAATAATTTTATCATCAAACACGAATATTTTATGATTGAAGAAGCACTGAAGTTATTTTTATTAGCTGTTACCCGCGGCTCCGCCCGCATGGTCAAGGGAAAACAATAATTTTTTCTATGGGAATATTTTTATCCCGTGGGAAAAAAGTAGCCTTATGTCACTGTCCACCTCAAATTATCCCCGTTAAATAATTTGAAACAATAATGTTATACTTTTTTTCCCCGTGGGAATGAGACGTTTTTCCGGGATAAAAAGTAGCCTATGCCACTCTCCAGACATTAATCTATCCAAAAAAAAAAAAAAAAAACATATCAATCCGTATATTACTTTCGACGTGAAGGGAGGACAAAGAAACAAACACACTTACTTATAATGTTAGTATGGATTTTAAGATTATTTTGTCATTTTCTCTCTAAATTTAAGAGCCGCGCTCTTGTCGGTGTAGAAGCCTCCATTTTCCTCTCTTGGACCAGCTCCTTCACCTCTCTAGACACGACGCCGACGT
Source organism: Endotricha flammealis (assembly GCA_905163395.2). Lineage (NCBI taxonomy): Eukaryota > Metazoa > Arthropoda > Insecta > Lepidoptera > Pyralidae > Endotricha > Endotricha flammealis. The sequence goes on along the minus strand of LR990858.1, from coordinate 1,747,044 downwards.
CTGCCCTTTTCTTCACTTGATCCATGTTAGCTTTTCTCGCCTGAAAGAGGATACTTTTCTACCCTCTATCTTACCTTCTAAGATGTTTCTGATAAACTCGACGTGTTTTATAAGACGTCTCATTATTCCCCTTCATTTTAGGGTACTAAAATATTCGATCCAACTCCCATTAAACCATTTTTATTAAGCATTACAAGTGCGTGCAAAATGTTGGCAGGAATCCAAATAGCGTAAAGCAATCTTATGCGTTTTCAACATCCGTATTGCAATTTTCTGGATGCTGCGGTGCGTTTTGGCACAAATACGAACACAAGTCAGGAAGCTTTTAAAAGAATCTGTACTGTCTCGGAAGAACGATTTTTGCTCTTGTATTGTTTTGAATTTCAGTGGGGAATAAACGGAAAATACTTTTAAATGCCTGTGTTTACCGGCACGTAACATTTCATTTCCGACTTATAATGTTTCAGTTTAGGTATATTTTGAATAGCGGAGCTTTGTGCGGCTTTTACCAAGGATCCCAAATAAAATAAAAAAATAATATAGCCTAATAGCCTATGTTACCCAGGGGTCATGTACATTCCCAACGGTGAATGAATTTTTGAAATCGGTCCAGTAGTTTTCGTGTTTTTTCGTTACAAACATATTCACACATACACAAAAATAAAAATCCATCCTCTATATTATATTAGTTTAGATAAAATATTTTGTATATTGTTAACTAGCTTCCGCCCGCGGCTTCGCCCGCGTGGCCTAGTAACAATTAGCATATCTTTCTTCAGAACCAAATTCCGGTTCGGCACGGCCCGGTACGGTAAGGTTCCATCCGGTCCGATCAGGTCCGGTCGTCTTCATTTGCGTATATCTCGCTTTCTCGTGGGAATATTGAAAAATCGTTTCTGAGTACACCCCTAGATGTCGTAAGGAACCTACATGTCAAATTTGATATACCCTCGCAACTTCGTTTGCGTATATCTCGGTTTCCCGTGGGAATTTTGAAATATCCTTTCTTAGTACACTCCTAGACGTCGCCGTCGTAAGGAACCTACAGTCCAAATTTGGAATCTCTAGACCCACCCGTTTGGGCTGTGCGTTGATATATAGTTAAGTCAGTCAGGACTTTGAATTTTATATATATAGTCCGGTCCGATCAGGTCCAGTCGGTCCGGCACGGCCCGGTACGGTGCGGTTCCTTGGAAGGAACCGCACCGGTCTGGAGACCGATCAGGTCTGATCCGTTCCGGTCCGGTCCGTTCCGGTCCGGTCCGGTCCGGTCTGGTCCGGTCCGGTCTGGTCGGTCTGGACCTTATAAGGACCCTACATGTCAAATTTGGCATCTCTAGACCCAGCGGTTTGGGCTGTGCGTCTCTTCGCAACTTCGTATGCGTATATCACGCTTTCCCGTAGGAATTTTGAAAAATCCTTTCTTAGTACATCCGTAGACGGCGTAAGGAACCTACATGCCAAATTTGGAATCTCTAGACCCAGCGGTTTGGGCTGTGTGTTGATATATAGTTAAGTCAGTCAGGACTTTGAATTTTATATTTATAGTCCGGTCCGATCAGGTCCAGTCGGTCCGGCACGGCCCGGTACGGTGCGGTTCCTTGGAAGGAACCGCACAGGTCTGGAGACCGATCAGGTCTGATCCGTTTCGGTCCGGTCCGGTCCGGTCCGGTCTGGTCGGTCTGGACCTTATAAGGACCCTACATGTCAAATTTGGCATCTCTAGACCCAGCGGTTTGGGCTGTGCGTCTCCTCGCAACTTCGTTTGCGTATATCTCGGTTTTCCGTAGGAATTTTGAAAAATCCTTTCTTAGTACATCCCTAGACGGCGTAAGGAACCTACATGCCAAATTTGGAATCTCTAGACCCAGCGGTTTGGGCTGTGCGTCTCCTCGCAACTTCGTTTGCGTATATCTCGGTTTCCCGTAGGAATTTTGAAAAATCCTTTCTTTGTACACCCCTAGACGTCGTAAGGAACCTACAGTGCAAATTTGGAATCTCTAGAGCCACCGGTTTGGGCTGTGTGTTGATATATAGTTAAGTCAGTCAGTCAATCAGTCAGTCAGGACTTTGAATTTTATATATATAGATAATGGTTTTGTTTAAAAGAAAAAAATATTTATTCAGTTTATTTTCCGATTTTTGTATTTTCTGTCTAGCATAGGTAACATAGGTTATATTATAGTATCTTAACTTGCTATCATCTTTAGATGACTTGCCTCTTAGATGTATCTCTCGTTTATTTATTTAAACTTTATTAAACATATTTGGGTACAAAAAAGGCGGATTTATCGCTAAAAGCATTATCTATCAGTCAACTTTTCTGTAGTGCAGACATTCACGAATCCGATTTAAAAAAAATAACATACAATAAATAAATATATATTATACAAAATATAATCTTAAGGTTGCGCCAGTCGAGTTTTTCTCCATACAAATGCTGTGGGGTGATTACTTCGTTGTTTGACATCGTTCGTTTAAAGTTGTTAATAATATCGATTTGTCTTGTCGTTATCCATGCTTGTATTAAAACAGAATTGTAAAATGATCAGTAATTTAAAAGTTATGAGCCTTAAACATTCCGTTTCAACACGTATTGTAAATTGTAACGCAACTTTGGGCACAATTAAATACTGGAAGGAGTTTGAAATCTCTAAAACAAAATTAATCCAGGCATAGTTTGGTTATTCAAAAATTTGAATAACTTTATTTTTAATTAAAACATTCAGCTGTTTTATCACAAGAACACTTCTCTCAAAAGTCTACTCGTAAATTTTTAGACGGCCGTTTCAACAATATTTGTGTTTGCATATCATATTTATTTATTTATTTCAACAATATTTGTGTGTAAATCGGTGTAAAGGACTCCGCCCACTACAACGTATCTGTGGAGGACCGGACCACTCCACATATGATGCTATCTGTAGACTTTGTCTACCTATCCGGAGACCCAGCTCTGATAAGAGCTAATCGTGATAAACGACTTGGATGCTCCCTCGGTCACTTGTTTTGCGTCTATTACGCGTGTGGACTGTATACTAGGTGTGATTGAAGAATATGTGACTCTACGTTAAATACTTGGAAAATAAAAACTGACTCTAATACTTAAATAAAAACTGACTCTAAACTTCTAGGTAAAATAAAACTTTTTCTTTGTTCTTGGTAAGAGCGCTTGTGCTTCGGGCGGGATACTTGTTCCTTATCGGTGGCTATTCGGCGACTGACTACCGTATCAAGTTTGGCCTCCTATTTATACGATTTCCGCCCGAAGCACGAAAACACAAAATTCATTTATTTTCAGCAAAAATACGTTTACAACAGAGTTCTATAGTCTACGTTTATAGAACAACAAACATTTTCCTTATATTCTTAGTAGAAGTACCTTTTTTGACCTCTTGAAGTTGGCACGTGTAAGGAACCGGTTCAAACCGGTTTTTTCCTACACGTGCCATATAAATACAAATTTATTTTAGCTTTTATTGAACATTCTTATTGGAAATGGACACCTTACTTCCCAACTATTACGTATCACGTAATTAATGTTCAATTCAATAGCGAATTATCGGAAAAATCGTGTATTTACTCTCGGTTCGCACGGGCCCAGCCAGTCGCAGCGCTGCCAGGCGCGTGCGAGCGAGACAACCTATCGATATACTCGATTCACAACTTATTTTTAATATTTACATAATAGGCCGTTACGTTACATAGTGCTTATGTACTAAGCCGTCGTGTACATTCTCCCGCCGTCGCTTCGCGATCTCCTGTTGGCAACACGACGATCTTCTTGGTCGGGCGGCGCAATACGTTGCCGTTGCTGGTGGTGACGTCGACGACTCGTACCTCGCCGTCTGCACCGGGGAAGAGCCGCGTCACTCGTCCGCGCGGCCATGTCCCACGGGGCAAGTTGTTGTCGCAAATGATCACGACGTCGCCCTCCTTCGGTGTTGTCCCGCGGGTGTGCGTCTCCCGCCGGTGTTGGAGCAGCGGAAGGTACTCGCGCAGCCACCGGCGCCAGAATTCGTCGGCCAGGTACTGCGCGCGCCGCCAGTGTTGGCGCGCCGTTAGGTCGCCGGCATCGAAGACGCCAGGCGATGGTGAGTGCGAGTTTGCGCCCAACAGAATGTGGTTGGGCGTGATGGCCTCAGCGTCGTCGGGTCCCACCGCGACATGTGTCAGCGGGCGGGAGTTCACGGTGTGCTCAGCCTCGGCGAGCAGGGTGGCGAGCGTCTCGTCGCTCGGGTACTTCACGTGCAGGGTGTGGCGCAGTGCTGTCTTCACCGTGCGCACCAGCCTCTCCCACACGCCGCACATGAACGGGGCGGCGGGGGGCTGAAAGCGCCACGTGATGCGTCGTGCTGTTGCTGCCTCGCGGAGCGCGGCCACCGCTTGCATTGCGGCGGCCGCTGCCTCGCTGAGCTCCTTGTTGGCAGCCTTGAAGCACGTCGCGTTGTCGCTCCAGATTTCAGTCGGGTGGCCGCGGCGCGCAAAGAAGCGGCGCAGGGCGGCCACAGCTGAGTCTGCGCTGAGCGATGCGACGACCTCCAGATGTACGGCGCGTGATGTCATGCAGGTGAAGAGCGCGACGTACCTCTTCTCTCGACGTCGCCCCACGGTGACTTCAAATGGCCCGAAATAATCAAGGCCGGTGAATGTGAACGGGCGCGCATGGTGAGCCAGGCGCGCGTGAGGTAGGTCACCCGTGAGAGGTGTTGCGGGTTTCGCCTTCAACAGGCGACAGCGCGGGCAGCTCTTGATGACGTTCTTCACCGCGGGCCGCACTCGCAGAATCCACAGCCGCTGTCGCAGCTCGTTGACGACGATCTCGGTGCCGCCGTGGTGTAGCTCTTCGTGCACGTGTTGTATGTACAGCTTGCTGTACGGGTGGTCCCCGCACAACAACATTGGGCTTGCTGCATCCTCGGTGATGTCGGCGGCGGCGCTCACTCTGGACTTCACTCGCACTATTCCGCTTCCGTCGCGGAATGTGGTGAGGGCCGCCAGCCGGCTCGGGTCAGCCAAGCTGTCGCGCTGTACAGCGCACACCCACAGCTGCTCGGCGCGGAGAAGGTGTCGCGCCTCTAGTGGCACGTGGCTCCGCGCAGCAGGTTGGATGTCTCGGGGTGTTGCTGCGGCGTCGGCGCGGGATCGCGCCGCTGTCCATGTGGGGTCACTCGCTGCATTGGCTCGCGTTCGCTTGCGGCGGGTCGCGGCCACTGTTGCAACATGTGATCTGCAAAGTTCGATGAACTGTAGTACTCGCGCAGTGGCGCGCAACAGGCGCGGCCAACGCGAAAAGCGTCGGACGTCTGGCAAGTGTCCTCCAGGCGGCGTCGCGACGGCGGCGCAGCTTAACTCCTTCTCTTCTCCAGTGTTGATGCGGGCGGCGGGCTTCTCTCGCTCGGCGGGCCACTCTTCTTCCGGCCGGCGTAGAAACGCGGGCCCATGGAACCACCGATGCCCGGCGCCGAAGTCCGCTGGTGTTGCACGGGTGGCGTCGTCGGCTACGTTGTCGGCTGAGGGTAGCCAACGCCACTCGCTTTTCCTTGTGATGTCTTCTATCTCGGCGAGTCGGTGGGCCACGAACGTTTTGAACGTCCGGGGCTCGGCGCGTATCCACGCTAGCGCCGTGCTCGAGTCGCTCCAGTAGACCCGACGCTCCGCCGTGAAGTCGTGCTCGTCAGTGACTGAGCGCGCCAGCCGCGCGCCCAACAGCGCGGCCTGCAGCTCGAGGCGCGGGATCGATGTCGGCTTCAGGGGGGTCACGCGGCTTTTCCCAGCTGCCAGCGCGACCCGCACCGACCCGTCGGCGCGCCGCATTCGCCAGTATACGGCGGCGGCGTAAGCTTCCTCGCTCGCGTCGACGAAGGTGTGTAGCTCGTAGCTCTCTGCGGGCTCGATGTCGTAGCACCGCGGTATGCGCAGCTGTTGATGCTGCCGCAGCACAGCCAGCCAGCTGAGCCAGCTCGCCTGCAGTGTTGGTGGTAGTGGCTCGTCCCACCCGGTGCCGTGTCGCCATGTGTCCTGCAACAACCTTTTTGCCGGTGTGGTGATTGGAGCTACTAGCCCGAGCGGGTCGTATAAAGACATTACGACGCTCAGGGCCTCCCTCTTAGTCGGCGTCCGGGTGCCGGCCAGCACTTCCGGCGTCGCACGCTGTCCGTAGTTGTAGCTCAGCGTGTCCTCTTGCGTGTTCCAGAGCAAGCCGAGTGTTTTCTCAAGCTCGCTCCCGCCGATGGCGATGGTGATATCGGCGCGGCTGCCACGGCGTCCGAGACATTGGACGCCCACCCGCGCAGCTCGAAGCCCGCGCGCCGATGCACTGTGTCGACTGCTTGCGTTACCTGTTGCGCTGTTGTCACATCGGCGTAGCTTGCGATGTAGTCGTCCATGTAGTGGTTGCGGACGATGGCGGACGCGGCCTCAGGGTACTCCTCACTGTGTTCAGCTGCGTTGCGGTCCTTGATGTAGAGCGCAGTGCATGGTGATGAAGTCGCGCCGAAGATTAGCGACGTCATGCGGAACTCTTCCGGTGGGGCGTCGCCTCGTTTGTCGCCTCGCCACAGGAAGCGCAGCGCGTCGCGGTCCTCTTTTCGCACTTTCACTTGCATGAACATTTCTGCTATATCCGCTGAGATCGCTACACTGTGTTGTCGGAATCTCATCACGACGCCCGGCAGCGATTGCAAGCGGTCGGGGCCCGGCAGCAACATGTCGTTGAGGCTGCGGCCGTGGCTGCTCGCTGCGGCATCGTGCACAACACGTATCTTGGGCTTCGCTGGGTTGACAACGGCAAAGTGCGGCAGGTACCAAGTCCTCTTCGGCGTGGGCGCGGCGGTGACTCGCTCAGCGTACCCGGCCGCCAGCAGATGGTCGATCCTCTCTGTGTACTTCCCATTGAAGTTCCCGTCCCGATCCAGTTTCCTCTCTAAGTTGCGAAGCCGTGATAATGCGTTCGCATAGTTGTTCGGGATGACTTCTTCTTCTTGCTTCCACAGGAGTCCTGTTTCAAAGCGGCCATCTGGAAGGCGGCGGCTCGTCGCATCTAGCACTGCGAGGGCGCGCTGCTCTGGATCACTTCTTGTTTTCCTCGCCGTAATCCCGATGGAATCTAGACTGAAATACTGCTTAATTATTTCGTCCATCGGCTCCGTAATGTACCCACAAAAGGCGACGGGGTGGCAGCGCGAACTTCGGCATCCGTGTATAACCCATCCTAGGTGGGTCAGTGAGGCGACCGGCTGGTCGCGCCGGCCCGCGCGCACCTCGCGGCTGACTATGAGGTCCCAGTTGTCTTGACCGATGAGCAGCTTTGGCGAGGCCTCTCCATAGGTGAGCGGCGGCAGGTGGTCTAAGTGGCAACAGTCCTCTAGCTCGTCCTGGAAAATAGACTGTGTTGTGAATGACAACTTGTCCACTGTGCGCGCGTTTGCGAGTGTGTACTCGCGGTCACTGTGCGCGCCCCGTATCTTCACATTCACAATCCTGCTGTTGGTGTGTTGCGTTTCCTCGCCGCCGACTCCCTGCACGCGCATTGCCTCTATAGGCCCGTCCAGCGCGAGCGCGTCCGCTATGCCGCCGTCTAGTATGGTCACGGTGCTGCCTTCATCCATCAGCGCGTAGACCTCCGCTGTCGTTCCGTTGTCGCCGGTGAGCACGACAGGCGCTATCTTCAGGTAAGCGCGCCGTCTTCGCTGCGTTGTCCCGGCGGCGTTGGTCTGCTCCACTGCCGGCTGTTCTGTAGCGGCAGGCTTGTCCTCGTGCAGCAAACGATGGTGCGGCTGGCGGCACCCACGCAGCCCGCAGGGCGCGGCTCGGCACCGGAAACGTCGGTGTGTGCTTGCTAAACATCTGAAACACACGTTGTGCTTGCGCGCCAGCTCCCATCGCTGTTGTGTCGTTGCCTTGATCACATTCCTGCAAGTGTAAAACTTGTGATCCGCCTTGCAGAGTGGGCACGACTCCTTCTCCGCCTCTGTGTCGCGCGCCGCATACGCCCGCTCCGTGCGGCGTCTCGCTGCTGGCTGCGCTATGTTGATGTCTCCGGCGCGCTCCGGTGGTGCGTATTCCGTCCGCTTGTCGGCCTCTACTCCCAGGAAGAGGGCCATCCTCTTCATGTCGGGGATGCCATCTTCTTTGACCGCTGCGTAGTCATACCACTTCTCCCGAAGCGCCGGAGTTAATTTCTCCAATATCGTGCGCACCATCGCAGTGTCGTGCAAATGGTGTATGCTCTTCATAGCTTCCATCGTCGCTACGATATTGGTCACCTGCGATGCGAAGATGCAGATGTCCCTCGGTGAGTCTGCTAGTCGTGGCAGCCTTCTGATCTTCTCAGCTTCCAACTCTATGAGGGCACCTGGTCTTCCAAATCGCCTTTCGAGCGCAGTCAGTACTTCCTCGGGTTCGGGTCGACGAATCAACAACCCGCTGACTGCCTCTGCTGCGACGCCCTTCAAGCTGCGTCGGAGTCTCACCACGTTTTCTGATGCGGAGAAGCTTGATGACGTATCCTCGAAGATGGCTCTCCATTCCAACCAATTTCCACTGTTCCCGTTGAAGATAGGTAGGTCCTGGCAGTGGGTAGGCATCCTTGTGGCCCCCTGCTTCATTCCCATGGTGATGGCCTTCGCTAGTTCCCCGAAGTCGAAGGCGCCCTCACCCCTGGCAGGCTTGGCACTGCTGCTACATTCTTCCTTTGTGGTGGCTGGTGGTGGCTGCGTTGCGTCGCCCGGTGGCTGTTGCTGAAGCCACCTGTTCACCTTAGCGACGTACGCGCCGCCGTCGTCCTCTTCATCCGTGTCATCCTCGCTCTCGGCTACGGCCTGGGCGCGCGCCAGTTGTGCCTCAGCCAGCATTATCGCTGCCTGTGACTCCGCTAGGCGCCGCTGAGCCAGCTGCTCCTTCGCCTCCAACTCCGCACGGATCTGTGTGCGTTTGGCTCGGGAACAGCGTGACCGAGCGGCAGCTGTCGCGGGCCTGCTAGGTGCGCGGTCAACGTCGACCGCGGTCCCGCTGGTTTGCGCCGTCTCTGCCGTCGTCGTGGTGTCCGTGGTCGTCGTAGCCATCGTCCCTGTAGACGTTGTCGGTGTGGTCGTCTCTTCCGACGTCTCGTCTGCGCCTCCCCTGTTGCTCCTCGTCACTGGCATTCTTCAACCTTCAAAATTCGGCTCGCGAAGGACAATATAATGTGGAGGACCGGACCACTCCACATATGATGCTATCTGTAGACTTTGTCTACCTATCCGGAGACCCAGCTCTGATAAGAGCTAATCGTGATAAACGACTTGGATGCTCCCTCGGTCACTTGTTTTGCGTCTATTACGCGTGTGGACTGTATACTAGGTGTGATTGAAGAATATGTGACTCTACGTTAAATACTTGGAAAATAAAAACTGACTCTAATACTTAAATAAAAACTGACTCTAAACTTCTAGGTAAAATAAAACTTTTTCTTTGTTCTTGGTAAGAGCGCTTGTGCTTCGGGCGGGATACTTGTTCCTTATCGGTGGCTATTCGGCGACTGACTACCGTATCAAGTTTGGCCTCCTATTTATACGATTTCCGCCCGAAGCACGAAAACACAAAATTCATTTATTTTCAGCAAAAATACGTTTACAACAGAGTTCTATAGTCTACGTTTATAGAACAACAAACATTTTCCTTATATTCTTAGTAGAAGTACCTTTTTTGACCTCTTGAAGTTGGCACGTGTAAGGAACCGGTTCAAACCGGTTTTTTCCTACACGTGCCATATAAATACAAATTTATTTTAGCTTTTATTGAACATTCTTATTGGAAATGGACACCTTACTTCCCAACTATTACGTATCACGTAATTAATGTTCAATTCAATAGCGAATTATCGGAAAAATCGTGTATTTACTCTCGGTTCGCACGGGCCCAGCCAGTCGCAGCGCTGCCAGGCGCGTGCGAGCGAGACAACCTATCGATATACTCGATTCACAACTTATTTTTAATATTTACATAATAGGCCGTTACGTTACATAGTGCTTATGTACTAAGCCGTCGTGTACAGTATCATACCATGACCGAGCTATGAACGTATCACACAAGCAACCCGATACGCTCTACTATGCCCACTAGAGGGTCGGCAAAATATTCTCTCCCACGATAGTTGCCGCTCCGTGCATGGCACGCGACGGTGCTGGCGGGTGACGGAACGGGCTAGTGGGCATTGTCTCATACTTCTTAATACAAAGAATATTTTTTTGTCTGTCACGTTCATAGCACGGTCATGGTATGATACATTGTAGTGGGCAGAGTCCTTACACAGTTTCGCACTGTTCATAACCGAGTCGAGTCTATCCCTTTCTCAGCGAAATAGCATGCAAATTAGCCACGCCCACCCACTAGTTCGAGTCTTCGACTAGTGCACTCTTAACATCAAATTTCTATATCCGCTCGATCATAAGATACTATAATATGGAAATATAATAGTATAAGAATCAGAAGTAGGTTGACTTTAAAAAAAAACACACCGTAATCAAAAACTATGTTTTTATCACAAACTAATAAAATTAACAATTAATTTTAACAAACGTAAAGAAATCACTAAATACAACTAAAATTATGAAAAGAAAAAGGGTAATTAGTCTGGACTATCGCCGCACACGATTATGCTACGAGGAACGCCGTCGATCGAGTGGGCCGCGCGCCTGTCTGACGCCGTTTTTATAGGGCCTACCGCCATTTGTATTTGTTATTCTAATACGGCCTCTCCTGACTTCGCATCGTCCTCGATTGCGTCTGCTCCAAGGAGACTGTCGATGGTACTTGCGTCCAACAGCTCAGATATCGTCACGTTAGAGGCAGTCTCGTCGTCGCTTATGACTTGCTGTGTAGGTGTCGGTGGATGGGCAACGTCGCACGAGTTCTCGCCGACCGTAGAGGGACTTGATGCCGTCACCGGTGCAGCCGGCAGGTCTGGCGCTGAGGAAGGACCGGCACCAGAATCATCCACATTTGTATCTGAAACATATCAAGTTCTTACCCCTATCGCTTTCATAAAAGTTCAAGCATCATCTCTCATCAACTTTCAAAAACAAGATTTCAAATACTTTTTCAAAAACAATGTTACAATTTATCCACTAACACCCATGAGACGTCTCCGCTTACACTCTTATGCATACATACTAAATCTACACAGATAATCTGTGTCTGCAGTGGAAAAGTAAGAACCGCAGAACTTACTTTCCACAAATTTGACCGCAGCCAAGGTACACATCTAGCATTGACCGCAGCACAATGCACAAAAATCCCAGTGTGGTCCCGCAGTACCACACTGTCTCGTAGAGGAGAACCGCAGCTCAACCTCTACCTGCAGGGAGAACCGCAGCTCAATCCCATCACAGTCACAACATCCCTTGCCATTGCATCCCTTATTGTGGTTTGTATTGTTATTGCAAGTTGCTAGGTAACGTCTGTTAAGTCAGTTTTTGTCAAGTTTTCGGTAGCCTACAAGCCTAACGTTTGGGTGATAGGTAATAAATAAGTGGGGTGTAGGGACCTACATGCTTAAATTTCATGAAAAGTAAGAGGGGAAAGCAACAATCTAAACCACAATCTTTTAGGTTAACAATGACAAAGTTAGTTGTAAACTTACTTTCAAAAAAGGCGGCGCACGTCTCAGGACACCACTCTCCTCGCCAGAGTACCATGTACTCGGCTGCTGCTTGTGTCGTTTTCCCATACGACCCACTCAACAGTTTCAGCTCGTACCGGCCGCTCCGCAGAGCCTTCTGCACACGGTATGGGCCCCTCATGCCCGGGTCCAGCTTTCCTGTTGACTGAGAGAACTTTATTACGAAGACGAGGTCGCCAACTTGAAATTGACGAGCAGGGCGTCGCTTTTCGTTGACTCTGGCATCTTGTTGAGTTCGGTTTCGTTGCAACAGCTCACTCGCTCTAGTCCTACATAATTCTCGCCATGCAGCGCGATTAGGCCTCGTATTGTCAACAGCAACATCACGAATTAGACTCCGAATTACCGGAGTAGCGCCATCTACACCTACAAGGAGGTTCAAGGGTGATGCCTGGGTAGTCTTTTGTTTGGTGATGTTCAAAACCAGTTGCAATCGCCAAAGAGATTCGGACCAAGAAGCGTTGTCATTAGCGGCCTGAATACGGATCATATTCAACAGTGTTCGCACATAACGCTCGACCTGCCCGTTGGAATGGTGCATCTCAGGTGTAATATGATGGACGTCACAACCCATCGCGTTGATCCAACTTACGAAACTGTTGGCCTCGAACATACGACCGCGATCCGTGACCAATAATTTCGGCACACCAAACAGCGAAATTGCGTTGGAGATCGCCTGTTTCAGCTCCTCAGCATCCTGTCGACCCATTGGATAAAGGAGACAATATTTGGTGAATGAATCCACCATTAGCAGCACAAACTTATAACCCTTGGATACCGGCAATGGCCCCAGCGCATCGACGTGAATAGTCTCGAAGGGAATCTCGGATTTCTGCCACGACGTGATGTATTGATGAGGAGCTCGTGGTACACGCTTCCGAGATATGCAAGTTAGGCAATGAGCAATATACTTAGCGACGAATTGGCGTATACCCGGAAACCAGAAATGCCTAAAGATTAGGTCCAACGTCTTCTCCACCCCTACGTGCCCGTGTTCATCATGGAAGATGCGCAACAGACTCAGCCGGTGACCCTTGGGAATGAAACAAAGTAGCCTCGGCTCCTCTCCGATAGGCGAATAGCGATAAAAGAGAAGGTCGTTCTGACAAACGTAACGACGTGGATCAAGCTGACCTTCTTGAAGTCGCCGAACGAGCTCCTGCGTCTCACCGTCAGCGCCTTGCGCCATTGAAGCCCAATTGCGTGGACGAACAATGTTGTGAACCTCAACCGTAGGGTTGCGACTCAAATAATCGGCATGCGACATCTGTGTCCCTTTGCGATATTCAATATCGAAGGAAAAATCCTGAAGATATACCCACCAACGCGCAACTCGGGGTAGTAGGTCCTTTTTTCGCTCTGTGGCTTTGAGCGCGTTGCAATCTGTCACTACTTTGAACTTGAGACCTATCAAGTAATGGCGAAAATGTTGCAACGCCCTTACAACTGCCAAAGTTTCGAGTTCGTAGGAATGGTACCTACTTTCCGCACCTTGCGTGGTCTTACTAAAATAAGACACTACGCGCCTTTTGTCGCCTTGAATTAATACCGCACCGTATCCTATACTACTTGCGTCACAGTGGACCTCTGTCGGTAGGTCGGGATCGAAAATAGAAAGAACCGGTTCCGTAGTAAGTCGTGCGATAATATCTTGGCGTACCGTCTCTTGTGGCTGGCCCCACTCAAACAAGACATCCTTCTTAATTAATCGCGATATGCATGCTGTTTTAGACGCATACCCTTCAATGTAACGCCTAAAATAACCAGCTAACCCGAGGAATTGTCTCACCTGTTTGACGTTAGTAGGTGGCATAGAGTTAACTAGAGCTTCTACCTTTCGTGGGCTCGGTCTCACCTGACCCTCACTAACTACTCTACCTAAATATTCAACCTCCGTTGTAAGGAAGGAACACTTATTCAGATTAATCGAGAACCCAGCTTCGGTGAGAGTTCTAAGCACCTGTCCTAACAAATCGATACCCTCTCCAACAGTCGAGCTCATAAGGAGCACATCATCTACGTATACTAATACTGAACCTTCATCGATAAAACTACGCAGCGTTTCGTTTATGATACGCTGATAGACAATCGGGGAGTTCGTCAATCCGAAGGGCATCTTGACAAACTCATAATGCCCCTCCGGCGTGACAAATCCCGTCTTGTGGATCGATTCCTCATCGATAGGAATCTGATAGAATCCAGTGGCCATGTCAAGGCTAGAAAAATAACGAAACTTGCCAAGACGATCGATGTGATCATCTATGAGCGGCATAGGGTATCGGTCCCGAATGGTGAGTCGATTCAGCGCTCTGTAATCAACACACATTCGATCCGATCCATCCTTTTTTTTTACCAGAATGATCGGACTCGAATACTGAGATTGTGAGTCTCGGACTATTCTTTTCTCCTTCAAATCGTTAATAATTTCGCGGACCTTGAGTTTTTCCTGATGGGACAACTTATACGGACGATAAGCAACGGGCGTATCATCAGTTAGATTAATACGCATCTTACCAGTCTTTACCGTTGTCGTGGCAGTACCGGTTATTAAAAAATCCGAATAATTATCAAGCACGTCTACTAAGGATCTGCGTTCGCTACCCTGAAGTGGTGAATTAATAGTTGTAGTAGTAGTAACCTGTCCGCTAACTACATTAACTAACTTCGGATCTTCTGTGGTACGCGTTATATACTGTCGATCCTTGGTGCGTACATACGTAACACCATCTCTATTCAAAATATCCGTGCCGATGATAATTGGAGTATTCATATATGACGCCGGTACTACTACAAGATCCGCCTCGATTGAAATCTCACTGAATTCTATAGTCAAAGTCACGTAATTATCTGCTACTATCTCATGACTACCAATCCCCTTCAATGTGCAATTGACAGGTTTAGCCTGACAAGAAAAATGCTTAAGCACGTCGGATGAAATTAACGAAATATTATGTGCACCACTATCAATAAGCACATCAACTGGAATGCCCTGAATGATAGCCGTCGTAAGATCATTACTCCGCTCTGAATCACTTGGTAATTCGGTACATAAGTTAACGTTCCGTTTGTTACGAGGCCCTGATCTATTCTTGGCAAAGCAATACTGTTCCGTGTGACCTGACTTTTTACAGAACGAACAGTTACCAGAATTAGTTTTTGAATCTTTCTCGTCTTTAGGATTGGTATTCGTATCTGGTCTAGACTTCTTACTACATTGAAAGCTTTTATGCCCGGTTTGATGGCAATTATAGCATCTAAGACGCGATGAGAAAGATTCGCCCGTTGCTGATCGCTTTCTAGCAGAAGAAACACGCGTGTTTTGGCTATTACGATCAGGCTTGACATAAAGAGACATAAACGATATTAACGTTTCAGAAGTTAAGTTCGCGTTAGCCGCGGCAGCTCTAATTTGCGGATCCGTGATCCCTCTAATAATAATGAGAATCATAAGTTCTTCACTTAGGCCCTTTATGACACGAAGCCGCATAAGCGTACGCCTAGCGTATTCGGCGTAGGTAGCGTACTTATCCGAATTGGTGATCATTATGTCAAATAGAATGTTCGCATAATCAAGTTTACGCGGTGATAATGACTTAAATTCTTGGACAAAGTTTGACCACGAACGGTCGTTCGTAGTCCACTCGTTCAACCAATTACGTGCGTCTCCTTTAAGACAGCCAGCAACACGCGACAAACACTCATAATCGTTCCATCCGTTCAATAACTTTGCACGTTCTACCTCTTGGCACCATGTATCGATGTCATGAATCGACGGGTCAAAATTAGACACGTAATAATTATCTGTGCGAGCAAACCGTAATGATTTTAACACATCGGCTACATCTTGGGTGAAGGTAGATCGCACAACTTCATTATCGGAGGTAGACTGAGTTGTATTATTTAAAATGGGCACGTTCGCATTCACGCTACCGTCGTTAACTTTATCGACGTTAGAGTTTTCGTCAGGAATTGAACTAACGGACCTATGCGTAGGTATCTCGGACGGGGAAATTGCAACCGATCGTAAACTATCGTCACAGTTCGCGTTCACGGGTAAGGTAGTCAATGCTGGTACCGCGATAACATCGTGTGAGACCGCGTTGTTACTCGCGCCATTATGTTCTAACGCATTAATGCGAGACAAAATCGAGTTCAAAGTAGAATTCAATTGATCGAAAGCAACATTGGCGCGCGGGGGAGTGCGAGTACGCGGCCTACTTCGTTTCCTTCGAGCATCATCGTGTCGACGAGTCCTACTCCTCGAGTCTCGATCTCGATCACAGCCACGGTCAGACATACTTAACAAAAATGTTAACAATGAGTTAAGTAACTACTTACCCTGTCAAATTGTAGAACGAACCTACGCTACGGCCAGATGGGCTTGGGCCAATCCCACTTCTGATATAAGAATCAGAAGTAGGTTGACTTTAAAAAAAAACACACCGTAATCAAAAACTATGTTTTTATCACAAACTAATAAAATTAACAATTAATTTTAACAAACGTAAAGAAATCACTAAATACAACTAAAATTATGAAAAGAAAAAGGGTAATTAGTCTGGACTATCGCCGCACACGATTATGCTACGAGGAACGCCGTCGATCGAGTGGGCCGCGCGCCTGTCTGACGCCGTTTTTATAGGGCCTACCGCCATTTGTATTTGTTATTCTAATAATAGTATATTCTTACTAACATATTTTATGAATAACTTTGAAATAAAAGTCTTTTAGTTATTTACTGTACTGTTCCCTTGGGGTCTGGGGTGCCCAGAGCAGGGGCATTTGTTTGCATTCGATTACGTTCACTTTCTGCTCGCACCTGCATAATTTAAATGCCAATTTTCACTTACTGTTTTATTCAAAGCACTATTTGAGGTTACCTCTATCTACAAATGGTTTATACTTATAGATAAAAAGAAAAGATAACTTATCTGACTGAATGTTTCAATAGATAGAGTCATCTTGTGCCGTTTTCTATTATTTACAAAAAAAAGAATATGTAATGCCTTGTTTAGTTTGAAAGTAGACGTTGTGTAATAAACATTATCAAACTAAACAGAACAGGGATATATTTTTTTATATACAAACAAAATTTATATATTTATCAGCGATCTAGTATAGTCACAGCCCGGACACTCCATACAACGCGCGTGAAATAATCACCTATTACTACTACATAGGCCAATGTCGTCTGTACACGCGCACACGTATGCGCACACGTATACACATTCGTTCACTAAACGCACACCTTTGCAACTGAGGGCTCCTCGAGGGCCTCCCGGGGTGCGGTAACTCGGTCCGGTGCGGGGCGGAGAGTGGCCATTCTACCTCAGGTTATTACTTATTCTATAGTGTGTTATGGTATAGTGTAAGTTTTGCGTTTGGGACTTGGCCAAGAATATTTATTTTATTTATTTATTTCTTAAATCCGAGATTCAAACTGCATATTACAAACGAACCGAGAGCTAAGAATAATATTTTAAAAACACAATGACACAGTAAGTCGCATCCGGAAAATGCTCAAAGGGCGACCACTCGATACTGGACGGTCAAAGGAAGATTTATTTTTAAATTTGCAGAAATTGCAAAATTTATTCTCATCCTACCATTCTGTCTGGTGATACACAAAGCTGATGCATCGGAGAAATAACAACTCAAAAGGAATTGAATGTTTTTATACAAATAACAATATCTCATAATCGAATTGATGTAATCTGTACTAATCTATCTGCCAGTTTCAGAAACACAATAATCTTAATTCCACATTAAGTCTCTAGATACCGCTAAGTAAAAATTTATTACTAGCAGACAATTTGATATCTACTGTCTATTATTAGTTAGTACCTACACAGTTATGTTTAAATGTCTATAGCGGTCCTCCGACGTGATGACGCTTTGGAAGTATTATGACTAAGTACTATTAACTAATATAAATATTATATCATAAAATTAAAAGGTCGAATAGGGGGTACATAATTATTATTTAGAGGTTTTGAGTCGGGGGTTTTTAAAATTTAAGTTTTATTTGGCGTTTATTATAGTTTCGTTCCTATTTTATTCTAATCCCTTTCCGTTTCATTTGTATTTTAGATATGTATGAGAGGTATTGCGAAATATGTATGAGGGTATTGTGAAATATGTATGAATGGTATTGCGAAATATGTATGAGAGGTATTGGGAAATATGTATGAGAGTTATTGCGAATTATGTATGAGAGGAATTGCCAAATATGTATGAATGGTATTGCGTGAAATATGTATGAATAGTATTGCAAAATATGTATGAGCGGGATTGCGAAATATGTACGAGGTATTGCGAAATATGTATGAGAGGTATTGAAAGTACTTATCATGACGTATCAAACGAGCCCAAACTCGATGGGGTTACTTTATGTCGTGTTATTACTAAGTTCCTATGGCCACCTTCCAGCTCCATCATGAGACCCTGGTTACCATATGGCACCAAAGTACTCGTCAAGACGGATCAAACGTGCCCAAACTCGATGGGGTTATATCGTTTCATTACCGAGTTCCTATGGCCACCTTCCAGCTCCATTATCAGACCCTAATTGCCATGTAGCACCAAAGTACTCATAAAGACGGATCAAACGAGCCCAAACTCGATGGGGTTATGTCATTTAATTACTGAGTTCCTATGGCCACCTCCCAGCTCCATCATCAGACCCTGGTTACCATCTAACACCAAAGTATACAGATACACACGTCAAACTTATAACACCCCTCTTTTTGCGTCGGGGGTTAAAAAGAAAGTTAGAGAAATAAATTTGTTAAATAGTTTAATTTCACCCAATACAAACTCAATTTTTCTATGATTCTGTTAACTAAATGTGATCTATGTTAGCTCTAGTAAATACTGTAGCTTTCTAACATAATGTTTTCATCGAACATGATGCGGAAAATACAAAATTTCTCACGTTCTCTTGTTTGAGTGGGAAAATTGTGTTATCCACACTTCAATATGTAACTGTAGATATGATACATTTTCTAACGGAAATATATTCTAAATTCCTAGTTTGCTAGCAAATATTTATATTGCGCTAATTACTCGGTACCGAGACACCCGTCGCGGATTGCTCCTTCATTGCAAAAAGCTGCGGTCAAACTTATAGTGATAAACAGATATTTATTTATTTATTATGACACATTCTTAATAGGCATTACATTAGCTAATGGTTATTGCTTGACTTCTCCTGCCTGGACTTCTTCTGGTTAATACCTAATTGTGAGTGTTATACACTCAACAATAACGTGTATTCTTCTAGTAAAACAATTCAAAATCGATTCAGACAAAATCGATACAACTAATATATTTTTTTCTCTCTAGACTTGTCACTCTTAGAAATGTCTTTCAGCGCCGCGAAAGACCCACTCATGAACCGTTCTTACTTGTTCCTATTAGTACAAATCGACGTAACTTGTGGTAGGATAAGAAAAGTCGGAAAGAAAGAGTCGGAGGAAAAAAAAATGAAAAATTCATGCACGCACGCAGAACGAAGGTCGCTGAGTGACTCAATGACAGCTCGGTTCACTAGCGGGTTGCTCAGACCATCTTTTCCATACATATTTGTGTTTGTAAAATCGCTCCACCATATCAAAAAGACCACAGCTCTAAGTCTTAGTGATGTTCTCAAACTAGCGCCAACAGAGACAGTTCAATGAAGCTCAATTAGTTCAAAGCAGCTATTAATAATTTAATGGGAATCACGCAATAACTGTAATTAAACTATCTTTGATCACATTTTGGTAATTATCAACGTATTTACTCGATTGGAAAACGACTGATTAGAGAGGAAAAATGCAAATTTTTATAATACACAGATGACCCGCATGCTCGTTTGCCAAACTCTTACATAAAAAAAATCAAAATATATTTATGATGTTATTTTGGAAACCATTTTTATCTAGGTTTTAATAACATAATTCGACGTAGGTATCTTTCTCATAACTTGTACCTTTCTTACCAACAGGTGACACTCAAGCTTACTTGACGTCCTCTTCCATAAAAAAATCCATCTATGGTTCAATCCGGCTCGAAGGACCAATAGATGTACAGTCCGAGACTTTACACCTTCAATAGTTCAAGTTAGTTAGATGTAGAATAACAAAACGCATAAAAAGAAAACTTCCAAGTCAAAAAATAAGAAACCGCTTAGCAGTACAAGACAATGCCATAAAAAAATCAAAAGCGTGGAACAAACTACTGAATAAAATATACAGGTCCGTACCGAAGGGGCGGTATAATGTACGTTTTACGCGCAAGAATCATACTCACCTACAGCTATGTATATTTCATGATATCGCTCTGCAGAGTGTACTAAGTCACGTTAGAATTGCATGCCGAGTTTCTTCTATCTTTAAACTTAAATATTCAGTCGAGACCATTCGGCCGGGTATAGCGAGCAGCCTAACTACTATGTTAGATATTTTGGGAGTCAGTCTTCTGGAAACTGTGAATTTTATTTTTATTCATTACTTTCGTGTTAGCTGTTGGTTGAATAGACCAGGTGAAGATGTAGCTTCTTTCAAAATTGATTGTTCACGGAGTTCTATATTATAGTTGGAATTTTTCAAAATTTCCACGATTTGAGCAAAATTTAGACACATTAACTAAGTAATAAAATAGACTTTACGTAAATGATTGGGATGAAAAGTATTTTTATTTTATTTTATTTATTTAGTTTCATCAACAACTATATAAATATATATATAATAAATATGTTTATTTAATATATGAGTCATCCAGGTGTTCTTCTTTGGGAATTTAAAGGTGCTAACACCGGCGTTATCGTTCGTTAAATAACATCGGTGTGGGAAGCACCTTTAAATTGAACAAATTGTAACATTCTTGTTACAATTTGTTCAATAACGTTATATAACACCGGTGTAGGAGCACCTTAAAAATTGTAACTTGAAAAGCTGGTCATCTACACGTTTATAAATATACCTTTAAAATATGTATAAAACTCCAGATTTCAATACCTTACAATGCTAACCAATCCACATAAATTTTAGATCGAAGTCGGCGGCTGTCTCTATCCATCACTAGGCATTAGGAGAGGTGTTAACTGCGCTGCACTATTTTACAAAGATTGTTAACGTAAGTAGTTGCTCAATTTCTAGTTTATAAACTACCATTAGGATTCTTTATGTCGACCATATATTTTGTTCACTTTTCATAGAACATATATTTTATACAGATAGAAAGAATATGCTAAATTACAAGAAGGCGGTTTTATTCGGCGGTGTTATACCGTCAGGCGGGTCACCTTTGTGGCATAAAAAATGTAATAAAAATATTTTTAAATTTTAATTTTTTGCGTCAGCATTGCTTTTGTATCTGACGTTGTCTGGAAGAAATTGCGTAGCGTTAAGGCCGCCTATTGTACTTCTGAGTTGTATGTCCGTGTACATTGTAATTTTATTTTGGTGTAAAAGTATGTGTATTGCATTTTAAAAACGATAAAAAACACAAACTAAAACAGTGTCCTTCGTATTCTAGTATATTCTCCCACGAAAATAATAAATTTATCCAACTCTTAACATCAGCCCGATACATTTGTCGTGACGCAAAAGGGCTCCCACAATAGCTGTACTATTGTGGGAGCCCTTTTGCGAAAAAGGTAGGTAGGTAGGTAGTATAAGTAAAACAAACAGGCCTCTTGCATAATAAAACGCGGGTCGAGAAATTCATAGGCATGATAGACCACATGATGCTGTGGGCTACGATTGTATTGTGAATATTTTTTCTAAATTATATTGTATTTGACGACCTCCGTGGCGTAATGGTTACCACGCCAGACCGCCACCCAGGAGGTCCCGGGTTCGATCCCTGGTCGGGTCATGATGAAAAACGAACTTTTTCTGATTGGCCTCGGGTCTTGGATGTTTATCTATATATGTATTTGTTATAAAATATAATATCGTTGAGTTAGTAATCCCATAACACAAGTCTCGAACTTACTTTGGGGCTAGCTCAATCTGTATGAATTGTCCCTATATATTTATTTATCCATTGCGTAGTTTTAAAGATCTAAGCATACTTAAGGACATAGAGACAGACAAACTTATACTTATACTTAATTTTTATACTATAAAGATAATTCACCCAACGTTATCACGTCCCAAGTTAAGGTTTACATGTGTGTTGAGATACCAGACAATGAATACTAATATAAACATTAACTTTTCTAGTCCTAGTCGCACGAAGCACCCTTAACTTTAAAACTAACCATTTAGATTTTTAACGTAGTCTTATTTTTTATACCATAAAGGTGGCAAACAAGCATACGGCCGGCCTGATGGTAAGCCGTCATCGTAGTCAATAGACGTAAGCAATACCGGGGGTATCACTCACGCGTTGCCAACCCTCCCAAACCCCCCCGGAGCTCTGGAGATCTTACTCACCGTAGGAACACAACATGGCCGAGACCAATGCTATTTGGCTACGATCTTCTGTAAGGTGGAGGTTCTTCCCGAGGCGGGCTGCTCCGATTTGAGCGGATTATCGGCTGTGCCCTCTTTTGAAAGTCTATATTACAACAGTACGTATTTAAAAAAAAATAGTTCCCGACCACTCTGTAAAAAAAAATACTTTACGTTAAATAATTCGAATGAACAAAACAGCATATTCCAGTCTGAAACGGGCGTTTTCATTTCACCATTGGAATATTATTTTTTTTAGAAGTGGATTATATTTTTTTCAAGAGAAATACACAAAGCAATTACAATTGGCAAAATTAAAATGTTCTTTTATATTCGTGAAATGAAATCCTTGTTAAAACCACTAAATTGAGAGGAAAGTACTAACGACCGTATCGCCCACTGCCAAAAACGTAATTTAAAACTTTTGCTTTTATTATCTGTGCTAAGAAAAATAAAAATGGAAGTTATTCATAAAGTTTGTGTTCACAATCGTTTTCTAAATAAATAAAGCGGCTCTCCATTTCCTATTTCTTTAATATTATTATGTTACTAGATTATTATATTACTAGTGAACCGCCTCCGTTTCGTACGGCTACTAAGGAACCCAATTTTTTTTGGAAAATATTTAGAAAAAAAAACATAATGATATAAATAATAATAATAAATAAATATATAGGGACAATTCATACATTTGATTGAGCTAGCCCCAAAGTAAGTTCGAAACTTGTGTTATGGGATACTAACTCAACGATATTATATTTTACAACAAATACATATATAGAAAAACATCCAAGACCCGAGGCCAATCAGAAAAAGTTCGTTTTTCATCATGACCCGACCGGGGATCGAACCCGGGACCTCCTGGGTGGCGGTCTGGCGTGGTAACCATTACGCCACGGAGGTCGCCAGTATATGTCATCTATATATATAAAAATGAAACCCGTTTTCAGTTGTCACGACATAACATGAAAACGGCTTGACCGATTTGGCTGATTTTTTTTTTGTAGTTTTCTAATACTCTGTACAAGGTTCTTACGGAAAAAAATATTAAGAAAATCTCTCAGAAAGATTGAAAAAAAAACGAAACAGTACCCGGGCGAAGCCGGGCCGGGCAGCTAGTCCAAAATAAATACGCGATAAAATTATGTTTATATTATATCAACCCATAATCATCTCACTGCTGGGATACGGGTCTGCCTTCATTCGAAGGTGATTAGAGCGTACTCTGCCACGCTGCTCCAATGCGGATTGGCAGAGGCCGGTGTTTTCAAACCGCCCTAAGGCCACCGACTTGGCTTAACGACTGTCATCGATTGACAACGGGACAGACGGCTAAAGGTGCCCCCCGAAGCACGGAGAAGCTCGAGATAACGAAACCCATCCAAACGCTGGCTAGGGTCGACGTCGCTTAACTTGCGTGTTCATATTAGAGTGCGACACACAGCGACGCCATCGAGCTTCTCGAAAATTATGTTATGTGACATATAAAAATCTACCACTTAGACTTGTTTCGGCAATTTTAAAACACCAACACTATAGCTATGTATAAGTAGCAAAAAGCTTTCTCCTCCAGTCCGCGATGCAACGTGAATATCTTAACTTTGAGAGCACATCCGCTTCTTAGAAATATCCGCTTGCAATTTCTACTTCCTGTTCTGAGAAATGGAAAACAAATAACTTATTCATAAGTTCCATATTTTAGATATAAAATAACTCTATTATTAGTTGTGATTTTTGTGTTTCTTTTAAGACGATTGAAAGTTTTTAACTAAAAATTTTTTAATGAATTTAGATTAAATGCGTAATATCGTTTTATGTTATACTAGTTGACGCTACGAATTTTGTTACGCCTTAAAGGCACTACCCTACCCTACCCTACCCTACCCTACCCTACACACGGGATAAAAAGTCTCTATGTCCTTCTCCTGGATCTAAGCTATTTCTCCACCAATTTTCAGCCAAATCGCTTCAGCCGTTCTTGAGTTATGAATAGTGTAGCTAACACGACTTTCTTTTATATAAAAAGATAATTAATTTAATTTTAATGTAATATAATGTAAATGTAGAACCAACATTATTAGTAATAATCGACCAATAGAGGGCGTATAAGTCAATCCTTGACTATAAGCTTTGATGTGTGTCTTGCCGATCGTGTGCTCCATTGAGCACAATTTGCTCCCAGTTTCCCTAAGCTTTATTAAACTGTGTTTAGTCGAGCTAAAGGAAAATAAATATTTAGTTATATAATATGTACCCAGTACCACAGATTACTTAATAGTTATGCTAGTACATAGATTTGCCTCTACATTATCTTTACTACACAGTTAAAGAATATTCAAATCAAATCAAATCATTTTTATTCAAATAGGCATATTACAAGCACTTTCGAATCTTCACATTTTTTCCTACCACCAGTTCAGACGGCAGATTTGTGCTAAGAAGAACTGGCAAGAAACTTAGCACTTGCTCTGTTAAAATGGTAATGATAAGATTATGATTTAAAAAAAAGTAAACATTGAAACATTATTAAAAATATATGATTTATGTGACAAGCCCTAAATTGTGTGCTATGTGAATTATGGCAGATTCTGTATTATTTTAATTTTATTATAGCAAAACTTGTTTATCTGTAATGTTTCCAATGTAATTATTTAGCTATAATTTTGCTCACCGTAATGGTAGAAGCATAGAAACTATCTATATACAATACCACTCACCTTTGTAAATTGTATTCAAATAAATTCAATTTGAATTTATATTAAAAATAAAATAAACTTATCCGCCCGTTTTCACCTACGCAAATAACCTTATGTCATACAAATTTGCTCTAGTTAGGTTATTCCTAACGCTATTAGGCGTTTGTGAAAACAGGAATTAGAACTTATTCTATTCTAGCCGGTCCATTATTTAAATAGCCCCTCACACACGCTCGCTAACAAAACAACGAAGTCAGGAGAACTTCGGTGCAAATGGAGCGATACAAAATGGCGACGATTCGACGCGTCCACCAGCTGTCTAGTAATTTAAATAATATATATAAAAAATCCCTATAGTTTAGTTTTTAAGTACTTTATAAAATACTAGATGTGCCCGCGACTTCGTGTGGATTTTTGGTATGAGCAAAATACTCCTCTCGCCTCGTATCTCCTCTCCGTACTCTTGACATTTTATACTTATTCGGTTGCGTTAAATACGATTTCAACTAATTTAGTGTTTACTTTCAAGAGAAGTAGGGCACAGCGGACAATCTGCTTAAATCGGAGCAGCTCGTCTGAGGAAGGACTCCACCTTACAGAAGATCGTAGCCAAATGGCATTGGTCTCGGCCATGTTGTGTTCCTACGGTGAGTAAGGTCTCCAGAGCTCCACTTGGGGCGTTGGGAGGGTTGGCAACGCGTGAGTGATACACCTGGTATTTCAAGCGTCGATAGGATACGGTGATGCTTACCATCAGGCAGGCCGTATGCTTGTTTGCCAACTATGTGGTATAAAAAACAGTGTTTACTTAGGGCTAGTAGTGTGTAAAAGATTATCAAGAGTAAGTCTGCAGACCGTACTAAAATTTATAGTTTTGCTGACCGTACCATGACTCCATTGCCGTATAATGGACATAGAGAACTAGAAACGTTGTAAGGATTTCGTCGCGATATTCCCCCCAGGGCACCAATTAAGAACTGTTTGAAGATTGGGCATTTATTAAGGCATTTATTACAAGATTATCTCTTTTGACGATAGAGCTATAAATACATGTACAAACCTTGTCTGTGATTTTAAAATTAAACTTATGTTAAAGCCAAAAAAATATTTTAAGAATTTTCGTTTGACATATTTTTTTTCAAATCACACAGATTGAGCTAGCCCCAAAGTAAGTTCGAAACTGTGTTATGAGGATACCTCAACGATACTATATTTTATAACAATAATTTAATAATATTTTAAAGATATATTTTAGTTATTTTATTATATTTTTTAAGGTTTTTAGTTTTAGGTTCATTATAATTTATGTTTACTCGTATAATAATATGTTTAGTTTAGTTTTAATGTGTATGTATTCAATAAATGACTTATTTTATAACGAATACATATACTTATAGATAAAGATAAACATCCAAGACCCGAGGCCAATCAGAAAAAGTTCATTTTTCATGATGACCCGACCGGTATTCGTACCCGGGAACTCCTGGGTGGCGGGCCGGCATGGTAACCATTTCGCTACGGAGGTCGTCTAATTTGGTAAGATACAAGAACTTTCCTGGTATTTTTACTTTACATCATTTTTTATTTATTTGTTAACATGGACCTGGAAAAAACGGCGGACACCATCACTAAAACTAAAAAGTGAAGCGCCCATAGTAAGCCACCTCGCGTATACGTACGAACCGGCCGGCTTACTATTATGTGAATGTGTGCGTGTCGGTCAGCCATTTCACACTCACACATAGTTAAGCCGCCGCCATTAGGGTGCTTCAATTCTTTCTTAGCAAGATTTAGTCCGCCTTTTTTCTAGGTCCATGTTAAAGTTTGTTAAATAAAGCGCATTTAATTTTCCCTATAAATACGTGGATGGTGGAACTTCACGTGACGTCCTCGACAGTTTTTTTGGGGACAGCTCCGAATTTCATTGAACGAACATTGAATATTTTATCTATCGTCAATTAACGGACGCTTGTCGCATCTGCCACACTGATTTAGACTTAATAGATACAATCCGATTTAAAAAACTTAGTATTATGATAAAGTTTAGTTTTTAGTTTAATTTAGAAAGAAAGGTAATAAGGTCAGGTGGGGTAAGTGAGACTTACTTTATTGTGAATTTACTAAATCGGGTTTTATGCAGAAATTGTTTGACCTAGAGTTACATTAAATATACAGGGATCTATAATATAAATTAAGCTTTAAAATACTATGAAGTTTTTGTCACAAAATTCATTAAAAACAGTAATAATTGATTATTAAACGAACTTATACTGTACGTGAAGTTCTATCATAATTATACTAGCTGCTCAATTCTCATAATTAATTGCTTACTTACAGTAGTATTCGATAGATACTCGGCAACTTCACACGACTTGTTCAAAGAAAGTCAATCGAAAGATTACAGACTCGATGACATTACTATTAGGCGTACGTTACACCTACATCCCTAGCAACGTCATTTTGTTTAAAGTACTCCTGACTCAGACAATGTGGGCTTTATACAGATTTGTGTATCCCATACACTTACGGGAGGGGTACTTGGGAGGGACCTAATTATGAGAATTGACCAGCTAGTATAATTATGATAGAACTTCACGTACAGGTAAGTTCGTTTAATCATCAATTATACAGCGCTGGTCAATTCTCATAATTAATTGCTTACTTACAGTAGATGTTTAGAGCATCTGGATTTTTGTCCATTTTGTCCTTAATTTTTATTATAAATTTTATTTCAGAATTAAAATTCCATATTTAGGTTAGTAAAACAATGTACTTAGAAACTATGGTTAGTTAATAAAAAATAAAACTTATTTGATATTCACCATAGGTGGTCTTGAACCAACATGGGTCTGGTTCCAATGCCTAACAATAGGACAACAATAACGGCTCGCTATCCCTGCCAGAAGGCTGTTGGAGCTGTCTCGGACACGGCGCCACACCGAGGCTACTCGCTTGCGCATTATAGTTTCAAAACCATCTATACGAGCCTCGGCAAACATTCCCGACGCACTGCAGTACCGAGGCAACCCCATCAGCGCCCTGAACCCGTTATTATATTGTACACGCAAAGCTCCTAGTGTCTTTTGGGTGTACTCTACCCATAGACTGCAGGTGTAAAAAGATTGGCAATATGATCTAAAGAGTGTTTGTTTGACTTTAACATTACACCGTGCGAATCTACGGGCGAGCATGTTAGCTCTCATAGCTAGAGCCCTGCGCTCCCTCTCAATGTCCGCCTCATCAGACATGCTTTCTGTAACCCAATGCCCCAGGTACTTAAAACTTGTCACACTATTCAGTGGTAAGTCTTGTAGAGTGACAGGTGGAAAATTGTAGCTCTTATTTTTTGATTTGAAAACTATTATTTCACTCTTTTTTACATTGTACCTGAGGCCATGGGATACCGCGTACTTCTCACAAATGCTTAACAGTTTTCTAAGGCCACTAATCGATGGGCTCAATAGCACCATATCGTCGGCGTAACTAATATTATTATATGCGATATTGTTTCACTCTTTTTTACATTGTACCTGAGGCCATGGGATACCGCGTACTTCTCACAAATGCTTAACAGTTTTCTAAGGCCACTAATCGATGGGCTCAATAGCACCATATCGTCGGCGTAACTAATATTATTATATGCGATATTGTCAATAGAACAACCGACACCACTACCACTGAGCTCACCGATCAGGCTATTCATGTACACATTGAAGAGCGCGGGAGAAGTCAGTCCGCCCTGCCTTACCCCGCACTCCAAACCATACGCTTCCGAGTACACTCCATTCCACCTCACCTGGTTCAATTGATTATCGTACCAATACTGAAACAAGCCTATTAAATCCTTTGAGAAACTTGTTTCTGTAGCCAGCTTATTCCAAAGGACTCCATATTTAACTGTATCGAAAGCACTAGATAGGTCCAGGAAACAACCAATGACAGGCGTGTTTCGTTTAGTGTAGTAACGGACGGTGTGCTTAAGACAAAGCACAGCGCTCTCTGTGGATAGTCCCGGTCTAAAACCAAATTGTGCATCACACAGTTTAAGCGAGTCCTGTAACTTTCTCTCAAGCAGACCTTAATATATTAACCAGAACCCCAAATACCTATAGGTATGGTAAGCACACCAATTCTGAAGATGATTCTGTAGTAAACAGAAATTATATTATTAAAAAAATCAGAAAAATTATCTTTCCTTTGTATTTCTGCCTGTCCCAAAAAAGGGATGGCATGAAAAAATAATAATAAAAAAACGAACTTCAAATAGTTTGGAATAAATGTCCATTTTGGTTCACAGTGTCAGAAAAAAACCTCTGACTAATATTTGTTTTTCAGTAAGTGAACATATTATTATTTAAGTTCTTATGAGAAATACACTTCTTAAACCATACTAATATTGATGATTAGATAGATAAAACAAAACCAATAGTGTCGACATACAGATATTACAGTCATATTATAGATCACGATTAAACACCATGCAAATGCAGTGTAAAATATATCTAAACGTTCTACTTTTAAAGTTCATGCCCATAGTTTTTCTCCAGAAAAGTGGACAAGCTTTGATAAAACTTAACACACTAGATGAGTGAGTTCATAGTGAATTTAAAGTAAAAGGACAAGTTACTACAAAGTCCTACTGATTTTTACAGAACAAAAAATCTCTTGCTTATGTATTTATCTTTAAATATATGTTTTAAATTTAATACATGACATGTGTGTTTAGTTAAGTAAACTTTCACATATGGACTTTCAACCGTTTTTTCACTCTGCATGATATAAGAACAGTTTTATTTCAATTTCACTCTGCAAACTTATTACAATTACTTATCATTCTAAATATTTATTTTTAATGTCAATATACAAATAAATATAGCTAAGGTCAGTTGGAGTAAGGCAAGACTACCAGTGCCTGATAACTCGAGAAGTACACTTTCCTATTCTATTTTGATATACTAGTTATAAAAGCGGGCACGGTTAATATCTCCATTTAAAAAACTATCGAAAAATTTATTAAACTTTTAAAATCGCAGTTCGTAAACTGAGTCAACAAAAATTGTCATACAAGAAACGCAAATAAGTAAACATGAAATTTTAAATGTAAAAACACAAACTACATATAACAGTATTAATATTTTTCAGCCATAAATTTGTATAGCTGGAGCCAACCCACCGAATGTAATGTTACACGAAATATTTACAAAATAAATAAGCCTTTTGCGAAGTTCTGACTACATATTCCGAAACTCGTGTAACGCTATTAAAACTTTCTACCTCAGAGTGATCAACTAGGATTTACGAATAATATGATGTTATTACTTTCTTAGACATAATGTAGGTTTTTTTAGGAACTCGATGGCAATGCTTTGTGTCAAACGAACACAAAGTCAACTCTACCTAGTGTTTAGTCAAACCAAGTCGACTACAAGTCGACAAGCAGTAGAGTTTTCGATGCTATGATTCGTTTGCAAATTATTTATATTTAATGATCCCCCCTCTTCTATCTACGGAATGCATTGTATTATGTAATTTGAAACAAAATCATGGTAGTAATCCATATAAGAAACCTTCAAGGAAAACTCACGTTTAAATAGGCTATACTATTTACCGAGTTTTCGCCGACAAACTTATAAAATATTTTCTTTGATTAAAACGAACTTTGGATATTGTACAGTCAGGTGCACTTCGAGCTTTACACCTGCAGTACAATTTTGTCTTTTATAACATAACATAACTTAAGAACGGTAAGTCCAATATGTAAAGGTCGAACTGCTCTTGTCTGTACTCATCTGGAAGCAAGCAAATCGAAGCAAATGCGGAACTTACGCTTGCCAGGTTTTTTTTTCGTTTTAAACGATAATCGGTAATTATAGTAGTTGTGTTATCCTTTTCTTCGCAACTCTGTGGCACTGTTCCCTATTGGTTCAGTAATGTAATGCGATATGACATATCGTAATAATTACTCGAGTGGTCGTCTACAATGATTTGGTCTTGACATAGACGAGCATCAAAGCTGATTACCTTTATTGTTTATATGCGTTTATGTCCTCCGTGGCGTAATGGTTACCACGACAGACCGCTACCCATGAGGTCCCGGGTTCGATCCTCGGTCGGGTCTATGATGAAAAACGAACTTTCTCTGATTGGCCTCGGGTCTTGGATGTTTATCTATATATGTATTCGTTATAAAATATAATATCGTTGAGTTAGTATCCCATAACACACGTTTCGAACTTACTTTGGGGCTAGTTCAATTTGTATGAATTGTCCCTATAAGTATATTTTATTTATTTACTTTCATACTAGCTTCTGCCCGCGGCTTCGCCCGCGTGGCCTAGTAACAATTAGCATATTTTTCTTCAGAAACAAATTCCGGTCAGCAAGTTTGTATACAAATTATTTAATTTGTTTGAATCTCGGAAATCACCACGGCAATTAAGTTTTTTATATAAATGCGTCTTAACATAATATATATTTTTATTATCAATTCTGATGTTGTTTTTCGGTTATAATTAATTGATATTAATTGCGTTACTTGGGTTACAAATTGAGTGAGTGAAAAATTATAATTTTTAATTGAAATTTTTAAATATGGATTTTAATTTACATAAACAATTTATTTAAAAAATTATCAACATAAAATTTGCAATACAATATTTTTCTTCGCGATATTTAAAAAAAGACATGGTCAGCAATGAATTATGTAAACCTAAAAAAGCACTCAAAGGGACTAAGCACTTGTTAGCTGTACGGAACTCTTTAGAACGCCGGTCACTTCTGTAGGTCAGTACCTTAAGGACCATAGATCATTGAGTCTTACAGAAAAAACGCACTTAATGGGTTTTGGCTGTTGTTTTTAACTGGCAAACCAGTTTCTGAAACACATTTTAATTCCAAATTACGTGTCAAGCTATCTTCTTTAGTTTGATAGTGACAGCCGTAATCATGTATAATTTTTGGAGAAAAAAGTACCTAGACAAAGCTTCATATAAAAACATTCAACGCTTTTAAAATAAAGCTTACATAAAATTGATTTAAAATAAATAGTCAAAGTTTAGCTATTATATTATTTTTGAGGTAGACAAACGAACTAACATATACATTGTACACATTACGCGATGTAAGAAATTGTAATAATATTAGTTTTGGTTACGTGTAAATAAAATAAAAGTGATGGGACGGACGGGATGATGAAAAGAATATGTTTCAAGCCATCGACCAAACGTTACACGTGTTACTTCGTTTTCAGGCACTCAGTTCGCTGCGATTCACAAATAGCTTGAGCTATCTACATTTTTCAAATATCTATGGTAATAACCCTTTTACACCGAAGTTTCAAAGTATGACATGCCGAAAGTGTTTTTTTTTGTCAATTTAGTCCAGTGTCCCGGAGTTTTAATCCATAATTTCATGTTTGAAACCAAAACTTTATTCTCGTTAAAGATGAGTAAATTCCTCTGAGCTTCGCTGTCTTTTTTTTATACCATTAAGGTCGCAAACAAGCATACGGCTCGCCTGATGGTAAACAGTCACCCTATAGACGTTTGCAATACCGGGGGTATCACTCGCGCGTTGCCGACCCTGTAAAAAGTGGAGCTCTGGAGACCGTACTGTCTATTTCTTTACTGCCTACATTGTCCCCTTTTTGATACAAAAAATGTAACTGCTTAATTTTCCATTACAAAATAAGGTAAAGATAGGAATACAAGCTCGAGATAATGAATCCAAACACTGGCTAATGTTAACGTTGTTTAACTTGCGTGTATGTACACGATACTTTTTTTAATACCTAACCTATATAGTGTATGTACATAAATAAAGATTAAAAGTGGAAACATTATGAAAGGGGACGAAATGGTAACAAACGAAAGCTTACTTGCAAAACATAATATTAAAACATATAACCTTTTACAGTCTCCCCCTGGTCTCCGCGTCATGTTTCATGTTCAGTTGATTTCCCCGTGTGCATATTATGGTGTCCTGGCGTCGCGTCGGTCACACTGCCTTTGTACGCGTTTGCTAAAGCAATTAAAACTTAGCCTTCCGATACAATGTTGAGTAATATTTAAATTATAATTTATGTTTAAATATGACATAATATGTGATTAAAACAATTGAATATAATTTTAGCTTTAAACATGACTTATATTGATTAATTAAATTTTGGAAAAACCTTATAGTTTGTAAAGTAAAGTTTTGTTATTTATTGTTAGGATGAAATAAACGATTTAATTTTGTGTTGTTTCGTCTAGGTCTAGGGACTAGTGGGATCAATGGAAAACTCCTTACTTATTAAAAAATTGTTAAATGTTAATTCAGAAATAAATAAATAATTATTATTTTATTATTGACAAACAATCAAATCTCTTTATTTTAAAGGGCTTATTCAGACTAGTCACTTGTCGTCGCGATCGGCGTGTTTTAGCGATTCTTTATTGTTTTTCGATATATTTAGCTTTTAAAAGTTGACAAAATCACCGAACGCCGCAACGAAAAGTAGATAATTTGAATATGCACTGAAATCTTTACAGTAGGTGAATTATTCAAGTTTCATACAGTATTGTTCTATCTTTGTGAGTCATTTAACAATAAGGTGTATTCCGGATGCATGCCTGAGAGCCACTAAACTACTTAGACTGCCGCATACAATTGTGTTAGGGCTGCCGTCGACACAACTTGCCTATACTGTATTCAATATACATAATAATATGGTCTGTTTCCTAATAGCTACCATATTGATAACTTCATATATTGATACTTCGCCCGATGCGATGGCGTCGTTGTCTAAATTTTCCAACCTTGCACTGAACCTGAACCTGAACACCAGAATCTTGTATGGCAAATCAGCGAAAACGTTTTGAGGAGTCTCTCCTACATGTAAAGGGAAGGATTTTTTTTTCGCGTACACCCCATTATGTTTGCTGAGGGTTTAGGAAAATCATTTTTCGATACAATGATCTGTTTGCAAATTATTTACATTTAACCTGCTATTTTTTGTTAAACACTGTGGTCCTCTCCCTCATTCTATCTCAGAAACTGTTGTGTTTGGAAATTCTAAACGGAAACAAATATGCTCAGAGGAGGGAAGCAAAACAAAAAAACAATATTACGAACTAAAATCTTTCTATTCTTGATGCAAAAGAGCTGACGTCTCATTTACATCCACAAGTTATGTATGCGCATACCATACCTATGTGCTAGGATATCATAGCGTCATAGCGGGCACACAATCGCGTGCACTAATTGAAAGCAAACAGTTTCACACCGCGACGACAAAGCCCGTCGAGTACTATAGATGAATTGTTAACATGCTGCAGACGTCTGCTTCCCTGGTACGTCCATAATGAATACTGATCATCTGTGACCTAATGAAACGTGTCAGTCACCTCCAGTCGGTGAATATTCAAGATAAAGGTTTGTGCTGTGGTTTACTATTAACCACCCGTAGTGATTCTTCAAGAATGCAATAATGTAGATTTATAATTTTAAAGTTCTTTAGAAAGTTGCCCATAATAAATTACTGTCTACTAACAACGCCATCTAATCCCAACCTAAGCAAAACTTGTACTATGGATACTAGATTGCTATTAGTAGTTTTTTTTTTAATACGTTTTTTTTTTGTAAATTGAAGCTTGACGCACTTTTATCTCTCCTTTCGCCGCGGTGGACTTCTACTTTTCACAAAACCACTGTCATATCAAAACTAACGCAAGATACCCACCACTTCTAATCAGACACATACGTGAGTCCATTTAAAAATCGATTTCATCAGGCAAACGGTGCCAAAGGGACCTACTCTGTGCATCTCGCAATAAAATAGCCATTAGTGAGTGCCGGCAAAGACTAGAAACTATAGACTATAGAATAACTGTTTTTGCGTGGATCTTTTAAGGGAAATTGTTCTTTTTTTACAATGATTAAATAAATAAATATATAGGGACACACAGATTGCTACAGCTAGCCCCAAAGTAAGTTCGGACCTTGTATTATGGGATACTAACTCAACGATACTATATTTTATAACAAATACATAGGTATGTAGATAAATATCCAAGAGCCAGGCCAATCAAAAAAACGTACTACCATTTGAAAAAAAATTTTTTTTTTCATAATTTTGTTCTACTACTTTGTTAGTATTGTTAACTAGCTGACCCGTGCCCACTTCGTTGGGCATAATATGACACTCAGCAATAATGTGGCTTTCTAATGGTGAAAGAATTTTTAAAATCGGTTCAGTAGATCCCGAGATTACCCCTTACAATTTTACAAATACACAAACTTTACCTCTTTATAAAATTAGTATAGATATGAGTATACATACCAAATTAGCTTTCTAGCATCAAGCGTCTAGCCGCTAGACCGCGAACGGACCGACGGACATGGCGAAACTATATGGGTTCCTTGTAGTTTACAACGGAATACAGAACCCTACATTGTGCGTGGCCCGACACGTACTTGCTCCTTTTTTTTATATTCATAAATGCGTAATTCCGTATTCTTGTTTTACCTTACGAATAAAATATTAGATTCTTCGAAACAAAGTTGCCAGTACGTTAATATACGTATAATGTTAAGTATTTAACAGTCTATAGTTAGTATATCTTTGGTCCCACAATAAAACGTAGGTCTTCTCAATCAGTTTAAGTAAACGGAATAAGTGAGTAGGTACCTTGTTTACGTAGTTATAGTAAATTAACACTAAGTGCCTATGCTTCGCGCCATTGTAGCAATAATTAACAATACAGGAACTATATAGGAACTTTTTCTTATTTACTTAGCGGAAGAAAGTTATTGGTTCTCGTCCTATTTCCAAAAATTAAAAATACGGTGACAATATTTTTACTGACTGCAGTGCTACCCTTTTGCCAACCTCTTCCATAAAAAACACTGTACAGTTTCCTAAGTGTAGGAATACGTACGTAGAAATCGTATACCACCCGAATTCGTGACTTCTCTGACTTCACCAATGAAATGCTTTCGTTTTGATACCGAAACGGGAACGGGGTGGAGTGTTCTAAGTATAGAAGCATTAGCCGATTAGTTCTCTCGTAGGTACATTGATGCATTTTATTTGATGCACTTCACTGGAAGTGACTCTCATTGAAAAGACCAAGTTGAAATTAATACTAATACGGATCGAAGCATGTAGCTTGCCGCAGCCCTTTCCATGCGGAGCCATAATTTATTTCTGTGTACTGAACTACTGAGGTATGCAAAGGTCTCTTGTTATCTACGGTAAATGAGTTATGAGAGAGAGATTCTATGAAGACATCACAGAGAAAAGGTTTTCAGAGACGTAGGGCACAGCGGATAATCCGCTCAAATCGGAGCAGCCCGTCTGGGGAAGGACCTCCACCTTACCAGCGCCAGCGGTAATTGCTTACCATCAGGCGACCAGGGAGGTGAAAAAAAAACTCTACAAGTTACCACCACTTGAAAAAGCAAAATGATCACTGGTATAACAAATCTCATCAAAGGCTAAAGTTTGTGAGACTATGTTTAATTCTTCATGTTCAAATAGCTGGACCAATTTTCATGATATTTGGTAGCTGATACCTTGGGACATTTTTTTTCTCGAAAAGTACGCGATTCTGTAGGATTACCAATAGTAGTAAAAAACCTGATAGTCAATTGTGCTTTATAAAGTAGATGGCGCTGCCGTGCTGATACACGCAAACGGAGTTGCGCGGGTTTCGCTAGTGAAAGAATAATAGCGATATATATTAAATATTCATTTTAGTCATTAGTTTAAAATAGTTGAATTTAATTTCAACGCTAAACAAGCTAATTAGTTTGTAGGCTTAATCAAAGAACAACCGGGCCAAGTTTATTAAAGTTTCCAGTTAATTTAGTAGACACTCTAAATGCAAGAATAATAAAATCGTCCCCGAGCTCACTAATAAATTCTGTTTTATGTGCATCAAATTAAAACAACAATTATTTATACAACAAATTCTGAACACAAATTGTGTCATTCATTAATGAGAACTTTATTTATACAATGAGTTAACAACTTTTTAATTAGGTACACACTTTACTTTATTCCTGTATTGAATTGATGTAAAATTATGGTACAGCGCCATCTAGCTCCATATTAATGAAACTGTTTCTCAAACTATTAAATCGAATAGACCCTAAAAATTCATACCGTTTAAAAATAAAATAGTCAACAAAATAATCATAATATGTCATTTAAGTACTAGGGAACAGGTAGCGCTTTGCGAATTATGTAGTTTTTTTTTAGATAAAGCAAAGGAATCTGATATGATTGGATGAAGAAATCTGGTTTGGGAACTAATTTAATCAATTTTTTTTAATAAATACAAAGGTTCTTTCCTACGCTTGAACCAATTTAATACAGACATGTTCATGCACTTAATGTTAGCACTAAACATAGAACTCGTAACTACTGGAGTAAAGTGCATCTTAAAGGTGCTATTGCAACAAAACGGTCGACATTTTTCAACTATCTAGATATGGCTTCTAATGGTTTTTCATTAATGTCGCATCCAGTATAACTAGACCTGGGTCTACACTCTTGTTACTTTCAAAAGGGACATCGAACGCACTCGTTTCAAACTAGTTGCATTTGCATTTAAGACTTCACCTATTGATTAGAACTGGGAGAGATACCTAAACTTTGACAAACTTCAAAGTCAAAGCGTTTATTTAGAGACTGGGACCTCACAGGCACTTCCTCTAACTGGGACCTCACAGGTAATATTACTTCTCTGGTCGAGCTAGCTTATTTCGTAAAATAATCCACTACGGTAAAAATGCTCCATCCAACTATATTTATATGTCATAAACGTACGAAAACCAAGAATTTTAAGAGAGGTAGGACGCAGCGGATCATCCGCTCAAATCGGAGCAGCCCATCTGGGGAGGGTCCTCCACCTTACAGAAGACCGTAGCCAAATAGCATTGGTTTCGGCCATTTGTGTTCCTACGGTGAGTAAGGTCTCCAGAGCTCCACTTGGGGGGTTGGGAGGGTTGGCAACGCGTGAGTACCCTCGGTATTGCAAGCGTCTATATGCTACGGTGACGGCTTACCATCAGGCAGACCCAATGCTCGTTTGCCACCTGTGTGGTATAAAAAAAAATTTGGAGATAGAAAACGTTGATGAGACTTTTAAAATTTAGGTATTGTTGGTGAAAAGAGGCATAAAGGAACTTAAAGTACTTAAGTACCCAAAGTTTTGAGAATTCGGAAATATTGAAAAAATTGATGTAGTAATTGAGGCATGATTTAAATTATAATTGTAATTGAATGCCATAGCTATATTATTGAACCAAAAGCTACAAAGGTATCATGCCAGCGAGATACTTATATAAAGATAAACTACAGCTGTTTTGGAACTCACAACGAATTTAAATATAAAGAAAATTAACCGAATAGGAGATAAAAGCAGCGGTAGAATATAATAATAAAAAAATTATGCAATTAACTTTCTTGTTTCAACTTTTATTTATTTATTTATTTAATTATCTTTATTGACCACAATACGCAAAGTACTGATACAACAGGCGAACTTAATGCTATATGCATTCTTTACCAGTCAACCCTTGGGAGTGCAGAGGTTTTATGAGTATGCTCTGAAAGATTTTTATTAACGAATGCTATGTTTCCATTTTTATATTCCACAAACAAAAAATACTACAAATCCTTATCTATACGATACGCATTTGACAGCGTATGATATTTGATATTTTGTTTTGCGCTTTTACCAAAAATAACACCCTGGTATACCATTGAAACAGACGCTGTCATGGGCCTTTTTACGATGAACAATTGGTTAACCTTACACTCCACTTCAAGTCAAATATGAGATATAATCTTATCGGTTTAGAGTACTTCAGAGAGTATTTGTTTGATGGTCTAGGTCAAGACTGGCTGACACAATATCATGAGCGCAAACAAAAAATACATTCCCACTTTACAGGTTCTCCTTCTCCATTACAATTTTTGTTTGCCATCGCTCTAAGTGAAGACTGGCTGACAAACCCTTTAACCGTATAGGCGAGACACATCCAAAAAAAAAAATTGTTATATGAGCAGTTGTGGTTGTCATCTTTGTCTGCTCGTTTTATCAACATCTACAAATTCGACATATTTAGGATTTCACCATAGCGATATTTGGTTCGATATCCCGCGTTTAGTACTTAATTTATGTATGTACCTGGACCTGTATTTTATTTTAAAAACAATTTATTTAAAAATTTGAAATGTATTGTTATATGACAAAAAGGCCGTAACTGGTTATCTCTCGCCATTTCTTTTACCAGTTGTCATTTTGCTTTTTTTCCGAAATGTTAATAGTTTATAGAGTAGATTAATTAATTACATAAATAATTTAATACTGTAATGTAATATTGACGAGAGAAAGTACTCGCTGTATAAATATTTTGAAAATGGTTTTTTTTTTAATTTTGAGGCTAGATTTAGATTCCTTTATTCCTACTATTCGTCCCTTTATTAGTTCCTGTGAAGGAACTTCCGATTATTTAAGATTCCTCATCAGTCTACCCCTTTGTTACCATTGTTATAAGGCATCTCAGAGTTATCATTTGGAGTCTGAATATCACTTCTCGGCCTGCCGTGTGAAGCCTCCGACATCCGGAAGAAATGACCAGCCGAAGTCAATATACCATCGAAGTCAATATATAAAACATATTTTCAGAATATGCTATAAAATCGCGATGGTTTTGCGCGACCCTTACATGGTAGGTAATATTGGAATTTTTGTCTAAAAATACAGTGTACGAAAGTTTCGTTTAAAAACCTTTGTTTGTAAATTTTTATTTTTATTTCAAGCTATCGCACAAATTTACTCATCCGTAGTTAATGTCACAACATCGGAATTAACTAAAAACTATGCTACGTTTCGGATTAAAATAAAGTTACTGTTAACGGCAAGTTAACTTTGTTTTGCAACTAACAAAATTTTGTTAAATTTATTTAGTTATTTGTATTCGTATTTGAATCCATGTTATTTTAGAATAACGTAATAAAATAACAACATTAAAACAATGTAATTAAAAAATAGAAATTGCTACATTTGTACTGTTTTTTAAAATTTTATTATTATTTAATTGTAAAGGTGCTCCCACAGCACCGGTGGTGTATGTATAACGTTATTGAACAAATTGTAACGTTTGTAACATTCAGTGTGGGAGTTTAAATCATGTTTTATAATGTTAGTTAATGTTACAATTTGTTCATTAACGTAACACGGATGTGAGAGCATCACTACATGTATTAAGTATAGGAAAAATGATGCAAGCAAAGCCGCGCGCACAAACCAGTCTTTAATCATTCAGAAAACTTATTTGATATTTTCCGTGACGATGCGAGAGGTGGGCTCTTGTAATATAATTTCATGTCTTCATTCAAAAGTTTTTATGTTATAATATACTGACGATTCGGCAATCGTATTGAAACTTTTCCGATTACGTTACGAACGTGTTTGAACTCAATTAATTCTACAAATACTCTATATTCTACAAACAGTGAAAAAAATATACATTTATGGTTTACCATCAAAGCTTATCCCGGCACTCGGGCACCACTCGCCAACCTGACCGAGGGAACGAGACGAAGAGCATTTCCACATTCTCGTTTTCGAGTAATATTTTACTACAGTTCTAAACTACTCTTTTTTATGTCATACAGTAGACAAACAAGCAAGCGGGCCACCTGATGGAAAGCGGTCACCGCCGCCTATGAACATCAGTAACACCAGGGGCGCTACCAATGCGTTGTCCACCAAGGAGGTTGGAGAAAAGGAAGGAGCAAGGGAAGGGAAAGAAGGTGGGGGAAAGAGGGGATAGCGAAGGAGTCGGGCTTCCGGATCTGTCACTCATCGAATGAAACGGATTTGCTGCTTCACGTCTATATTCTATGAGAGGGTGGTACTTCCCCGGTCGAGCTAGCCCATTTCATAATAATTGCTCTACCTACACTCTACTCTAGTTATTACCGTTAAATTTTCTACAATTTAAATGCGTTTTTGCAATAATTCGTAATTTTTCGTAAACTAGAAAAAGTCATTCACCCCAAGATTGAGGTAAGTGTTAAAACTGGAATCAGCTCTTTACATTTGGTTTACTAAAAGAAGGACGGGATGGATCCTTCCTTCTTTTCTTTCTACCATTTCTCTCCCTTTTACACTCACTTACTACCTTTTTTGAAGTGTGACGCAGCATATGAATGGCCCCTTAGAGATTACGTAGAAAAACTTAGCAAAGTCATCATTCCTGGTTCAGTAACACCAATTCCTGTGACGTAAGTTAGGGCAAGTGTAGACAGGCCAGTCACGTCGCTATATCAAAGTAATTTACACCGTTCGCATGGTAACTCCATCTAACTTGCCAAAAGTTGCTTGATTAGGCACGTGACCGGAGTGCGCGGCCCGCCTGCTAATTGTTTCGTGTGCTGTGCCTTAGTTTAAGGAGTCTTTAACTTGGGACTTTTATTGGTGTTTGTGGTTATATTGGTCGGGTCAGTCGTAAACAAGATGAACGTTCTAAAAATGTGCTGTTAAGGCTGACCTCATATCAGTCACTAAGGGACCATCCCCACAGGCGAGAGAATCGAGGAGTCAACGCTACTGTGCCGTCAGCAAACGGAACGGAATTCCCGCGTTGTGGAAATTGTTGAACAACTCTGCTTTTGACAGCACATTCGTTGCTCTCTCGCTGCGTACGCGCAAGATGAAAATATGTTTTTAGATTTTGTTTTACTTGTGTTGTGTAATTAATTAGGTTAGGCTCATAAGCGTTTTGGATTTTCTGTTACATTATTAGTGTAATTTGTATAATAATATGATAATAATATGATAATATAATATAATAAATAATATCGTCTCGGAGAGACCGCAGACAGACGGACATGGCGAAATTATAACGGTTCCTTGTTAGTATTTACTACGTAACCCTAAAACAGTTGCTTCAGTAGCCAATATGTAAACAGCTTTAGATTTTTCTGGGGTAAAATTTTGTGAGAGGAATTTGTGTGCGATTTTGCATACCCAAAAATAGAAGATCCGGATATAGGGCTATATTTAGCGGGAATTTTACCTAAAAATATCGTTGTTTCATAAAATTCATAACGTGAACAATCTCATATTTGGTAGCGATAACATTTACTAGGATTATTTGGCGTTCAGTTTTATTTTGGAGTGATACAGTGTGAAATGTGCTATCTAGTGGAACGGGCTTGGGCAAGGTGATCCGTGATCTTGTTTTCCATAAAACATCCTCTGCCATAATAAATAGAGGAAACTTCGCCTCAATTAGGCTCTACAAACCATAGAGTACAAATTCTCCCTTGTATTATAAGCAACAATTTATTAGACTTCCATTATTTTCCGAGAGTGCCGAGGAAACTACAACGAAGTGAAGATGATCGCTTTTCCAATTTAACTTATCTGTGCTTTAGTGCCTCCGCTCCGGAATCACTGTAATAAGGCTTATATACCTACCTCATAAAGAACCTATAGTATTTTCCTGTCATACTAGAATATGAATAAGATTCTTAAGTCTAGGACTTATAATAAAAAGAAGTCTTTGTTTTCTAAAAAAAAAGTGACGATTCGAAAGTGCTTGTAATATGCCTATTTGAATAAAAATATTTTGATTTGATTGATTTGATTTGATTAAAAGAATACTCATATTTTGTGATGAATAAATAAGGTAACTGATGGTTTTATTTTATTTTGTGGGACACTAGCATATGGAATATTATTGGGCAACGCCGACGACACATTGTGCAATCGACTCTGCGTCACATAAATAATCCGTCGCAGATTTTTCACAGACTACATTTATTTATAAAGGCTGGTTCACACATATCAGTGAAGTCACAGTTTCCGATACAGTGTCGGCACAGTGCAAAATATTCTTTTATACATTCTCTATGAACGTATCCCCACTTGTCAGTGTCAGTGACGACACAGTGCAGGGGATACATTCATAGAGAATGTATGAAAAAATTACGCAACGCGTACCGTGTGTTGAGGTAAATGTTCCTATTTTGTTTGTGTGTTGTGTGTGTCCGTGGCGTGACGAGTTTACACGGATTTTTTGTGCGTCGTATGCAGTATTGTATAGGTTTCATTTTCACAGACAAAAAGTGCGCTAGGGATATTCAATCATCTGCGCATGTTCTTTAATGTATCTACGGCATATTAATAAATTGCAAATGTTTTAAATTGTGAAATGGCCAATCCTTAATTAATCAGAGACACATAACTGAAATCAAATTCAATTTAAATCAGTTTCAGACCTCTGCCCTTTATGTCCAAGTAATATTCTTAAGGAATTTAATTAATTTAACGCCACTAACTACTATTTACACTAAAGAGGTAAGTAATTAAAACTTAAAGGGTCTACCCGCAAAAATTCTCCGGTCAGATTTAATATGCTCCCCTTACATCTCTTGACATTGTGAAAAGGGCCCACTATTTGCTTAAGTATATTTCGGTGCTACTTACAAACACTAATCTCATATACCTCATATATAGATATATATATAATATATAGATTATATATATCTATATATAATCTATCTATATATCTACTTATATTAACAAAAGCCCTGATTGATCAATTTTCATCCTAAATTTGATTGATTTGGGTCTTAAAAACTGAGAAATGCACAGAAGTGCACTGTATGATAGATGAGATATAATTTTTAGAGAGGTAGGGCACAGCGGATTATCCGTTCAAATCGGAGCGGCCCGTCTGGGGAAGCCTCCACCTTACAGAAGATCGTAGCCAAATAGCATTGGTCTCGGCCATGTTGTTATGAGTAAGAGGGGAGGAGGGATGGGTTGGCAACGTGTGAGTGATACCCCCGGTATTGCAAGCGTCTATAGACTACCGACTAGATACCAACCATCAGGCGGGTCGTCTGCTTGTTTTCCACCTTTGTGGTATTAAAAAAAATATATAAGACGGGATTTTTCGAAATTTTTACGAGAAGTCGTGAACATGTAACCGGAATAAATATTATCTTGTGTTAGAATAGAATTCTAGATTTGATTAGATTCTAGTAGTCTGCTTGTAAGTTTTTTTTTATAACATGTTAATTTACCTGTTTGACCTTATTTTAATACAATGGGAAGAATCTATTATAGTTATAGAACTATTTTACG
Source organism: Endotricha flammealis (assembly GCA_905163395.2). NCBI lineage: Eukaryota > Metazoa > Arthropoda > Insecta > Lepidoptera > Pyralidae > Endotricha > Endotricha flammealis. Next base: position 1,703,087 of record LR990858.1, on the reverse strand, counting down.
ATCACTGTAACATCCAGATGTTCCAGTAAACGTTGGAAACTCCCAACTTCGATTGAAGTTAGACATTGAAATAAAAACTCATTTAAAAGTGAAGTCCTATAAGAAACGCGAATTAAGCTTGCTACCGATGAAAAACAACGATTTAAAAACGTTCGTATATCGTAAGACACGCTATATTATGATATGTAATGTTAAATTAATTTCTGGTTTGTTGGTCAAAAAAGCAAGTGCTAAGTTTCTTGTCATTTCTTCTTAGTACAATTTTGCCACCTAAGCAATGATGGTGGTTGGAAAGTAAGTGACGATTCAAAAGTAAAAGAGACTTTGACTCTTAGTATATGAGAGGTAGGGCACAGCGGATAATCCGCTCAAATCGGGGCAGCCCGTATGGGGAAGGACCTCCACCTTACAGAAGATCGTAGCCAAATAGCATTGGTCTCGGACATGTTGTGTTCCTACGGTAAGTAAGGTCTCCAGAGCTCCACTTGGTGGGGTTGGGAGGGTTGGCAACGCGTAAGTGATACCCCGGTATTGCAAACATCTATAGGCTACGGTGACGGCTTACCATCAATCCGGCCGTATGCTTGTTTGCCAAATTTGTGGTATAAAAAAAACACCGAAATCCATATTTTATGGTAAAGGACGATAAGCAAGCTAGCGGGTCACCCGATGGTTAGCAATCACCGCTGCCCATGTGCATTTACGGCTGCACGATTCTTGGAGTTTTATCTGCGATAACGGTAGACCACTTATCAAAATATTTTCGTTATCAATATGGCGCACAAGCCTGAAGAACACATAAGGCTTAAGCTAAAGTTCCACCATTAAGATAAGACAAATCGTTCGCTAGTTATACTTATTACAAATGGATTTTTAATGTCACGATAAATATGTTTACTAACTAGAATAGTTTCTGTAATTAAATCTTTATATTTGACATGATTTATCGCTAGAAGACGTGTTTTGTACGTGTTTTCGTGGATAATTTAGCTTCGGAGTTCTAAAGTGATAGTAGAAACTTTTGTTAATCGTGATATGCATTTAAATATATGTTTTCTTCTACCTAGCCTTTCCCACTTTGTTGATGCGGTGACTTCAAGAAAATGGTCAACGGTGATTGGTTGCTGAAAGCGCAGTAATTGTTTTTTTTAAAGACTAATATAGCCAGACCTTCAAAGGTTTTTTGCTACTTCACCCGGCCTATTATCTCCGACTATATTCTTTCTGATTAAATTCGTTGAGAGCTTCATCGCTTATTGTCAATCTGACGTCGCCGCTGTTGATCCTGGCTACACAGGAGACGCATCGGTGGGAATGTGTGGTGGGCTTGTCACAGGGCTATTGTAGGAGCGTAAGGCTCTCATTACCAAAATTGTCCCCATACGCTCCAGAGCGGTGGCAATGGTCTATTTGAGGCCCAGCTCCGGGACGCGTTTGCACATATGAATACTCATAACAACACTTTCATGACAATACTGTCAAGAAAGTGGTAGAATAAAATCTTTGGACATGTAGAATAAAATGAATTTGTGATATAACGTGGTAGTAAACATGTAGTGAAATTAAAAAGAAAACACACAGTTAGTCACAGTTAAGTAGACTATAGTAGTAACAAGTAAATACCAGACGAACTTGTAAAAAAAATCTATAATGAAAACATTTCGTATAAAGCAAAGCGTAGGAAAGGGTAGCAAAGCGTAGCAAATACGGAACCCTATACTGTACGTGGACCGACACACACCTGCCCGTTTTTTTTAAATTATTACATAAACATTATACACAATATAATTCCATACAACTAAATGAAATAGAGATGTAATTCGGTAAATGTTAATATAATTTCACATAGTATGTGTGCTTCCGTTCGCGGTGTAAGCCCAATAGAGGCAGTAAATTGGTGTATTTGGAAGCTTGCCCGTTGTTCAGTGACTATAACTCTTGTCCATTTGTACGATGATATTATCGTTATCTGTTGGTACTTATTAAAACAGTAAATAATTTTCTAAACGTCTAATTATATTTTGTGTCTAATTTGGAAGTTTTCTTTATTAGTACGGCTTTTATTTATGAGATCAAGCTAACCTAGCTTGACCGAGGAAATACAATCAACTCGGAGAATATTGTTGTGAAGCGAAAATTCGTTTAATTTGGTAAGTGAGAATCCTTCACCATCCGCTTTCTTCATTTCCTTGTAGCAGAGGATCATGATCATAGGTAGTGTCTGCCGTATACCGTAAAAAAATTATAGTCATGCGAAGTAAAAATAAAGGTAAAGGTCTGATTCTGGTTTATGCTTTGGGCTATAGTGGTCAATGTATCATCATTTTAATCATTCTAACTTTTATTAATGTAACAAAATAACCAATGATTAATTCTCAAACTCTTAAGCGAAGTGAAGTTTAAGAGAGGTAGGGCACAGCGGCTAATTCGCTCAAATCAGAGCAGCCCGTCTGGAGAAGGACCTCCACCTTACAGAAGATCGTAGCCAAATAGCATTGGTCTCGGCCATGCTATATTCCTACGGTGAGTAAGGTCTCCAGAGCTCCACCTGGGAGAGTTGGGAGGGTTGGCAACGCGTGAGTGATACCCCCGGCATTGCAAGCATCTATAGGCTTACCATCATAGGCCGACCGTATGCTTGTTTTTTAATAAATAAATAAATAATAAATAAATAAATATATAGGGACAATTCATACAGATTGAGCTAGCCCCAAAGTAAGTTCGAAACTTGTGTTATGGGATACTAACTCAATGATATTATATTTTATAACAAATACATATATAGATAAACATCCAAGACCCGAGACCAATCAGAAAAAGTTCGTTTTTCATCATGACCCGACCGGGGATCGAACCCGGGACCTCCTGGGTGGCGGTCTGGCGTGGTAACCATTACGCCACGGAGGTCGTCTTGTTTACCTTTGTGGTATAAAATAAATAAAAAAGTTACGCACGAAGTGAGAAAAGAGAAGTCGAAGTAGAACGGAGATTCCGTCCAGGCTCTCGTTTTCGCCCAACTTCGCGAGAGTGTAGAGTAAAGGCTACGTACGTGTTCGATGGTAGAGTCATACTAGTTTTTACATGTAACGAATACATTTTGTTGTATGTCAGTTTACGTTTCATGTGTCGCGTTCCGCCGAGCAGAAGCGATAAGTGCGGCCTCGGCGACGCTCTTTTGTGCCGGACCAATGGCTCTCGATAGGATTTTTGCATTGTTGAATGTTTCACATTTGGTTTTTAGATACGGAATTTTAGTTACGTTTGTTTTTCCATCAAATATACACAATTTTTTTAACAAAGCATTCTTTTATCGATGAATAATAATAATAATTTGATAATATAAACACATGGGTGCCACACGACGGGCATTGAAAGAAGGGCAGACCAAGGACTAGTTGGTCAGACGACATCAAGTCCTTTGCTGAAGACTGGTCCATGACAGCTCTAAACAGGGACGTATGGAGGGAAGAAGGGGAGGCTTTTGGAGAACATTGGGACATGTATAGTTCCCACAGCGCCAACCGATCCTAACTTATATATCCTTTGGTGTACAATATAATACAAACAGGTCATGCCTAAATTACAATGCAAGGATACGGGTCTCCCTTCAATCGAATGGAATTAGAGCGTACTCTGCCACGCTGCTCCAAATTACCTCCGATTGAAAAAGACCCGTATCGCTGCAGTGGGTTGATTTGGAAAAAAACTCCAAAGGTACAATAACCTTTGACATTTGCATGTATATTGTAAATAACGAAGTTATTGTTCAAAGCAAATCCAATAATAACTTGATCAAACATTATCCCTATAAAGGGGTCCATCCACCCGTGAAGCTGAGTTTAACTTGGTCACGTGATCCGAATCTTCTCACAAAGGGGCATTACATCGCATCAAAACAATTTTGACTTTCGTTATCAATTAGCTTGTTTAGAATTTGTAAGGTCTCACCTCTGAAGAGTTTACCTTCATTTAACCTATTATAGTGTTTGAACCCGACGCAGGCATTTTGACTTCAGTGGGTCTATTCTCGGTTAACAATTAAACTCGAGTCTCAATCTCAAGCGTTGTTTCAGTCGTTTTAAATTAATTGTATGAGCAAGATAGCTTTATTACAAGAGTAGACCAATTGATATTATAGGAAATATCATATTACGCGAGAATTGATACGCATGGAGCCTATTATTGAATAGTTATCGTCATGGAAACAGAAACTGACTAGAGTAGTAGAGTGGCTTATTATGAGTGGGATGTATGATATATATGTAGTATGATGAGATGGATATGTTGCTTATTTAACGACGCCTTTCCGTATGTTGATAGTTGATAATGGATATTGAATGAACAAATGACATTTCTCGCTTTACATTTATAGTCGGAAAGACTTCATAATGGTTTAAAATTGTTATCCGTAGACCATGTAAAAGAATAAACAAAAAAAAAATGTTTTATGCATAAAGAGACGGGATGCCAATCATGTCGTTTTGGAAAAGGCAGGTATTAAGTTACTTCCACTTCTATTGACGTAATTTTATCCTACTCAATGCTACAACCAGAAAATGATCTCGCAAACGGTGTTTTTATCATTCCAACACTGATACCACAACACCAGAGATCGTTATTAAAAAAAATAAAAAGGTCTTGATGATGTATTGCGCCGAGCTCTCAGTCTAGATCCCTGATTTTAAAGTGGCTTAAATACTAAAACTACGTTAATTAGTGCCTTTGTTTTTGGCCCTTGCGTAGCTTGTTCAAACAAGGTTTAATAGAAAACCGAACGATCAAAGGGGCAAACTAACTTAGGAATTGTAGATTTATTAAAATACAACTTATAGGCTTTCCAAACCTTTATTTAATATTTGACATAATGCACACCTAATAAGTTCTATAATTATTAACAGGCAAACACAGACAAAAAAACTCTACATTTCATAGACGCTACAGTGAAAGTACATGTTTTATAACACGATCGACTATATATCAAATCCATTTTTCAATTAATAAGGTGTATATTACATTTATTAATTTAAATTACTCATTATGACATTGTATACATAATTATTATAAGTATAAGTAATATTTAAAAAAGGTAAAAGGAGAAGCTGACTGACTGACTGACTGACTATCAACGCAGGGCCTAAACTATAAGGGCTAGAAACTTGAAATTTTGCACAGGGGTTCCTTTTATAACGTAGGGGAGCACTAAGAAAGGATTTTTCAAAATTCCCACGGGAAAGCGAGATATACGCGAACGAAGTTGCGCGGGTTTCGCTAGTATGTATATAAAAATGGTTTATTTTAATACAACAAAATGACATTTAAACGCATGTGGACAAATCACACAGATTGAGCTAACACCAAAGTAAGTTCTTATGGGATACTACCTCAACGATACCATATTTTTATAACAAATACACATGTCATATAGATAAACATAGGATCCAGGCCAATCAGAAACAGTTCGTTTTTCATCATGACCCGACCAGGATTCGAACCCGGGACCTCCTGGATGGCGGTCTGGCATGGTAACCATTACAACACGGAGGACGTCGAATGTTTCAAATAATCTTCTTCCACGAAAAATAGAAGTATAAGTGTTTAAAAATAAAATACAACGTAAAGGTTTCGAGTTTTGAGTGAAATGTAATACTGAGAATTGCAAATGATGTGTACCATTCTGTTTTGACCACTCCAAATGTAAAGTTGCTCCTACACCGGCGTTATAAAACGTTATATAACAAATAGTAACATTCAGTGTGGGAGCAGAAAATCAAATGTTTTAAAACGTTAGGCAACGTTCATTAACATTCAAGGTACAAATGGTGACATTGATATTTATCTATATATATAAAATTCAAAGTCCTGACTGACTTAACTATATATCAACGCACAGCCCAAACCGGTGGGTCTAGAGATTCCAAATTTGGACTGTAGGTTCCTTACGACGTCTAGGGGTGTACTAAGAAAGGATTTTTTAAAATTCCTATGGGAAACCGAGATATACGCAAACGAAGTTGCGAGAGTGTATCAACGCACAGCCCAAACCGCTGCGTCTAGAGATTCCAAATTTGGCACGTAGGTTCCTTACGACGTCTAGGGATGTACTAAGAAAGGATTTTTCAAAATTCCCACGGGAAAGCGAGATATACGCATACGAAATTGCGAGGGGACGCACAGCCCAAACCGCTGGGTCTAGAGATGCCAAATTTGTCATGTAGGGTCCTTATAAGGACCGGTCCGATCGGACCGGATCGACCGGACCTGATCGGCCCGGATGAAACCCTACCGCACCGGGCCGTGCCGGACCGGAATTTGTTTCTGAAGAAAGATATGCTAATTGTTACTAGGCCACGCGGGCGAAGCCGCGGGCGGAAGCTAGTTGTTCTATAATGTATCTCGACGATGCTACCAGTTTCCGGAGCTCCACTTGAGGGGTTGGGAGGGTTGGCAACGCGTGAGTAAATACCCTAATAATAATTTGCAAGCGTCTATAGGCTACGGTGATGCTTGTTTGCTAACTTTGTAGTAAAAAAAAACACCGAAATTTATAACTGTTACATAATTACAAAGCTCTGTGTAAAAATGTTACATAAAGTTTTGTTGAAGAATGTTACATAACATTGAGATAGATTATAGAACAATAGATATCAATGTCAATATTTTGTACCTAGAATGTTAATGAATGTTAGCTAACGATTTAAAAATTTTTTTCTCCCACACTGAATGTTACTATTTGTTATATAACGTTTTATGACACTGGTGTGGCAGTACTTTAATAAAACAAGACATTTCTAGGCATACGGTGCACTTAGCATCGCGACCGTACATAAATATTTAGGCAAACTGAATTTTCTGGGACCTAACTATTGTATGTCATCTGTTACGAATATTTACTTTACAACTAACTGTTTCCCGCAGTTTTTTTGCGATTTTAGCCTCATTTTTTGGTTATAGTTAGGAAAATTAATTATGCTGCATGTCCCGCCACTTGTAGAAGCGACGGGGGGTTTGTCGCGCTCGCTTCTCTTATAGTTAATGAGAAAGAAAGAAAATACATTTATCCTGTACAGCACATGAGACACAAGACAACAACAGCATTTTACACATCCAAAGAGACAGAAACATTCACACAAAACAGTTACACATTAAAACAAAATACAAGTACCTAGCCAATGAAAAGTCTTGAGCACCTAGTCAAATGAGGGGCAAACCGACTAAAAATCTGACTGTCTGTCACCATCTCCGCTTTGACAGTGGCAGGGTTATGTGTAGCCTATCTAACAAATAACGTGGCTATATATTGGTAAAAGAATTTTCAAAATCGGTTTAGTAGATCCAGAGATTACACACGACAACTTCACAAATTTTACCTCTTCATAATATTAGTAAAGATGGTTGAGTTTAAGTCATCTCTTCTTTGTTGATTCCTCATAACTGAGAATCGTGACTATCATGTTTAGTTGTATAAGTGTAATAAAGGATGTGTTATTTTTCAAAATCACCGTGTTCGATTTCTCGATTCGAAAGGACTTGTAATAAGGCTTATTTGAATAAAAACATTTGAATTTTTTTTGGTGGTTTCTATTAAATCAGACTCCAGACTGCTTTGTAGTTAGTAAGTAAGTATACGACCGAGCCGATCAAAGCCGCTCAACGCCTACTAGATGGTCCGATCAATGATCCTGATGTAAACATACTAAAGTACTCATAACATGCCCTAACACAAGCAGGTTTAGTCTAGCCTATTTTGGGACTAGTTTGCTCTGTATCAAATTGTGTACAATATATTTATATAAAGTTCTTATTATGTTCGAGAAGCAATAGTAACATAATATATTCACAGAAAAGCGTCAGGACGTCTCCAACAGCGAGTCAATTGTTTATTCAGAGGACGGCTGTTTTAAACTTTAGTCGAGTCTTGATAAAATTAAAGTTAACCGCTCCATGTGAATCTGTAATGACTTGTCATTGGGATGAGCGCAGATTTAACAAGTGTCTCCTAAATTATGAGGGATAATACGAATTAATGTAATGACTTTCACTTGACTTGCCTACAAATTGCTTTTATTAGTTTTAAAATGTCTAGGCTTCACAAGATTGCTTCTAAAAGTTTCAGTGTTTAGATAAATTTGTAAATGATTGATTTTTATAATAACATTTAGGTTTAGACATTTATCGACAAGGGTTACTAATGTCAGGTTTTCACCACGGTACCTAGTTTGTAATGTGTCCTTTGTTGGCCTTCTAATAAACAAAACAAAAAGTTTACCACAGCAAATAGTGCGCAATTTTTTTCCCATAATATGCGTTCTCACACAAAATGATGGTATTTTTAATATCATTATAAAATTTTACACTAGCGTAGGTATAATTTGTAATTTATGTGAGATTGCGTAACATCGGTGACCTATGACGTTGAACGTCAAAATGTTAGTTTAAAGTCCAATACACAGCGACGCTATTAAGCTCTTTCGGCTGTATATAGGTAAATATATACGTATATAGGTAAACAAAGATAAATAAATTAGACCAATGCAAGCAAACGCTTTAAACTCAAACCAATCTGACGAGAAACAAAATGAAGAACAAGCCAAATAGATATTGTGATTGTGCTGTAAATGACAAACCGCATAAGGTTATTAAGGTTCAATTCCATGGAATTCACTCTGGAGCAGGTATGTAAGAAATTAAGGAATTATGCAGACGTTCGCCAACGTATTCATTCGCTTAAAATGTAAATGTCCCTAATGCCGACTCCAATTTAGGAGACTAATGACGTTACGGTTCTACGTCTTGAGACAGGATTGTTCCAATATTTTGGTTTTAATCATTTGTATGTGAGAGGCATATTTTTAGTAACAGTGATGTGTGGTTTATTTATTTATGTAATTAAAATTAAGGTAAACATTGTTACTGAATAATTTTAGTTTTATAATAACACAAGTTTGAAAACCAGCCATGAAAAAATCAAAAGTGTTTACATCCTAGAGCGTTCAGAAAAAAAGGACGGGTTGCACTCCGGGAGCGCCGGCAGAAGTGAAAACTTAAACATCAACGTTGTGCATTTTTGAATATTTTTGAATTATAATTGGAATCACACTTTTTCGATCAGGCTACGGATATGACGCGAGTTTAACATTTTTTACCCATCTAAAAAAAGTGCCAAGCGCCACTAAAGAAGTTTTCACTTCAAAAATATCTTCGCGCGTTCTTAAATCGCGATTTTAATTTCAATCCTGAATAATTTCAAATGCAAAATTAACAGCAAATCCTAAGTCGTATCCTTGAAATTGTATACTTTACTAACTATTTGGTTACCATAGAATCCGATTTCATTTAGTTTAGTATTTAGTTAGCGCTAGTCTAGCTGTAAAGAGTACCTAAAAGTAACAATCCAATGGCGATAGAGCGAAATTATCGTCAAGAGTAAGGGGGCTGGTCCCAAAGTAGGTTTAACCTGCCTGTGTTATGGGAAACAGACAACGGATATATTAATAAATAATAATAATATTTTTTATTTATTTCATTTCACAAACAAAACATTACACTATAAGATGCATTTTACAAATTCTTATCGTTGTGTGAGATGCTGGTGCCTGAAGTAGGCTTGAAAAGCCTGTATTATAGGTCACCAGGTTCTCACCACAAAGTAACAAAGGAAAAATTAACAATGACATCAACTAAATTTAAGTTGTATTGAAGTTTGTGCGGAAAATAGCTGATCCATTTTTTCCTTCTCAATTCAATTCAACAAATTATATGTATGTATAATAGACTGCGATATGTGTGAAGTATGACTGAGTGTTTGTGTGAGTGTGTGCATTTGAGTGTGTGTTAGTGGGTATTTTATATATACTTTTAACGCATAGATAACACACCCAGACTCGAGAAAAAATTACATCCCATAATGTTTTCCCCGTAGTTTTGACAAAAAGTTTAATTTATTAGTTTATTAAAATAGCTAATAAAACAAAATTATTTTTGTCAAAAACTAATAATCATAAACCGAAACAATTTTTTAGACCGCAGTTCTTAAATTGAAACCCAAATCCAACCAGTCAATTTACGAATTATTCCGGGAGCACCACATGGAACCAGAGCTGTAGCAGTATCTATTGATAGTGTATATTATCCAATTACAAACCCATCAAATCTTGAGGTAAAGCACCAGCAATTTATCACAGTAATTATGGTATTAGATTACCGAGATCAAGCCGCATATTACGTCAAACAAACACCTTCTAACTCAATTAGTCTGGCTTCATCGATTCCTCTGATTAGTCAATTAAGGGACATCTTAACTAATTTTATGTAGACCCGCTTCACGAGGTAGACAGAGGCAGCATCAGAGATATCTAAAATCATGAGAGTTTATGAGAATTCAAGAGAGGTGGAGAAGGAGAGAGGCACAGCGGATCATCCGCTCAAATTGAAGCAGTCTGGGGAAGGACCTCCACCTTACAGAAGATCGTAGCCAAATAGCATTGGTCTCGTCCATGTTGTGTTCCTACGGTGACAAAGGTCTCCAGAGCTCCACTTGGGGGGGATGGGAGGGCTGGCAACGCGTGAGTGATACTCCCGGTATTGCAAGCGTCTATAGGCTACGGTGATGCTTACCATCAGGGGGGCCGTATGCTTGTATGCCACCTTTGTGGCGTAAAAAAAAGAATTATGAAGTGGTAGACCATTTTTTAAATGGGCTAGCTCGACCGGGAAAATGCCATCCTTTCACAGAATATTAGCGTGAAGCAGCATTTCGTTGGGTGAGTGACCCCGAAGATCAATTGCTATTCTATTCTTTTTCTCCTCATTGGCTCCTTTCTTCTTTCTGGACCACAAGTAAGGTAGGAATAGTGTAGAAAAGATCCTTTTTACTTCCCATTCCCGTCTTCCTTATGGTAGAAGTCTAATTCCTTTCTGATGAGATTCCGTTATTCTGTGAGAGCGTGGTAGATACTTCTCATGTCGAGCAAGTGCATTTCATATATTTTCTACCACTTATGAAATCTATTTCAATGTTCATTTATCAAATGTTACTTAATTATTTAGTTTTATGTGCAATACTCAGTTGAGAATACTTCAGCACATTCAAGAGCAAACATAGTCTTCATTGTGGACTCGCAAAAGACGTCTAGAAGTGTAAGTCTAATTTCACGTCGCAGCTAACCTATTTAGGACCTGGAGCGGAGTGCTATTAAGTTGCTTTTACATTAGGATATTGTTATATAAATATTTTAACACAATTCACGTAGCCGTAACTGTCCTATTCTTGTAACAAAACCAGTTTTAATTTCATCTCAAACTCACGCACTGTCTCGCTCTATTCTTATTTTATATGACAGCGCTTGATCTTCGCGACAAGCCCACCACACATTCCGACCGATGTGTCGCCTGTGTAGCCAGGATCAACAACGGCGACCTCAGATTGACAATAAGCGTTGAAGCTTATTCCCGGGGGAGAAACTACAGCTGTCTTGGAACTCACAACGAATTTAATCAGAAAGAAGTTAGTTGGAGTAGGAAGTATTGAAAGGACTTCCCTTCTCAATTACGTGAGAGACAGCAATTTGAAGCAAAAGGTATTATACCTTAGAGAGATGGCAAATCATATGAGGCTCGATTGCCGAGCACCACGGTCTATTGTTACATTACTAGCGCTCACAATGTCTTGCAATAACCACTCTGTCATTTATTAATACTCTGTACCCAGTGTCAGTATAACCAAGTAAAATGCCAACTTCTGCCTTTTTGTCCCACTTAGAGTTGACGTGTGTCTGTTCACGCACAGTGTATGGTATCAATAATTCGGAAACTTGATTATTGTATCTTATTAATCTTAATTTATTTAAGACCAATAAAGGTGAAAAAAATATCTACACTCTCAATGTTTTTAAGAAAGCGATACGATACGATGGGGTGTGTGTGAAAAAAATAACTCATTACCAAATTACAGCTTTCTAGTATTAAAAGTCTCGGAGCTCGACTAATCCTAAAAAGAGGACACTTGTTTACTAAAAAGAGATAGCTCTAGTTTTGATGTGGTATTAAAGTTAAAATGCTTTTCTGCAACTAACTGAGAGCCGGTAAGTCTGAAAGCGTTTCAATGTAGGTACTAAGTTTTAAAATAGATAATCAAATATCAGAAGGTAACTTTAGCCGCGATGCACCGAGGCAAGTCAAGAACTCGCAATTTGCATAGCATTTTAGTGCAATTCCAACATTTGGATATTGTGTTAAATATAAAAATAAATACTGACATTCGTACAGATTTAATAAAAGATAGAATTGAATAGGCTTTATGACGTTTTTTTATACTAACCATTCTTGTTATGGAAAACATTTTTTGAAGGAAAATTTCACGGTGCGGTGCGGTTGACCGACGTCCTCCCTATATATGTGGCGCGAAAAAAAAATTTCATTTCCACTTTACATGTAGGGGAGGCACCTCAAAACAAAATATTTTTCAAAATTTTGTCCCAGCACTTTGTTGGCATTGTTAATATGTGTATACATACCAAATTATAACTTTCTAGCATTAAGCGTCTAGGCGCTAGAGCGCAGACAGACAGACAGACTGACATGGCGAAACTATAGTTTACTACGGAACCCTATTAAATGAGAAAGTGAGTTTGTTTGTTTGTTTGTTATTCCTTCACAGCTTGACTAAGCAGCAGATCATTAAGAAAATTTGTATACATATTGTCAGGGGTACAGAGCCTAACATAATGCTAATTTTTACGCGGGGAAAGCCGCGGGTAACAGCTAGTCCCATATAAAAAGTAAATTATTTTGAAATTGTAAAAATACATTTAAATTTTATTTATTTGTATAATAATAAACCATTTAAGGTAGTCTATTGTTAAATGCTAGACTTCTATTGTAGCTATTGTAATAAAGCTGGCTATAAAATTGTAATTGATTCTTCAAGTTTATTTGTTATTGTATAAGTACCTTCGATTGAACAATAACTGTTAAAATAGAATAGAATAGAAAATACTTCATTCATCTTCCAATGATAATAATATAATTTAATATTTTTGTAAGTTTACAATGTTAGATAGTATCATGTTATATATCCTCGACGACCTCCGTGGTGTAATGGTTACCACGCCAGACCGCCACCCAGGAGGTCCCGGGTTCGATCCCCGGTCGGGTCATGATGAAAAATGAACTTTTTCTGATTGGTCTCGGGTCTTGGATGTTTATCTAAATATGTATTTGTTATAAAATATAATATCGTTGAGTTAGTATCCCATAACACAAGTTTCGAACTTACTTTGGGGTTAGAATCAATCAATCAATCTGTATGAATTGTCCCTATATAATGTTAGAATCAAGAATGTAATACCTACGCTATTTTTGTTTACAGTAATGTGCAAGTCGCGCAGATATTAGGAACAAAATTCCTTAGCACTGTTTTCGTTGAAGCAATCATTTTGAAGGAATTATGAGACCACTTATGACGCAATATGGTACGTCTTCACGTAAGTAATGCGAAATCTATAATGTATTTACTAGAGATTATGGCAGTTGTGTCACCAAGGGCGAGGAAGCGAGAAGCTATCGGCTATTAAAATTTACTCACTTCAATCAAATACCAACGGCGGCGGCATCCGCGTCCGCGGGCCTATTTAGATGGCTTACTGCTTATCCACCAACCCAACCCGCATTGTCAAGCATGGTGAATTTTCATACTTATCCATGAATATAGGGAACTTATACTTATGGAAAATTAGCGTTTTCTCACGGCTTCGCTCGCGGTTAATTTTATGACATGGAACTCGTTTGACAAAAAAACAATCTACAGCACGACTTGTGGCACCATCTGTTGGCCGACATCGCAATTGCAGTGCCGTCTATAGTAGAAAAAATATTTTCCCATTGGAATGACATACTTTCACGGGAAAAAGTAGCCTATGTTGGGCTCTGTACCCCTGACAATATGTATACAAATTTTCACAATGATCGGCTGCTTAGTCAAGCCGTGAAGGAATAACAAACAAACAAAATCACTTTCTCATTTATAATATTAGTTAGGATAGACCGGATAGACACTATCATTTAGACATGCCTTTGCCAGCAGTGGAACTGTTTAAGCTAATGATAATTCATTTTAATAACCTAGGTATCGTCAGGCTGGTTTTAGACTCAATTTAATTTCGCTGAAAAGTATATACAATTAAAAATTATCTTTTTGACTGATTCTATAATGTCTTTATCCAAAATAGAAGACAAATTGTTTTTAATTGATTAAAGGCATATTATTTCTTATTTCCTCACAAAAAACAGTCCGATATAATTATAGATTCCAACTCATTTTTTATTCCTTATTAGAATAGAATAGAATAGAATAGAATTATTTTTATTGTATATAACTGAGATTACAGAGGGCTAGTTGACATTGCATAGTGGAGGTACATCAGTTTCACCCATGCCGGGCATACAATAACAAAAAATCACACAAAATTTACAGAATACAAAATAGACAACAACAAAATACCAAATACATTATCAATAAAATTAAATTCCAAAAAACTCATTTAAATCATAAAACACATTTTCTATTAACCACATTTTCAATTTACTCTTAAATTTATTATTAGGTAGGTCTTTTAACCAGTCAGGCAGATGGTTGTAGATGCGGATAGCACTGCAATATGTACTTTTCCTATAAATCATCGAATTTACTTTTGGCATGTACAGATTGTCGCGACGTCTCATGGCAGTAGTTCGAGTACGACAGTCGGAGATTTTTTTAAAGCAAGATTCATTGCCTTTTACAAATGAACATGTTTCTAGTATGTATATGCCAGTTAAAGTAAGAAATCTTTTTTCTTTGAAAATTGGACGCAGCGAATCATCCTTATAAAGGTTGTACATTATTCTCAGGCATCTCTTTTGAAGCACAAAGGTATTTCCAACATTTACTGAGTTACCCCAAAAAATTACACCATAAGTCAATAATGGGTACACATTGCCATAATAGACACTACGGGTCACTTCTGTCGCTAGCTAGTACCGATAAGGCATAACAATAACTCGAGATTTTATTATTTATTTTGTCGATATGGGCTTTCCAGTTCATATGCATGTCAAGGGTTACTCCAAGAAATTCTGATTCATTAGTTTCATCAATTTGGGTGTTATCAATTTTTATATTTAAATTCAATTTAATACTATTATATTTACGCAATTGCATAATTTTAGTTTTTGTAGCGTTAATATTAAGATTTAGGCTCGACAGTTTATTTACAAGTTCTTTCAAAGTTCTACATATTTCCGATTCGAATTCTTTTCCCATTAATCCATTATCTACAAATAATAAGGTAGCATCGTCAGCAAATAAAACACAAGGGTGTTTTGTAAATTTAGGCAAGTCATTTATGTATATAAGGAATAGTAGCGGTCCCAATATACTGCCTTGTGGAATACCTATTTTTGTTTCTAGTAGGGTGGATTTAATTTGTTCTAATGTTCTCGTGTCTCTATTGAGATGTTGGGTGACAGTATATTGTAGTCTATTATTTAGATATGATTCCAACAATTTAAGTGCACTTCCCCTGATTCCAATGCTTTCCAATTGTTTTAAGAGAATTGAGTGAACTACGCTGTCGAAGGCTTTTGACATGTCTAAAAACAATGCCACACATCTTTTTTTATTATTTATTGCGTCCCATACATCATTTAGAAATTGATATATAGCCATAGTTGTAGATCGACCTTGGCGGAAACCAAACTGATTTGAACTGAGAATATTGTTTTTATTTAAAAAAATTAATAGTCTAGAGGAAATTACAGTTTCAAATATTTTAGATATGCTAGGAAGGATCGTGATCGGCCGGTAGTTGTTTGGATCATCTTGTGCGCCTTTTTTGAACATTGGTTTAATAACACCTATTTTTAGAGCGTCTGGGAAAACCCCCGTTTCTATCATTAGGTTTAACAAATACAGAAGAGGTTCCAATAGATACACTGAGCAAGCTTTCATGATTTGTGTGGAAATACCATCCACGCCACAGCTCTTTTTGTTCTTAATTTTCTTCATGATTGCTATAAGTTCTTGTTTGTCTACTGGTTTCAGATATATACTATTACAGACTTGATTAAAATTGGGCTTATAGTAATATGAGTTTACACTTTTATTAATATTTAATGTCGCGAAATGTTTATTCAGGTAATTTACTATATCTTCCTGGTCTTTAATAATATTTTGGTCATTTTTTATAGTATTTACGGTTTGTTTGAATTCATTTGTTTCCGCTGTGTGTAATTTTATCAAACCCCAGGTAGCTTTGGTTTTATTTGTAGAATTTTTTATATAGTTTAAGTTTGCTTGACGTTTAGAATTACGAATTGCCAGTTTTAAAGTTTTTTTATATTTTTTGTAATGAGTTTTATTTGCTTTTTTACGTTGGAGTAGAGTGTTTAATTTTCTTTTGTAACGACATGATTTACCAATCCCCTTTGTAAGCCAGTTGGGTTTTTTTCTGTAAGAGACCCTAGTACATTCTACTGGGATGCATAGATCATGGACCATTTTCAGCAATTCCAAAAATGTATTGTATGCTGTGTTGACATCAGTGGTCTCATAGACATCAGTGAAATTGATCTGCGACATGTATTTTACAAAAACATCGAGGTAAATGTCCGTTTTTCTTTTATTTTCAAACCAGTATTTCCTAATATCAATATTTATAGATTTAAATTTTATTAATTGTGCAGTATGGTCAGATAGGCCATTGTCTAATACTGTTGAGTGGTACTTGGCAATGTTTGTTATAATGTTATCAATACAAGTGCTAGAATGATCAGTTATGCGAGTTGGTTCCTTGATAGTAAATTTCAGATTATATCTTTTTAGAGATTCAGCAAACTGTTTAGTATGTTTGGTCTCTTCCAAAATATTTATATTAAAATCGCCAACTAGAATAAGTTTCCTAGAAAGATTACGACATTTTCGCGTAAGTTTGCTTAGCATTTCATCCAATCTATCAAAGAATGTATCTAATTTAGTGTTCGGAGGTCTATAAATCGTTACAATGTTTAGCTTTAATTCAGGTATGGTAATTCCGCAGCATTCAATTGTTTTTTTAATAGATATATCATTGAGCCAATCTAATCTGTTATATTGAATACATTTTTTCACAAAAATACAAACACCGCCTCTTTCAAGTTTATTTCGGGAAAAGTGGGAAGCTAGTGCATATCCTTCTAGTTTTGCATAGGGTATGTCTTTCTGATGTAAGAAAGTTTCGGTAAAACATAATATATCTGGTTCAGGATTTAGTGATTTTAGATAAACTTCGATTTCGTTCAATTTGGATTTGATACTCATTATGTTCTGGTGAAAGACTGCAAATAATTTTGTATTACTTACGAAAAAAGCTTTCTTCATTAGGTTCAGTTTGTGTCTCTTTTGTGCAAGTTACTTTATTATGGTTAACTTTATTCGGTTCGTCTTTTGGATAGGTTCGCAAAGGTATAGTATGCCTAGATTTAAACGTTTTTGTGAGATGCGCGTAGAATTCAAAATATTTGTGTTTGTTACACAAATGTAAAATATCTCTTAAAATATTTCTGCCTAGATTTATTTTTCCGAAATGATTCACAGTAATTATAATTACATTTCAAGCGACTCCATTTATTCGTGTCGTAATGAACCTTCCTATAGAATGGCGTTTTAAAGTTTAACAACGCCCTTCAAATGAGCTCTGCGCTTTTTTAGGGTTCCACATTCAGTAAATATAAACGTCTGTCAGTTTTTTATCCTAACCTGCCGCTATAGCCGAGGGGCTTTTATATCGTAAACTTCAGTAGATCTTTTTATTATTATTAGCATAAACTGTCCCACTTCTGGGCAATTTCCCTACTCCTATTCCAAGAGTTAATTTTATTGATGGATATGGAACGCAAAGGAATATTGTATTTTATATTGCATATTGCAATATGATCGGAAAAAAATGCATTTGGCAATATCAGTTATTTCAGTTATTCGTATGGAACTATTTTATTTTCTGAAAAAAAGAAAACGCGATTTTTCGAAACGTTTTTCACACTTGACCATTTTTATTCGCACTCATAAAATAAAATGAAGTTTAAAATATTAACAACCAGTCGCGAATGCTCCGGGGCGTGCGTGTAGTCCACTTTACACTTTACGATTTTGTACAATTTTATTATTATGAACTTGCACCCTTTTATTGTGTAATGTAATATTTTTTAGAACGGTTTCCAGTATGACCGGCTGGCAACGGCCTGCATCCAGCGATTTCCTACGACTTTCCATAGGTCATCAGCTGACCAGACGGGTGATTTAGCCAGCTACAATAAAAAGTGCCTGTGAAGGTCTAATTTCTGAAATAAACGATTTCATTTCATTTCATTTCATTTCAATGGAACCTGACCATCCAAACGAACTAAGAATTAAGTTTTCATGTAATTCTCAATGTATTTAAACCAAAATTCATAAAAATGTATATTTTGATTACGTCTAGTGTTGTATGGAAATTCGTTGAAATCTATAAAATCTTATGAATTTCAGTCCATTCTGCAGGTAAAATTATTAAATAACGTATGGTTGTTTTCACAAAACCCAGCAATAACATTTTGCTGGCGGGTCACCTAAAGTTAACCTGCCCAAGGACATTTACGACTACAAGAATCTTAAATGAATTGCCAACGTATAAAGGAAAAAAGAAGAAAGGGACAAGAGAAGTTATAGACTTCCGACACTCTTACTTATTGTACAAAACACAGTGGCATATAAATGAATTAATTGAAGCTCTACATTCGTCATAAAGTCATTCGTCGTTATTGTACATGTCATTAAAAGTAAATTTGTCATAAAATTTTAAAGGTTACACCTTAACGAATGTACTTTGTGACGAATCTTCAACCCCACGATTCGCATTCGACATAAAAATCGTATAGAATGAACATAGTTATATAACCAGACGCGCTGCGTTGGGGATCCCCAGCCAATTTGTATGAATTGTACGGAGCTCGTAAATGATTGTTGCTCACAGTACTACGATCCGGTCCGAATACAACCACTGATAAGGCACGGACCGCATTGTTAATTTGTTTGCGTTGGTGCAAACACGCTCTTTTTGGGAATTCTAAATTAATGGTACGAATGTGTGTGAGACTTTAAACGTATGCATTTACCATAGATTAAATAATACAGAGACGAAGAGCAATAATAATTAGTTTAATATTTAATCTTTTGTATGTACCTACCTATTTACTCTTTTTTACACCTGGTCCCAAAGTAAGCTATGGGTACTTGTGTACCACAGGTGGCCACGGAAGTATCTTAGTTCCCTTGGCCTCGCCAATATAGGCGGACCTGGTGGCAGTCAGTCAGGTTTTTAGTCGGTATACCCAAGTGGCATATAAAGGAGGAGCCCAACAGACCCTCGTCGCGTCTGCGGCGGGACATGCAGTAACGCATTTTCCTGACTTTAAACAAAAAGAAATGGGTACCAGATACCGGATATAATTATTGTAAATATACTTAATATGGGGTCGAAAATGGCCTAAAACGCTTTCAGTAAAGGATGGTATGGCCGGCGATAATACAGAAAATACCCAGACTCGAGAACAGACGCAAATAGCGCAACACACAAATGTTTGCCTGAGCGCGAATCAAACCCGCCGCGCCCTCTGCTTCCGAACGATCACTACGAAGCGAACCAACGCACCACAATGTATAGGATTTTGCTAAATGACAAACAAATACCAGTTTTGTAATTCAAATAGAAAAATCCACAGCATAAATACGAGTAAAATGTGATTTTAAGTGAGTGTTATTTTTTTTTGTTCTTGTTATTTTTATGTTCAAAAATATTTTTTATCTCCACAGTAAGCTTGAATAAAGGTAAATATTTACTTTAACCCAATTCCATCCGTCTACTCCAAAGCGTCACTGAAAGGGGACGGTACGAAACAAGAAAATGACAATTAAATATTAAAAAAATTGTTTTGCATCTCTTTTATTTCCTTGGGGTTACGCTTTACGAAGTTTTCCTTGCATTTGTAATGTAAATAAATAATTGTGGAGCAGTTATATAGTGAATACTTCGAATGTATGTTCTAGACGTAATCTCGAGATCGACGTTTTGTTTTACAAAAAAAGGTATTTATATATATATTTATCAGCAATGTAGTACCCCATAGTACAAGCTTAGTTGCTTAGTTTGGGACTAGATGGCGTTGTGTAAGTCGTTCAAAAATATTGTTTTGTGTCATACCATAGGAAAACAAGCAAGCGACCCACCGGACAGTGGTCACCAACTATAAAGAATTTTTCAAATTGGTCCAGTAGTTTCGGAGACTATTCATTCAAACAAACAAATCTTTCTTCTTTATATATTAGTAGGTATAGATAAATGTATTTCTACTAAATAGCCATACAGATATACCTATTTAGTTCTCAATCAAGAATTCTAGTTCAATCACAAAGTTGCAGCTCTAAGTCCAATACTTCAAATCTGCTGGCTCAGCAAATCCAGCTACCCTAATGCATATGGCCTTACGGTTATGAGCTGCCTTTGTTTGCTTTTACCACTACTATTGGTGGTCATGTCACGCTAAACTCACTTATAAAACTAGATCGAAAATGGATGGATAATTTTCTAGATGTGGATAATTGTAATCCTCGTCTCTGTAAAGGAGGGGAAGGAGAGCAAGTGGAAGAAGGGCTCAAAGTAAAATAAAAAAATACAAGTGAGCCAAAGAAAATACAAAGGAATAATCAGAAGACAATATGATAGAAATATATCAAATTATTAAAAAAAACAACATATAAAAATAAGAATCTATCAAAAAGTTTTTACTCGTCCAGCCTGATGGCTAGTTTGTAACAGTATTTGTTAAACATTATTCTAGCTGTAAGATTCCCTGTAAGCATAAAATAAAATAAAAAGTAAAAAAAAAACTTCTTGTTTCGAAGGACGATGCATTGCTGCCTGTCTTCCAAAAGGAAAAGCGACGGGGGTCCATCTCATCTTCCGATTGAGGGGTATACTAACGAAGACCCTAACTGTGTCTGATGCCCTTTGATTTTTGGTGCTTATTTCGTGTGTGGAATAAGAAATGCTTACGTGTGTAATTACAAAAAAGAATATTTACTGTTATATTAATTAGTTGTTATAGAAAATTGTTAGTGCGTTTAGCATCGAAATTCCAAAATGTTAATTCCATTCTTATTTTGTACATCATAATTATAACTGAGTGTAAAATAGGTGAGTTTTATGTTTTTGTCATTAAGTTTTCGTTATTAAAATCGTCATTTCATAGTATGGGCGATGACACACCACTTCTTAACCAAATATTTGCTTATACCTGACCAGGAAAGCCGGCGTGAGCTTGTTAGTGTTGTTCATACAAGAACAACATTATTGATTATTATATACCACCCACACAGAGTTAAATGAAACGAAACATGATAGATTAAATATTGAGAAAATGGTCAAAAATAAATATAAATTATCTGATTAGGATAACTTAGAACCTATCACTAAACCGTGACACTAGCTCTAAGTTATCGTTATTTATATGTTAAATAAAATGTTAATAATTACCAAAACATTGTCACTAGGGAAACGCATAACGACATACTATCCAAGATGCACTTATATGTGAAAATAGAACCTATGAAATTATGCAGTATATCATAGAGCGTAAATACATAGTTTGGCGCACAATTAATCCGTGTAGTAATTCTGGTAGAACGCGTCGCATCGTGCTATGCCACACAAAAAAACGTTTGCTTTAACATGCATGCCATTTTTTTTTACAAGAAGTTCGTTTTTCATCATGACCTGACCGGGATTCGAACACGGGACTTCCTGGGTCTGGCGTGGTAATCATTACGCCACGGAGGTCGTCAAATAGGTATGGTAGGCTAAATATCTGCGTAATATACTGCGTTGTGTCTGTAAAAAATCTGCGACAAACTTTTTGTGCGTCGCAGATCGCTCGATCGCACAAAATGTGTTTACGTATCAGCCAGTTTCTGAAGCGCTCTTTTAAAGTTAAACACTAAATTAGGCATAGCTGTCAACTGTCAAACTATATAATACAAAAAGATAGCTTGTTTTTTTTTTCCTTTTAGCAATCAGACTTCAGACGAAGATTCTATTGTGCCATTTTCAAGTTATGCTTGTGTACGTAATTCAAAGCAACGTGTTCATGCTATATTACCTAATGTGGAAATTAAAGTGCGATTCGGACTCACTAACTGTCTGTGTGTCTATTAAGGTTTTAAGGTGAAAAAAGGTTCTCGTTTTAAACTAGCACCAACTGAATGACTAGCATTATATTTAAAACTAGCCTGACAAAAAACTTTTTTAAATTTTATGCCCCGTCACAACACACTACTCAGCCATGACAGAATTCAACGTAAAATATCCAAGTGACGGAACACGCGCCCTCTACCGTAACATGCAATGATTTATAGCATATGTCTCCTATCCATTATATGTTTATAGTATATTGTTGTAAATCCTTCTATTCGTGGTGGAAAAAAATTACATAGTCCTAATTTGCTACGCTTAAGAATTATCTAAATTTTGGACTCGTTTGTCTTCTTATGTCATAAAGAAGACCTTCATGCTCCTTCATGGTCTATGGTAAAAGCCTGTTCTGTCAATTTTCTATTCTAGTCATACGTTACTGTCATTTTGGTATGTAAAGTTTTTCTGTAATTACCACCATTACGGAAAAAAACGCCACTAGTAAAAGCAATGGCAAAAGAAAACCTGTTACGTCATATCAAAAATGTAATAGGTACGCAATATGGTGGATTTTTTTTCTTTGGTAATACTAAAAATATTATGACTGGGTATCGTCGACTCGTTTTCGACGCATTGATGAAATCTTCGCATGACGGATTTGACTGAACATCGAGGTAGGAAAGAAGCAACATGCACTTATAGAAGTAGCATTGTTACTTGGAATTTGATTGAGTCGCTAAATGTGTGTAAACTTTTCTGAAACTTAAAAAAATTGCTGTATTTAAGACGATTGCAGTGTGCACTTATGGATGTAGCATTGTTATTTCGAATTTGATTGATTCCCTAAATGTGTGTAAACGTTTCTATAACTTAAAATATTTGCTATAATTAATGCGATATTCTACTATTCTCTATTAGCAAATAATCTTCTGCCACTCTGTATGACTGTTCATGCATGATTACTTTTATGTTTTATATATAAATATTCCCTGTCTCGTACAAAGTCAGTCAGGAAAAACCTACGGTAGAGCTGGTTGGTGAAGATGAAGACGAAAATTAGACCTTCATGTGAAAGTGATGTAGCAAAAATTGTAATTGAAATAAATTACAAAAAATCTAAATTGTTTATACGTTTGATTATAGTCTGAAAACAATAAGCGTCTAGGCGGGAAACCGCGGACTGACGAACGGACAGGCGGACATGGCGAAACTATAATAAGGGTTCCAAGTTTCCCACGGAACGCTAAACACTATCTAAAGTAATCTAAACTAATATTATAAAGAGGAAAGAATTGATTGTTTGTTTGTTTTTTTGAATTGAATAAGCTCCGAAACTACTGGACCGATTTCAAAAATTCTTTCACCAGTAGAAAGCTACATTATCAGGGAGTGACATAAGCTATAGCTTTTCCCGAAATTCAATGTGGTTCCCACGGGAACGGGTCCGGAACTTCACGCGGACGAAGTCGCGGGCAAAATAGCTAGTAAGTATTAAATAACTAAGTCGAGGTTTTTTCTAGAATGCCTTTCGTAGCTCTAGTGAAGAGAGCACTGAGCGAACATTGATTTGGTTTTATTAAAGCGCCATCTGGTGGCGCCGAGTTTAACGGCAAACTTCACAAATTAAATACGTGGAATCGAGTTTATTGTGCGATTGAGTGATCGTAATCTAACTGATGAAATATGGAAAATCCATATTGACTTATTATAAATCGTAGGTGAGTGTGATATTGACCCTTTTTGGGGTCAAACAAACCGTGTAATTTTGGGCAGTTAGCAAAAATTCAAATCAGGAATTTTACGGGTATTTGAAGTAAAGGCAGAAAATAATACATTTTCATCAATAGGTAGTAGTAAAATTTAATTTGTAATTACTTTGTCTGGATCTCTTAAAAGATCCATTGTCTACTTGTTGTGTATTTTTTAATCTTGATGTATTTTTCATATTGTAATGATGTTATTAGATTAGCTGAAGTGGCAAGTATAATATGAAAGTTGAATGGTGGTTATACCTATATTTTTTATAAATTTTAAATTACACTGTGAAATTATGGGCAAATTCCTAAATATCTCGAGAACCACTAGAATTCGCCCATATACTGGGGTGGTACATTTTATAGCTTTTGAGCCCCCAATACGCATGTAACGTATATACGTCGAATCACAAGTAACCTTGTGTATAGTAGTTACTTAAACAGTGGTGCATAAACAAAAAAAAGTACTAAACGAAATTAAATCAAACTTAAAATAATTTACAACTGTTGTATTTCTCTATTGCAAAGAAAAAAATCCTCATTGTCATCACGTTTTCGTAAGCTAATTCCTACCGTTTGCCCAGACGTTTGACTGGTTCTATCAACTTTCCACCCCATAAACGTCTCGCGGGGGCATTGATTGTGCGAATTTGCATTTTATAATTAAAGTATTAGATTCGGCGCGAATAAGGCCGAATGTTTATTTACTTCGGCCTATACTTCGGCCTCTATTTCGGCCTCCGAGACTCTGAGCTACATTTTAATGATGTCCTTATTCGTTTTCTTTGATGCTGTTAGCTTTTTACGGGTTAGCGGTTAAGGGTTTTGTTTAGGGGAGCTCCCGAGGTATTTATTATGCATTAGCCGCTTTATTTCTCGGTTTATGTATTGTTCCCAAGTAATTACAATTTTTATTGATCTCATTTTGTTTTGTGTTTTATGTGCAAAGTATATCGAAGTAAAGATGGAATTTCGTGAAGAATTATAAAAGAAAGTTTTTACTCCTACTTATATTAAAATTGTGCTGTATCTAGTGACGAAACTATAAGGATTCAATGTTAATTTACTACGGAAACATAAATATGTAATTTTTAAGGTACAACTCATTGTTAATTGTATTATATTTTTTGTCATTTGTTTGTGGAGAAGTAATATAAAAACGTTTATTGTTATTATTATTAATTATTTTGCATTTAACTTTTGTGTTAGGGATTGTCATTTATTTTTATAACTGTGGCAGTACCCATGGTACAAACTTTGCTTAATTTGGGACTAGATGGCGTTGTGTTATTTGTTCAATCATAAATTAATTATTGTTTATTTATAAATCTTACTTCATCAAATACAAAGATGTTTACTTCTAATAATATCAGTTTTGTTTACCAACAAAATTATATAAAACAAACCACATCTCCCAAAAAACATCTCATAAATACAAATTATCACAACATAATGTTTTTGTATACTTTAAAATCCTTTTAATCCTCGCTCCACGAAAATACTTTACCCTGTACGACCTCAACATATCTTAATGGCGAATCTTTTTCTTTGACGCCCTCTAAATAATTCAGGTTAAGAGAATTTATCACAGGCATGAAATGCCTCGTAAAATATTAAAAGCTGGGCTCTCTATCTCGCTGCCCGAACGGGGCACGGGCTGTGGAACTATTCGTACATATTTACGAATTTTAAATAATAAATTTTGATATATACCGCGGCACCAGTGTAGGGGTGATAAGATTAAATCGTCCCCAAATGCTGGCTCTTGTGAGGTGTTGTATTTTTATGGCCGCGGCCATGTTATTCCTTCTGTGCCATTTAAAGCGAATGTTATGG
Organism: Endotricha flammealis; assembly: GCA_905163395.2. Classification (NCBI taxonomy): domain Eukaryota; kingdom Metazoa; phylum Arthropoda; class Insecta; order Lepidoptera; family Pyralidae; genus Endotricha; species Endotricha flammealis. Next base: position 1,677,262 of record LR990858.1, on the reverse strand, counting down.
AAATCCGTTGTTTCTTTATTGAAAAAGTTGATGTGTTGTGAAATTTTATTACTTTTTATGCTTTCCTGTTGTTTAATATTGTAGAAGTGAATTGTTAATTCATGGAGGGTACAGAAATAACAAGCTTTAGCAAAGAGTATCGCTTTACATACATGAAAATCTTTCTCTATATCATTTGGGTTGTCAGGAAGAAATCGCTTAGATACCAGACCGCATATTGTACCGTGTTATTGCTTCACATGTATTTAATTTGTATTGGTGCAATAAAGAGTTTTTATTTTTAAATTATTCGTGTATTAAGAAGAAAACACTTTTTATGGCAGAGGAAGTTATACAAGCTAGCGGGTCACCTGAAGGAAAGCATTGACCGATGCCCATGGACATCCACTATGTAACAAACAGAAATTCTATTTTCTGTTGTCTCCCCTCACTTTTCATCAACATCGACAATTTTTGTTTGCCACTAAAGTTATAAAAAATTTAAAATCTAAAACCAAATACACCCTCGGAACGATTTAACGAGGTGATGACTTAGGGGAGAGAGCATGGAGCCATAATGATACCCGTAGGGGATTTATATGCCATAAGCACCCCTGAATTAGGGGAAGTGAGATTATGTGGATTGAATACAAATATCTGTGACATTATTTTGTTTATTTGATTACATTTGGGTTTGTTAATTAATTATACATTGTACTGAATTAAACTAATATTTGAATTGCTAAATGTTATATCTGGAACTATGCTGTCACACGCTGTGTTTATCCAGAAACCGCAGCAGTGACCGCAGATTAACAATAAGCAGTAATATTGCTGACATGTTCCAGGGAAAAATATTACAAATGTCCTGGAATTCACGATGCACAACCATGAATTCCTCGTGGACCAACTGTTATGCACAACTAGTTGTGTTTGTGTCATTAGGAAAGTGTATTTCTGTGCGGCTGTCAGTAATTCTAAGAGACTCCGAAATTTATTAAAATTATCACACAGAAAGTTTATTTTTATTTATAATTATAGCGTACTTTCCATTCCGGAAAGTATAATAGTTTTAGTAAGTTACTTTTCATCGTCAAAACTTACAAAGTTGCAGAAATATAAAACTACAATAATAAAAACGCTCCATCACAGATGCATCACTCACTGACTGACGACCCGGAGTGTCCACTTTGATCCGAGTTTGCTAAACTTTCTTTAAAAGATTCTCGGCAAAACGTAACTGCATAAGTACAAGTCACTTCACCGTCACATTATTGGTCGTTATTGCCATGAAATAAACGTCAAATTCCCTTGTTTGACAAGGTCGACGATTTGAGGGTAGTTGGACAACGCATGCGTGGTCTACGATGCAGCTCAGTTCCTAGCACGCTGTGTTATTTGCCGGTTACGCTCTATCAGTCGATAGGCAACTACGGAACGGGACGGTCGCGTTCCCGCTTTGCCATCACAACTATCGTAAGATTACGATTTCCATACCGTGAGAAATAAATAGACAATTTTCAGTGTTTGAATTTTTTAGTAGTAGCTTCTTATATAAGGTAATTTTATAGTATTTTAAGGTGTATAGTAAAGTTTTAATGAAGAGGTTGGCGTTTGGTGGCAAGGTAGCAACTGGGAAGGTAAGTCGAATTTTGGCTGTAAAATTTATTGGGAAATTTATGTATTTCTGGTGGGAGAAAATTGGGAATCATTAGTGGATGTATGTTAAGGGATCCAGATTTATTATAAGGAAAAATATGTTTCGGGGCTTTTAATTCGCGTTGTGAAATTTGATTCGTTTCTTTATTAATATAGACATGGTATTTCTTATTGATTGCATTACCCAAAAATGCGATTGTCAATGTTTTCCGTTGTTTCAATAATTTTAATTTCGAAATATGTATTTCTACATTATAATTTCATGGCAAATACAATTGATCATTAGAATAAAAAAAATATCTTTTGCATGGATCTTACAAATTAGTCATCAAAGAATTGATTGGCATTAATTATTCGTTTTAAAATCTTATCATTACGTATAACATCTAATTCTAATACATTTTTATTTAAATCGAAAATGTTTTTCCTTTTTTCTACTTAGCAAACAGATCAAATATTAAAATTTTAATTCTATACATCTACTTTATATTATGAATAACTTTTCATACCGTTCTAAGAGTAAACTTTTCATTCTAAAATTGTTGAACCGATTTAGATGAAATTTTGCATGGATTTAGTTTATAACCCAGAGAAGGATACACGATAGTTTTGAACCCAGAAATTATTCTAGGAACGGGACAATTTTCATATTCAACGAGATAGCGCGGGTAATACAGACATTCTCTAGTTTTCTATAATTAACTTCATTTTCATCAAGTAGTTTTCGTATATAGGCGGAATCCTACCTACTTTAGCAGATAAATAAACGACCTTTGTTTCAAGAGTTAGGCTCAATGTCACGTGGTTAAGCCGAATGACTAATGAAAACAAACAAGATCTTGATAGACATCTCCTGGCTTACTTGTACTAGCTTCATTGCTTAAGTCTTTTACGTTGTTTAATAAGGCGTAACCAGCTTGTAACCCGCAGATTGTCTCTATGATTTTACTTGGCTTTTCAGCGTCTAAATACAGTGTGTGTTATGAACTAGCCGTCAGGCTGAGAAGTAAATACTTTTTAATATTATTTTTAATAGTGTTTGATATATCTGTCACATTGTCTTTCCTTGTATTTTATTCTTCTATATCGTTTCCTTCGATTTTTTGTAGGTACGTAACCTTTATTTTCTTATATTTTCTATTTTACTTTGAGCTCTCTTCTTTCCACTTCTGTTCCTTACCTTTATTGCCTATTATGCTATTTGAATTATTAGCAAGGTTTACCGATATTACGTCGCATTATAGCATACAGTCGAACTTCGGTTAAAAGTTTTTCTTTCAGTATTTCAGTCATTCCGAAATTCTCGTAGATTAAAAATATATAACATTGTAAAAGACATGTCTCATTGTTCAAAGGCCAACGGAATAAAGTAATTTTGTTGGATTCGATTTGATATTAATTTTGTTGCAATATGGCAGATAATAATGCGATTATACTTTAAAACACTGAGCTTATATACAAAACAGCTAAGCGGCGCCGCATCGCAAAAAATCTACGACGTCTCACGACGCACCACAAGAACCTGCCAATTGATTCGCAAGTTATTTGCCCTTTGCAGCTTAAACCGTGGAAAGGCGATGATTCGTTCGTAACGTAAAGATTTGCATCAAAGTTTTGTGAAATTCAATAAAAGAAGTGAAGGGATTTAATTGTTTTAATTTATCAACAGTATTCTTAATGTACTATTTGTACTACATAATTACAATGGTTCGTAACGATGCTCACATTATAAGGATAAAATTCGTAGTTCTATACTGGTCACCACTTTCATCGGACTGTACTAGAAATTCGAATTATCAATAACCTCTCAATACGTTTCTTATTTTCTTTAAATCCACAATTCTTTATCAATAGAGTTTCGTTTTCATTATTAATCTTTATTGAATCGGCGCCGTAAAAAGGGCTCATTCCCTTTGAAAGTGTACATGAATATTTGACGTTGTAAACGTGGGTAGAAGGTTTTTATATATTTACTACGCCGTCTTGTGTCTTATTATTTCTTTCAACATGATTACCGTGTGGCGGCTATGACACAATTGATAGTTAAGAATGCTAGTGTGACACGTCCTGTTTGTTAGTTTAGTCGTTCGGGCTAGTTTGATTACAGCGTCTAAGGTTTTTTTTTAGTTTCTGCACAGCATATCTGTAAATAGTTTAAAACTTACTGTGTTGCAGATCTAAATTGAAATGTAGTTTTTCAAATTCTTGTAAATTGTAAAGGATTTTGAATTTAGTTATTAATAATGATGTTAAAAGTTTTAAGAAAGAAGACAGGGCTAACATTGATAAAAAGTGGCTTGATGATGCAGACAGCCACATTACACATGAACTTACGGTAGGTACGGGAAAAGACCCCTTAGATCTTCTCCTCCCATTGTCGCTCGAGGCTGAGGTGCGAGGCTTTAGGCTGATAATATAAAGTTCTAAGAAGTATGAGCTCCCGTTTTCCGCACCAACAACTTCCAGTTGTAGTAGAAAACCGTTGGAGACTAGCTACAAACGTTTAAAAAAAAAGCGGAAGTAAGAGGAATGGAGGTAAAGGGGACTGAGGTAGATGCTATAAATCAAACCAAAAACTAAACTATTATTTTATATATTATTTATTATAAACTTAAATCAAATTAAATATAAATAAACCTATAGGGACAAATCACACAGATTGAGCTAGCCTCAAAGTAAGTTCGAAACTTGTGTTATGGGATACTAAACGATACTATATTTTATAACAAATACATATATAGATAAACATCCAAGACACGAGGCCAATCAGAAAAAGTTAGTTTTTCATCAAGACCCGACCGGGGATCGAACCCGGGACCTCCTGGGTGGCGGTCTGGCGTGGTAATCATTACGCCACGGAGGTCGTCAACTTGTGAATATCGTAGCACAAGTGACCATGTGAAAAATATTGTAGCGCATTTAAAGTTATCTCGAGTTGTCAACAGTCACACACCACTAAACTCCGCCAATAAAACGCGAAATAACATTTGTCGAAATGCCGCCATCCGAATATCACGAACATGGCCATAAAAGCATTTTAGTGTTGCCATCAAATAATTTTAAAATTTTACCAAAAACACGCAAAATAAATTTAATATTTACATTTTCACACGCAATCTTTAGGCTCAAATATTTGCTTACATAAGTGTATGTTCACAATAGATTTCAAATGTAAACTGAACTTAGGCGCCTTTTCAATTGCGTACACATCGCCGAAAAATTCTTGTTTGCTCTACTCATGTTGCATTATATGTAACAAATATTTTTTTGGAACAACACAATGGAATTTAGTTTTTTTTGGTCCACAACTTTATTAGTTTTGTATTGAGCTCAAACTGAATTAACTCAAATTCAATATGTAGGTATGCAAATTGACAGTAAAATATTACAGTGGCATGGAACTGATCTGATGCTGATGCTAGAATGGTTACCTCTAACAAAAATCACTCAAACCACAATTTAGACAACGCGCGAGTTGTTACAAGCGTCCATAGGCGGCGGTGACCACTTACCATCAGCTTGGGCCCATTTGATTTGCCAAAAAGAATAATAGCTTGTAGTGAAAAAGATTATTAGAAAAATCTATGGATGTAAAATTTTTGTAGATTTTTGACATTTAATGTAATATTTTTTAAGATCTTGTATTAAAACTTTGCTTGCAATAATGACGGCTTTATTCAGTAAATTGGCTTCCATGGGATTCCTCTGAAGTTTCACTTAAAAGAAAAAGAGATTACGCAGATTCCTTGGCCTGTTTCGCTTCACGAACTAAATTGAAATAGGTAAGTAAATTGCGTACAAATTCCACCAAAAATATTAATATTGAAGAACTTTACGGATTTCCTTTACAGGGGTATAACTTTATTATGGAAAATGTAGTTAGTTTTTTTTATGTATATTTGAAATAGAAAAAGAACTTAATATGTATCACGCCCTACCGCATTGATTCCTACATATATTACAAAACAAAAACCGGGCAAGTACGTGTCGGGCCACGCACAATTTAAGGTCCCGAATTTGCTACGCTTTGGTTGATAGCACATTAAGTTCGTCGGCTATTACTCGGTAACTAGTAGAGCCTACTTAACCGTTATAGTTTTCCTTGTAGGTTCACTATATGGACTACTACCATGATTTTTTTCGAATTTCTAAACACAAGACGTTCGGAGATATAGGGGGATGGGGGACCACCACCGGGTAAAACGAAAATTGCCACGTTAAATGTTAATAATTCGCAACCGGATCATTGTATCGGAAAATGATCTTTCCACTTCCACACCCTCGATGTTTATAAGAGACCTATCTAACGACACCAAACATGGGGTCGGCGCAAAAAAAAAATTCATTCCCACTTTACATGTAGGAAAGGTACAAAAAAAAATTTTTTTCAAAATTTTGTTCTAGCACTTTGTAAGCATTGTTAATATGTGAATACATACCAAATTACGGCTTTCTAGCATTAAGCGTCTAGGCGCTAGACCGCGGACGGACGGACGGACATGGCGAAACTATAAGGGTTCCTTGTAGTACTACGGAATCCTAAAAAGGGCCACTTTTAAATGTCTTACAAAATTAATAATATTTTTACTAGAACCTTTTGAATAAATTTCACGCTAGAAACAATACAGAAACCAACCATAGCCGACCCCCACCCTCGAGGACTTTTAATGTTTTTAGTATGTTGTTCTGGACTCTATATGGTATAACTGTGTCAATTTTCAAAACTACACGAATTATTTACGCTGATTTAAAAAAAAATCCCGAACTAATCAGATTTTGTCAGTTTTTCGGACGAATTTTTGGACATAATTTGATTGGTGTTCGCTCACCAGTAATTAATAAAATTTTATAGTTACCAAGGGAAAACATTATATAAATTCATAATATTTATACAGGGACTGGAACTGGAATTGAAACATAATCTTGTAAGAGGTTGTAGTACAAGTAATTTGCAAAACTTTACGTATGTTCGGACACCTGTATGCGAAAGTGAACGCTTCTTGAGATATTAATTGTTTGTGTTTTTGTTTAAAATCATATTATTTAACTGAGAAACTAAAAAAAACTAAACCCTTGTAATATTCTTAAGTATTTTTCTTTATTATTTCAATTTCAGTTCACCCTGTATATTATGAATATAGGCTTTTTCAGATATCATCTCAGTCCGATATTATTAAATTATAAAAAGTATTTAGACAGAAAAATATTACGACGTAGTTTTGTTAGATAATTTTTATACGTTTCCTAACTATCTGTAAATCATTCGACGTACAAAATAAGAAACGTTTTTTGTACAAACCTCTCAGATAATTTATCTATAAAGAGTATTTAACGAAGATACATTCACAAAAATATCCTCCCAGTCACTAATGAACCTTCCGCTTATCTCGAACGGATCAAACGTAAGCCGTTCCGACGATCCGCGTTTTTGCACGGAATTCAAAAAAGAATTAGGAGGCTGTTAGTGCGAGAGCGGGGATTTTGTAGCAAGATCTCGCTAATCCTAGATCTGGATGCGGACACACGTGTGATACTGTTTAATTAACTATTTGTGTTATTTGTCGTTTGATTAGTGGAGTTAAGGGAGAAACACACCGCTGACGGTAGCGGGTCGGGAGCGGCGCAAGAGCATATCTGCCTCACTATTTTCATAGGTAACAATAACAGTTTCAATCTCATCTCATACTCTACGCACTATCTAGCTCATTTTCTATTTTGTATGAGTGAGACAGCGCTTGAGATTGACATGATATTGTAATTTTTTAAGCCATAAAGGTACCAAGCATACGGGCCGTCTGATGTTAAGCATCACCGTAGGCTATAGCTTACAATACCGGGGAGGTATCACTCATGCGTTGCCTACACTCCCAACCCCCCCAAGTGGAGCTCGGAGACCTTACTCACCGTAGAAACACAACATGACCGAGACCAGTGCTATTTGGCTACGATCTTCTGTAAGGTGGAGGTCCTTCCCCAGACTGGCTGTTTCGATTCGAGCGGATGATCCGCTGTGCCCTACCTACTGTTGAGATTTTCTGCACTTGCCAATAATTGACTGGTAGAGAACGTAAGTTAGCCAATGCTAACTCAATAGTTTACCTATTGTTTCAGTACTTTTGTACGTGGTTAATAAGATTAAATAAAATTCTACAATTTCCTTTCATTATGATCTTCAAAGAAAATCACCTCATCCGATTTTTTCTCTGCTCTACGAGCGAGAAATTGGCAAGGTCCGATATTGGTGCTAATCGACAAAGGCATAAAACTGGTGACTGCGACAAAATTAAAAAGTAAAACATTAACACTAATAAATGCCCCAAATCTACTAATCAAAGTAAAAATTCGATACACATCAACCAAATGAGGAGAAATATTTTTCCGGAAACAACGTCACGTTAAAAGGCACAATAGAAGAGATGCAATCTCTACACACCTACTGACCGAGCGATGGATAATGGAAATTGTGTGGTTTCGGCGTAACAATGAGGTGCATTAGCCTAACAATACCGCTTGTTTCTCGGTAATATAAAAATAATTCATTCAATATTTCGCCCACAAAGAAAATGTTTACATTCAATAAATGGGATCTTTTTAGGCGCGAGATCTATGTTTAATATGCTTATTCATTGAATTAATTTTGTTTTTTTAATTTTTGCCAGATCCGCACAGTAAGTGCTTTGGTTTTGTTATGCCGCTTTTAACGTAGGTAACTTTTTTTTCGGTGTATTCGAGCAAATGGATTGCTGGGAGGCTGTATCGTCGTGATTGGGCATGATAGAGCGTTTTGTGAGAGCGAAGTCCATTTATCCAGTTTACACCTCGCGTCTTTTGTGCGGATACATTGTGTTAAGTACTTTATCTGCATTAGGTCCCAATAGTAATGTAACAATAGACCGCGGTGCTTAGCAATCAAGCTTCACTTAATTTGCCATCTATCTATGCTACGACGCCCTTTTGTTTCAAATTGCTGTCTCTTACGTAGTTGCTTGCGAGTTCTTGTAGTTTCACCCTCGTGACGTCAATAAGCTTCATTGCTTATTGTCAAACTGAGGTGGCCGTTGTTGATCCTGGCTTTACAGGAGACAGTGATGGGAATATGTAGTAGGCTGGTCCCGTATATTATTTGTTTAAGACGAAGAAGTTGCGTGTAGCCTAAATAATAATTTCTTTTTCGTTTTGTTTTTGTTAATCCTAATCCATTATTTAATTATACGTTCATGATTGTCTATTTTTTTTTTACAATTCATACAGATTGAGCTAGCCCCAAAGTAAGTTCGAAACTTGTGTTATGGGATACTAACTCAACGATATTATATTTTATAACAAATACATAGATAAACATCCAAGACCCGAGGCCAATCAGAAAAAGTTCGTTTTTCATCATGACCCGACCGTTGATCGAACCCGGGACCTCCTGGGTGGCGGTCTGGCGTATTAACCATTACGCCACGGAGGTCGTCAAAATATCTATACTTATAATCAAGAGGTAAACTAACAATAAACAAATATCTACTATATTGTACATATTTAACTTTTAAAGTAATAAACTGCCATATTTAAAAGCAAATTTGTCCCGTAACGTTTGGTAACTATGGTAAAAATCAGAGTTAACCACAAACCACACCACCTGTCCATTTATTATCCACCATGCAATTAAAACCGCAAATGCCTTTTACACATCGCGAGTAGTCAACGTAATATAAACATCGGTGGGGTTAACTATTTTAGGGTCGTTTATATGTAACGATTTCATGGTTATATATTTTTTAAAATTAATGAACTTTTAAAAGAAAGAGATGGACAGACGAACTGATGGAAACTAATAGGGAAGTAGAAAATAGCAGAGAGGGATAGTTGGAGAAGGAGAGGAGAGGCCTTTGCCCAGCAGTGGGATATAAATGGCCATTAAAATAATTTTTTACTAGAATATTTTTTTACTAGCTGCTCCCTAAGTGCTCCTCTAGTTTTTATATGCAAGAGAACTACAAAAAAATGTAAAGGCAGACATAAAAATTGATAAGATATAAGTAGAAGTAACAGTATAAAGATCAATGTAAAGTCTATCTTACGTTGTCTACGACACCAGTGTAAAGTACCCATAATGAACATTAGCGTTAATATTTGTATAATACCGCATTAATGTCTATAATATAACGTTTATAGCGCACCCTCTTGTTAGTCTGTGGATGTAAAAGTACCTTTATCGTCAAGGCAAGGGGTAAACCCATCGCGAGTTTCAATTGTAATCAAATATGTCTACACGAGGGCTGCCGTCTGAGTAAACAAGATAAAGCCCCGATGTGTAGGCGTGTAAACGTGTAATTCTCGGCTTTGACAACCCTAGCGCGGTACAAATGATCAGTGAAATTGTTAGAGGTTAGGGGATAAGCAGCCGGCGTTTAAGCTCATAGATGTTTATTCAGTGGCTATAGAGGATAATCTTTTGTGTCTTCTAAATTATTTTATTATCCCTCGTGCCGTGTAACGCGTGAATTATATTATTTGTACGGTTTCACGCTGTTACGAAAATACTATTTCACATCACTACGTCATAATGTTGTGTAAGTGGAATGGTGCGTTGACGTGACGTGTCAAACGTGTATTTACCGTGTCGTAAAAATTGTATTAGCTTCACACCTCGCCGTGACAACGCACCCTTCCACGGCTACAACGTCGTGATGTGGTCACATGGAAAAGCCCTTCGCATGGATGTATTAGTTTGTCATGTCAACTGCGCCGCGACACCATCGCACCGGCACCGTTCCATGTCCACGTGTCGTGATAATATGGTCATGTCGGCAAACCCATCCCGTGGCGTATTCTGTAATATTCAAAGACACAAAGACTTCCCGCGAGGCGTGGTCTTAGGCTCCTTTCATTCTGCAGCGTGTCGCCAGTCGCGTGTGCACGCGACCGGCGCAATTTGTATGAAGGTATATAGAGGCTTTCATAGTGCCGCGTGCGGCCGGTTGCGTTTTTCGACACGCCCGACCGGCCCAATGCTTGACCGGTGCCCGCGCGCCCGGCGTGTGCCGGTCGGCGCGCGGGCCAGTGATGCATTGTGAGCTTTCACTGTCGGGCGTGTGCGCGCCCGTTTTAGTACAGTTATGGCGGCAATAGACACGGAGCAATTAATAAGAGCAGTCCAAAAAAGGCCTGCTATTTGGGACTTGATAAACGCACGTGACTGTACACGTCCAGAGCCCAGTCGAGTACACACGCGAAAGTGTGAAATGCGAACTCGACCGGTAGCGCGGCACGCGACCGGCGACACGCTGCAGAATGAAAGGAGCCTTACAGCTATTCCACACGGTTGTATCATAGATCAGTCTTTCTCAAAGTGGTCGACGACCCCAGCTGGAGATCGAGAGGGGGGGGGGGGGGGGATGTAATGGTCACAAAAAACCACTGTCATAGACTTTTAAATAAAGAATTAAATAAAAAATAAAATGTTAATGAAAAGTATTAAACTTTTCATTAACATTTTATTTTCTTCTGTTTAATTGAAGAATAATTATATAACTGCTTTGTATAACAATTTGTCAGCTTGAAGGTTTTTGGGATAATAAATAAATAACGTAGTGTCAAAAACGAAACAGAACACCAATTCCGACATCTTATTTATTTTAAGCCATTTTTCCCGAGATTAAATTCCGCAGAAGCCAAGTTCGTGACTTGTGCCGCTTCACTCGGATTATCGAACATCGTTGTTCTCAGATTCGCTACAGCCTCAAGTTAATGATATTACTATACTTTATAAGGCACTAATTTATCAAAAGATTTTCCCTTGTTCGCTCTAGGTAACGACATGCCTCTCGCGCGTCTGCTAATAAGCAACGTTGGGATTTTATTATTAAAGTGTTTGCCAAAAACGCGTACTTAGCGCCGCTCTATAGCGTCGCGTTTTAAACTGTACCTCTACTAGGCTGAGCGCCCTGTGCTTGACACCGTCACAGAACAACACAATGACGCTACAGCGCAACGTCAGGTTAGCGCTCTGACGCGCGCTAAATACGCCGCATGTTTTCCAAAAGTTTTAATACACCGGGAGAGGGGGGGAGCGTCTGTATTCCATATATTTGTATGAACGACATCAGACTCACCTCAACGCGGCACGGGTCGGTGGCGGCGCGGCTGTCATCGTGATTATACGGCGGCGCGGACAATCCGCTACCGAAGACGCCCCGCTGCTACGGGCAGTGTGTTTTGCCCATTAATTTAATCGAAGGAGTTAGATTAGAGCGTACTCTGCCACACTGTTCCAATGTTGATTGGCAGAGCCCAGAGTTTTCAAATCGCCTGAAGGCCGATTTAGATTAACGACTGACATCTGTTGACAACAACCGGGACCGAGGGCTCAAGATTACGAAATCCATCAAAACACTGACTAGGATCGACGTTGCTTAACTTTTTCGTTTTAGAATGCGACAAACAGCGACGCCATCGAGCTCCTCATATTGTACAATCAAAATAATTTACAATGCATTAAATTTAAAATGACACAAGTAAACTAATACTTAAAGTCACCGTCATTACGTAATCTAGGGATTGTCCCTTACGGATGCTGTGGACCCATAAATTACAGTTAACCCCACTTCCTATGAATGTAGAACCGCGAGATTAGAGGTTTATATGGTATTTTAACATTTGAAAAGTAAACTTTGTGTTCCATACGTCATTTTCTTAGGTTTTCGTAGAGAGTAAGACCTATATAATCTTACCACGGTTGTGCAAATAGCTTTTGAAACGCATTTTTATTTTAAATCGACGTTCTATCATCATCTATCTCTTTTCTTCTTCTTTAGTTTGAAAGTGACTGCCACAATTTAACGTGTCATCTTTAAAAATGCGTTTCAGAAACTGGCTGTCAGTATTTTTATCCAATGAACGGAGCACGAGCTACGATAAAATGTATTCTACGCTTAGATCACTTCGCGCGCCTTTTGGAGTGGTAGAGTATTTTTGTTCGTTTCGTTCGGTAAGTGAGAGATCCGTGCGGACGCCCAACTCCTTTCCTTTCTACTTTTCTTTTTCCTATCTTTCTCTATCTCTTCCTAGTTGGCAACGCATTGTTAGTGCCTCTGGTATTTCTGATGTTTACAGGCGTCGGTAACCACGTTCCGATGGCCCACTTGCTTGTTTGCTTTTGAATAACATAAAAAGACATAATAAAAGTGCCGGTTGAAGCCTACTTTCTGATTTCTTTTACGATTGTTTAATAAAAAATGGCGCCCCATCTTTTAAATTGACAACATATTTTAAAAAATCTAAATAAACCGAAAAAAAGAAAATGGAAGACACGACCTCTAGACAATTAATGTATTTGTATAAAAAGTTCATTAATAATTACCCTAAAACGAATGTTTAATCTCAAAATTTTAAACAATAAAGCCCTTTTGCGATTAACATTTTTTTTGTTCGATAATGGATTGCAGTACATTTTTTATTACACAATACTGTTTAAGTAACTACTTTTGCGCTTTTTGTTTAATCTTGACTGCTACTCATTGCTAACCTTTTTAGCTAAGCTCGTGATTTACAGCCAAAATTAATAATCGATTAGGATTTTTGCTATCTAAGATTCAAATTCAATACATTTTTTGACTTACGTGACATTTTTTATACGTAAATATCCGAGATTGAATTCACCGATAGATTATTATTTTTGGTGCTAGAGCGCCGGCAGTTCCACCAGCGGGCGAGCGGGCGAGCGAGCCGAGCGAGCCGGGCGAGCCTCTATTCATACTTTGGTTCACACCACGAACCATCAAGATAAGCTTCGTGGGATTTGGAAGTCGTGGTTTATTTTTATCGTTTTTCATCTTTTACTATTTGAGATTTTTAAAGATTTTGATTGGTTAATCAAAATCTTTAAAACTGACTAAATAGACTGGTTAGTCCTAATTATCAAGCAATCGTGTTTTATATTTTAAATTATTACTTATTTGTCAGCGGCATAAATATGTTGTCACTTTATCACCTTGTCTGTCACTATAACGTTGTCGACGTGGTTAACGAAACAAAAATTTCAAGGTACTAAAAATCCAACAGATTTATGCCGATGCCTGTATAGTCAGTTCATTGTAAATTGGCCAGTGGCATAGTGCTGTGGCTCAAAGAGTTAACGCTCCCCTCACAATGACATCGTTATCGGCTGTAAGTCATCGTTAGTGCTAAATGGCTTCTTTTGATGCCCGAATTAATGTTGTAGTGGAAAATAGTACGTTTATCGTATTCATAAAGGCTATTGTATTGTGACCCAGTTTCGTGGGGGTTATAAATAGTTCAATAGTCCTCTCTCCAAATATATTGAAAGACTAAGTTTAAAGATACAAGCCCACCACACATACCCACCGTTGTGTCTCCTGTATAGCCAAGATAAAAAACTATGACCTCAGATTGACAATAAGTAATGAAGCTTATTGACGACCCGGGGGAGAAACTACAGCTGTTTTAGAACTCACAACGACTTTATTAAAAAAAGAAATAGACGGAGTATTATTGCAAAGACTTCGTTTAAATAGACGATAGAAGTTGGCAAACAAGCATACGGCCCGCCTGATGGTAAGCATCACCGTAGCCTATAAACGCTTGCAATACCGGGGGTATCACTCACGCACAACACTCCTAACCCCCCCAAGTGGAGCTCTGGAGACCTTAATATTATTGTTTTGACTAGCTCACTCATGCAACATCGTTTTGGAGTGCTAGAGCATTTATAAAACGAGCTAAGTAGCTTAATCAAGGAGGTACTACACTCTCACTGAATATCGACACGATCATAGCTATGTTTTTTTTGTGTCATACCGCATGCAAACAGGCATGCGGGCCACCTGATGGAAAGTGTTTACCACCGCCTATGAACATCAGTAATGCCAGAGCCATTTAATGCGTTGCCTGCAACAAGGAAAGAAATAGAGAGCGAAGAGATAAGAAAAGAAGGGTAAGGAGTTAGGCTTCCGGATCTTTCACTCACAGAAACGATGATTATTAACATTCGTTCGATTGTGTGGTTGTAGGTATGTTATAACATATTTCGCTACGTCGCCTAACAGCGCATTAGCGAAACAACAGTATCATTAGTTCGAAACATATCAATTTCCGTTAATATGCAAAGCAGCTGTATAAGACATTCTGAAATACGAGGTACTTTCCGTAGGCTCTATAAAAGAGTTTATATACAAAAAAACTGGTATTTTTCTTCGGCGAACAAGGGCGAAGGGCTGTGGTCGTTTGTCATTCCCCTTCGGGAATCTAATTTATATTTCTTGTTCGAGTCCTCGAAGGCATTGTTTTAAACAATACAGTCATTTCGGTTTAATGAAACCTAGTTATGATACTAGCTCTTATTGATGGCGTTTGATGTTTATCAGCTCGTTATTAAAGCTTTTGTTTTCAAGTTCCTACGGGAAAGTGCGAATCAACTCTTGATTTAAATACTTTTGTAATCAACGATTTATATAAAAGCAAGCAATTCTTCTTTATGTGTGCTTCACGCAATGAACAACATGATCATCTCAGTCACAAAGCCACTGCGGACATAGATCTCCCCAAACGCTTCCAGTATGACCGACTGGCAACGGCCTGCCTCCCAAGGCTTCTTTCCTTAGGTCGTTTGACCACCTTGCCTACGCTGCCCTCTCCGGTATGCAGTTGCCATTCCAAAACCTTTCTGTGACCGCGTACTCTGCCCACTGTTACTTCACCTTGCGAATTCGTTGAGCAACGTTGGTTAGTTTTGTTCTGCTACGGATTTCCTTACTTGTAATTCTATTTTGTTGAGAAACTCTCTCTCCATAGTTCGCTGGGTGACCGTATTCATTTAGTTTTGACAATGTTTAATTAATAAGATTTTTATAAATGTATCTGACAAAAAATCTAGAATTTCTCAGGTAGAATGCTCGACTGTCAAGTTAGCAGAAATAAAAAAACTCATTACCGTACAAAGCGGACCGCTCGATATCCCGGTTGCCGGCAGTCGGAGCTAAATTAATAAGCTATGACTTAGTTAAGGAATACCTTATAATAATTCTTCATTAATCTAATGATGACGAATTATGACAATTCATTTAGACATTTTTTTGTTATTACTGAACATTTTTGTCATCTTTACACAGTATAAAATTAAGTCGCGCTGCTGAGATGGATTTTGATGCGTTTTTTTTAATAGATAGGGATTCATACAAAAATTGGGGACAGCGAGATAAACGTAAACGAAGTTGCGCGTAATGCGCTTATTTCGCTAGTATTTTTATATGACAAAGGTTTCATCTATTTGTAACGTCAACAACCGAAGTATGTTCAGATGTATTTTTTTATTGTAAAATAAACAATCGAGCCCACGGCAAAAATAATAATTCTAACCACTCAACAGTTAACAAATGAAAGAATTAACCAGAGTAGACAATAAAATAAAATAAAATAATTAAATAATAAGTCTAACCACTCAACAGTCAACAAATGAAAGAATTAACCAGAGTAGAGGTAGAGAATAAAATAAAATAAAATCATTTATTTGCAAGTAGATTTACAGGAAATACTTTCGCACGTCAATTTTTTTTTAACATAACAACACTTCGACGTAAATGGCCTGTTGAGAAGAAGTGCCGTAAGAAACTCAACAAATGGCCTTTTTTTAGAACTAAGCATAGCATACATGGCAAGCCTAATAAAAATCTGTAAATACATACCTAACAGAGAATGATGACTTCATAACTTTTTAACATCTTCGATATTCGACTTAAATGAACTTAAAACAAATGTTTTTGATTTATGCACCTGTTAAATCACGTGAATTTCAAATAACATAGGGTGTAATTTGAATGAGCTTTTGCTTCAACGATGTAATTACAGACGGTATCATTACACAGGTATTTTCCGTGCTATTAAATGTAAGTTTAATTTATAAATTAATTGAAAATAAAAATTAATAAATACATTAAAAGTTATGCCCGTTTTCATCAACGCCTCCTAGCAGTAGGAATAACTTTATGTCATCAAATTTCAAGCAAAATCGTTCCAGTTAGGTTATTCCAAACGCGGTGATGAAAGCGGAGATAAGATGAGAAGCTAACATGATCTAAAAGAAGAGCGGTGTCTTCAAATACAAGAGGCCGGCCACAATCATGCGATACACGCTGACAGCGGCAGCGGTTAGGGCGCGGTTGACGCGCGCTGTTGTAGTCGCGATGATAACCGCACCGCGTTTAGTGTGACGTCGTTCAAACGAATATATGAAATACAGATGCTGCCGCGCCGCTTCCAACACGCGGCAACTGGCAGCGTGCTTTGCCTTTGTACTATCGTATAAAGATTTTTGAGAGTGAATAATAATGACTACACATTATGAGTTTCTTTCTTTAGCTTCTCGCAAATAATTTCAACTGAGGGTAGCCGTTACTTCATTTGGGTGATCGTTGCGTTTTATCATATGATTAAATATGTCTAAATATTGCGTGAAAGGATTTACTAGAAAAAAATATATTTATCAATAGTACTCATACTGGAGGCCTATGTCCAGCAGTGGACAAATGTAGGCTTATGATGATGATGATGATGATGACGATTCATATTGTACAGTCAGGTGCAGGTCGAGCTTTACACTTGCAGTACAATACAAATTTTGGCTTATAAGACATAGAACTAAGAACGGTACAAAGTCCAATATGTAAAGGTCGACCTGCTCTTGACTGTACTATGTTATTACAAAGTTTCATAACGATGCTTACATTATTCGCATAAAAATTGTTCTTACTTCTATACCCTGGTCACCCCTTTCATTGGTTGACTACAACAACCCCAAAATTGGTTTACAATTGAGAATTTTTTATATTTTCCAAGGAAGCCTAACGGGTTTCCCAATTGCACAGTCACTTAAATATACATGGCTAAAAAGGCGACACGACAAATCGGTTCTATATAATTCATCGGTTATGACTGGTGTCTTGTACCGTTTGTTGGCTTTTGCAATGTATAGTTTTTATTTAAACTATAACGGGGTTTTTATTATGCCGTAGGCAAACAAGCGAGCGACGTACGACGAAAGTACTTCGCCGCCTATGATAATCACCAAAATCTGTAACACAAGAGATGTTTCAAATTTCCTCCCTTTTCCCTTACTTGTAGCGCTGCAACCTAACTAGCTAGCTAACTACACTGGGCGTCAAAAATAAGTAGTACAGTTTTAAAATTGCAATTACTCTTAAAAATCAATCTTTAAAAGACGATATTATGCATAAAGTTTTTATTAAATGAAATTGTCTTTTAACTTTTTTTTATTTCAATGGTCTAGCTTCTGTAGTTTAGGAGATAATGCAATTTTAAAACTGTACTACTTATTTTTGACGCCCAGTGTAGCTTTACGAAACTCTATGGGTTCAGAATGTGGTACGTACCCGATCGATTCTCCAAAAAACTGTCAGTTATTGACAGCCCGTTGAAAAAACAAAACCATACAAAATATACATTTTTTTATTTATTTTATTTATTTATCCACCAACATTTGTATTAATCCATACATGCTTTAAAAATACGACATTATAATAAAAACTTAAATGTACAAATAATTACATGTGAATACCACATGCACTGATAATTTTATTAATCACAATAAATATTATAAAATTTTTGAACATAAGTACCTACATATCTATAACAAGTTAGGTAAAAAAAAAAAAAATCTGAAAATAAAGTGCTTGACAGAGACATTTAAATTACTGCGTTCACAGACAGATTATCATGTGTAATATATCTATTATATGTTACGTCAGTGTGTTACATACAGCGGTGCCGTGTAGTCCGGAATACCGGTTCAAGTTTACAATTAAAAGCGCAATGCAGCTGTTATTATGTTTCAAATGGCGTTATTTATGCGCCTTTTTTCAGTTTCTTACTCACGTATCATCATAATATCGTAATCATAAGTTTTTTTTCATTGCATTTTTTTATACTACTAAGGTGAAAAACAAGCATACGGGCCGACTGATGGTAAGCAGTCACCCCAGCCTATTGACGCTTGCAATACCGGGGGTATCACTCGCGCGTTGCCGACCCTGTAAAAAGACGAGCTCTAGAGACCTTACTCACCGTAGGAATGGCCGAGACCAATGCTATTTGGCTGCGATCTTCTGTACGGTGGAGGTCCTTCCCCAGACGGGCTGCTCCGATTTGAGCGGATTATCCGCTGTGCCCTACCTATCTGAAAATAATAAGAGCAGAGATAAATATAGATATTTATTTAATCACATATAATATAATATAATATACAGATTGAGCTAGCCCCAAAGTAAGTTCGAAATTTGTGTTATGGGATACTAACTCAACGATATTATATTTTATAACAAATACATATATAGATAAACATCCAAGACCCGAGGCCAATCAGAAAAAGTGCGTTTTTCATCATGACCCGACCGGGGATCGAACCCGGGACCTCCTGGGTGGCGGTCTGGCGTGGTAATCATTACGCCACAGAGGTCAACCTATAATCATCCTACTGCAGGAATACGGATATGCATTCAATAAAGGGGATTCCGATGCGGATTGGCGAAAGCCAATGTTTTCAAGCCGTCTAAAGGCCACCGAATTGGCTTAACTACATCCATCGATAACACCGAAACTAGGCTCAATCACTCAAAAAGGTTTGTTCAAGGTGCATACCCATTAATATATAAGGAACTCATCACGGGACAATTTGTGTTTATATTGAAAATAATGATTATGTTAATTGATTACAGTGATTAAAATATCCCATGGCTCTTGCCTAATATATTACACACTTGATGACAGATGAAAGCCTGGACAATTCAAGATCGTGAAATCAAAAAAAAATTGTTAGCTCTAAAATTAAATCCAAGTACTTTAAAAAAAGCAAATGGTTACAAAGGCCAATGATCGCGGTATCGACAACGGTTATGAATAAATAAACACTAAGGCTCGCCACACACGCGCGACTGCGACATAAAATGTGTACGTGCGCTTTCTGTAAACGGTCGCGTGTGCTAGCATTATAGTTCTGGCCGCCATTTGCAAAATGTATCTTGACGGTTCTTTCTTTGAATATTTAAAAATGAAAAAAAAAACCGTTGATTTTTTTATTATACTGTTTTTGGGATTTAAATTATAATATGTTTATTCAGGCATTATGTCAAATACTACTTCAAGCAAAAATAATTATTCTAAGTTATTTTACAAGATGAATTATTATATCCAAATAAAGTAATTTTAAGCGTAGGTAGTTTTTTTAGTCTAGTTACTGGACTAAAAAAACTTAAGAGACTATTTTATTTAGGGCGTTCACAACTTATCTTGTCATTGTCACAGTATTCCATTGTAATTTTACTTTACAATACTATTAACAACTAATTAAGGAGTTATATTTAGGTATAAGTTAGTAGTGTCCCTACCTTCAACACCTGGTACCCATAACACAAGAAGTTGAGCCCAGCTTACTTTGGGACCAGGCGGTGCAGTGTGAACTGTGTAAAAAGCTAACGATAACATAATGAGTATATGTAAGTATAATGTGTTTTTCTTAACTTGACCAATGTAGTGAACAATCTTAGCGTATCTTTTTATTCAATTATCCATGTGTAAAATGGATAAATCGCCAGAATAATAAGAGTGTTGTGTTAAATGCCATTTCTAACTATATTATTATTATTTGGGTGTGAATGATAATTTTAATTGCCTATTTTCGTTAAAAAGACGTGCTAAGATTGTACTACATTGGTCAAGTTAAGAAAAACGGGGTTTATATGCAAAGATTTTGACAATTCTTATGAAAATAGACAAAAAAAAAAAAAAACGTCCGAAAACTAAAAACAGTACCGAACACATTCGATATTGTAAAGCGTTGAAAATACTCATTATTTTTAACACCAAAATAAGTGTTAGCATGTCAACAATACATTTCGTAATTCTCGGTCAAATTCCTACCTTTGAAATTACTTAATTTATAAAGTTGCTCGTTAACAAGCTAGGTAATGTTAGCTTTACAATACTAAGTTATATTAAAGAATTTTTAGGTTTACCTTACAATTACTGTAATATGTAAATGTTATGTGTAGAGTCTAAGGCTGCTTTTCCACCAGAGATGTGCTATGCAGCTATGCTGCGAGGATGTGTCAGCTAAGCTACGAAACTTCGTGACTGTTTCCACTGATGCTAAGCTATGTAGCGGGGCGAGTAAGATGTCCTATGAAGATGCGCCGCCGCAAAGTAGCTGCGCGAGGAAGATGCACAGTTCGAGATATGCGATGTATATAGATAAACCAATATAGCTACACAACACGCGGCCATCATAGCACGCATCCATAGCGCGCATCCATAGCACGCATCCTTCCATATAAAAAACATAGCTTAGTTGAACCCGTTTCCACCCAGTGCCATGCTATGTGGACCAATGAATTTGATTGGTGGATATCAAACGCATCCACAGCAACGTAGCATAGCACATCTCTGGTGGAAAAGCATTCTAAACGTCTTATTTTGTTACACTAAGTTGTTTTACTATTAATTGTTAAGTGAACACAAAATTGTAATGTTCTTTGACATAAATTCTTTAAACCAAAATGTAAAATAGATCTTTTTGTCGACAAATTGGAACATTTATGTCGAATTTTCAATTAATACCAATTAAAAATCTATTCGTATAAAATGCTTTGACCCGAATGACTGACTAACGGAATCTATTATATAAAAACATTATAAAATCCTGAATTACTAATGGAACAACGCACAGATTAAACCATTACCATTTTAAAAGAGCAAGTGCTAAGTTTCTTGCCGGTTCTTCTTAGCACAAATCTGCCGTCTGAACTGGTGGTAGGGAAAAAAAAAGTGACGATTCGAAAGTGCTTGTAATATGCCTATTTGAATAAAAATATTTTGATTTGATTTGTTGATTGTAGATAATATCTGAAACTGGAAGGTGTTCTCTGTATGACGTAGGAATCCTATAAGAATTTTCGAAATTCCCACGGGAAGCGGGATACATACAATAAATATAGGCATGATAAGAACTTCCGACTTGCCGTCGTCCCCCGTCTGTCCCGGCTGATGATGTCGGTGTCCTTCAGCCAGCTTGAAAACACTGGTCTCTTTTTTTTATATCACAAAGGTGGCAAACAAGCATACGTTTGGCCTGATGGTAACCCGTCACCATAACCTATAGACGCTTGCAATACCGAGGTATCGCTCACGCGTCGCCAACCCTCCCAACGCCCCCAAGTGGAGTTCTGGAGACCTTACTCACCGTAGAAACACAGCACGGCCGAGATCAATGCTGTTTGGCTACGATCTTCTGTAAGGTGGAGGTCCTTCCCCAGACAGGCTGCTGCGATTTAAGCGGATTATACGCTGCGCCATACCTCTCGTCTCTACCAATCCGCATTGGGGTAGCATGGTAGAGTACGTTCTAATCCCCTAGGATTGAAGGTAGACCCGTATCCTTGTAGGATGATTATGGGTTGATTGATATGGAGTATAGGATTAAAGTAATTTATAAATAATGAGGTTGCCAGAAGTTTAGTAACAATAACACCTCCATTAGTAAAATGAGAATGGTCCAATATTGAATGTAGGGGTAAGGGGGTAGCAAACAAACGCTCGGACAGGCTTAGGGCGGATCTCTATCGGTTTAAAAGTGGTTTAATCGAGATCCGGGCTTTGTCAGTTGTCATATACGACATTATTTCATTTTAATGAATTAAATACGTTTTTAATTATGTGTTTTGTGTATAATTTAATTCTGTTTGTAATTTGAAAATAATTGAGTTATGGCATATGCCTAAAATAAGAAAATTATTCTTTAGAGACGTCTATATAATACGTTAGGAGTCTGTTATGTTTTTCATATTCACTGTACTTTTTGGGTGTTTTTAACTTCATTCTACTTGATCGATGCATCTTAATTTCGACGTTTTTGGAGAACACGGAGTAATTAATGTAGGTCTAAACGATATAAACAAATGTTTTGTCGGTCTGACTGCCTGAACTCTAGGCTATTTTTATGAAAGAGTTATTTTATCTTTCTTTCATTTTCGAATTTACCAATGAAAATAATAGGATTTAACTGTGGTTAATATAGAAAACAATATAGACCAAGGCAAAATTTAAAAAAAAAAATTTACCGTACACAGAATTCGAACCCGCGGCCCTCGGGATAAACCTTTGCTAGCCACTCGACTAATATTAACATCCACAACAGAGTTTGAACCTTAAGTCCTAAGTAACAAGAATATTATAAATATATTATACAAACACACATGTAAGTAAATAGCCTATTATGTTCCCTCTATAAATCTTCCAAATCTGTTTGGACAATGACGGGATTTACTTAGGGACACAATAGACATCCTAAGATTAAACTGAAAGACCTAAGATGCTGAATAGACGGTTTACATTATGTATTATTGTTATTTGGTCGGATTTAAATAAGGATAACTGTGTACTGAATTGATATAAATGAAATGAAATGAAATGAAATCGTTTGTTTCAGAAATTAGACCTTCACAGGCACTTTTTCTTGTCATTTACAACTTGTTTGAATAAAAAAAATAAACTACGTTATATACTACCACCATTTCGGACACAAGCAAAATGGCAACCGGTAAAAAGAAATGGCGAAAGAAAACCGGTTACGGCCTTTTTTGTCATTTTCTTTTTTTTTTTTCTTTTTTTTTTCCTTTTTTTCCCACTCATTAGTTACAATGTAGGTATAAGTACATTAAAATTTAAAAGAAGAATACGCGGAATGTTATACACAATGGTGTGGAATGAAGTTGTATAATATACAATTTATGTGCGTAAAATAACTATTTATTCTTAACTGGGCTTGTTCTTCTAAAGAAAATTTAATTATAATGTACTCCTAAACAAATATAAGGGCTACATTTAATTGTCTTTTTAAAAACGTACTTATTTCTATTACTTTACACTCTCGTGAAGTTGACCACAGTGAAGTAATATTAAACACGAAGTTAGAAGACAAAGTAAATATGAAGTCAAAGTAGGACGACGAGCCCGTCCAAACGGTTTCGAACTACACAAAATCTAAAAGCGTATGCATCGCCTACGACGTAGAGTACCAGCTACGCTATTCGTCTACGACGTAGCATGACGTAGCTGCTACAGCATAATCTACAAAATGTATTTTGCTATGTCTATGTATTAAAAAAAACATTTTTTTTTTATGGAAGCGGTTGGCAAACGGGCTAATTGATGGTAAGTGATCACTTCCACTCATAGAGAGTTTTGGGGAGGAGTTAGGTTTCCTGATTTCTCACTTACTAAACGAAAAGCATTGCAGCTCGATGTTTGAATACTAGAAAGATGTAATTTTACCTACGCATAATAACTAAGCTAACCCCCCCACCTCTCTATCTCCGAAACTCTTGTATTTAGAACCTTGAGAAAATTCATGATGTCCTAGGAACACTAACTTACTCTAAGGTATTGCATACCCATAATAAAGTTTCTGAACAACGGAAAGGGTTGGAATACGAAAAAAACGCTTGTGTTGCCAATTGCTGTTTCTCACGTAGTTGTTAAGGAGAGAAGTCCTTTCAATACTTCCTACTCCGACTATCTTCTTTCTGATTAAATTCGTTGTGAGTTCGAAGACAGCTGTAGTTTTCTCCCCCAGGACGTCAATAAGCTTCATTGTGTATTGTCTATCTGAGGTCGCCGTTGTTGATCCTGGCTTTGGTGGGAATAGGTGGCTTATCCCGTTAGTGTTGCTAGGAGAGACCTAGACTTTTAGTTACAGAGTCACTATCCAGAAGGCTGAATTCAACGAATAGTAACAACTTTGTAATATAAAGTTATGACCAAATGGAATTATTCTGAGCATTTTTGGATCGTTTAGCTGTAATTTTCTTATTGTTAAGTAGATCTTAACTTTACGATCCATAGTTTCCGAGCGGTAAAATTTTTACTTATTTAATATTTCTTAAGTTATTGTGTAAGGGAAATTTCTTAAATATTTTAATATCTCGATGAAAGACGTTAGCGTATAAAAATTTAATGACGACATTATTATTGTATTACGAGGCACTAAAAATTCTATAAAAATGATAAAACTGTTTGTCATTCTTATCGTAGCGACCTCTAAGGGTAGATATTTTCATTTCATACTTCGCCATCTGGTTTGAATTTTTTTAAGCTAGAAGTGACTAACAAGCCGTAGCATCCTGACCCCCTATTCACGTAACAAAACCCGATTCTATTTAGATTCAAATTGAATCGCTGTCTCACTCAAATTAGGAATTGAACGGGACAGCGAGTGTGTTTGAATCGAAATAGAATCGGTTTTTGTTACTAGAATTGCCCCTCTGATTGGGTGATCAAAGTGAAAAATAAAAAAAATACGCAAAATAAAATAAGAGCCGACCGACTATTAACAACCACAAATTTTTATTTAACATTTACAATAAAATACAAGTTGATGTTGAAGTCTGTAATATGTTTAGTGTGAAATTGATTTAAAATTTAAAGGATTCACCAAAAAAAAATTTACTTTACAAAAGTGTTTCAGTAACTGGACGTAAGACTTTGAAATACGATTTTGGCATCTTACTGCAGATACTATGAAAGTTCTTGATGCGTTCAATTAGATTTGGACGCCGCAAAATTCAAAGGCAACTCTTGATGAACTTTTCAATTATTACAGGCACTTCTTCAAAAAGGCACCCAAAATCGATAAGGCAAACAATCTTTGAATATAATAGACTTTTAATCCACGGCACAGCGAAGTAATTTAAAGAAAAATAACATTAGCAATTCAGATTATGGGTCTATCGTGCCTTTATTAAGTGTCAAACTGGGAGAGCTACGGTAAATTAACTTTTGTGAAGAAATCCGATTTATTTGTTGTCATATTTTGCATTTTTATTTTTTAAACGGGTTGATTTTAATCTAATAAATAAATAT
This sequence comes from Endotricha flammealis, assembly GCA_905163395.2. Taxonomy (NCBI): domain Eukaryota; kingdom Metazoa; phylum Arthropoda; class Insecta; order Lepidoptera; family Pyralidae; genus Endotricha; species Endotricha flammealis. Next base: position 1,651,693 of record LR990858.1, on the reverse strand, counting down.
ATATATACAGGGACAAATTATACAGATTGATATAGCCCCAAAGTAAATTCGAAACTTGTGTTATGGGATACTAACTCTACAATACTATATTTTATAACAGATACTTAAATAAATAAACATCCAAGATCCGAGGCCAATCAGAACCGGTACCTCCTGGGTGGCGGTCTGGCGTGGTGACCATTACGCCACGGAGGTCGTCAATCTGTCGAAGGACAAGGCGTTATTAGTTGCTTAGTTTGGGACTAGATGGCGTTGTGTGATTCGTCTAAGAATATTTATTTATTTATTGATCACTTGGCTGTGACAGCTTTATTTTTATTCTTCTGTATACGTCTAAAGGATTTCTACGTAAAATCTTTTAATGATTAATTAATGAACAGCCTCTTTACCAGTGGTGGTTTGAAGCGTTGGTTAATAAAGCAGTTTGCAGTTAATTGGGCCTGGATAATAGTGTGCGGGATGGAGATTGCGGGCGTTATGTGATCGTAAATTAAGGGTGGTAGGGTGAGAATAGGGTAGCTCTAAGTCAGCGGGAACTGCTGTGGGATAGGTGGACCCATATATGGTAACAGTAACTGAAATCGATATAGATTTTAGATTTGATTAAATAAATAAAAATTGTCAGTAGCATGATATCAGACTTTGTCAAAATAACGAGCGTGAGATTTAAAAGTTACACACACCACATGGTTTAAAAAGACTGGATTGAAATGCCTTTGGTAGCAGACTATTTATTATACTGTGGTAGCAGGGTATACGTTTAAAATCATGGCCCGTCTCGTGTTGTGTGAAATCGTCTAGCGTGGTCGTCATCACTACCTAGACCATAATGAATATGCTGCGCTATTTACCATGCATGCGTTAATAACGTTACTAAGCTAATCTAATCTCTAATCAGATACAAAAGAAAGTGGCGATGCGTTTCAATTTTCACTTGACCGCGTCGACGCGACGCAAATATTAGCCCATAAGTAGTTCCGATACAAAACAAACTCCTTTTTTTACTACCTCTAATATGTACTTGAGATACTTCTCTAGTTAACTGTGATTCTCCCCGGCTTCAAAAGTAAGAAACGTGAGTATATTTACAGTGTCATAAATGTCTGCGTTATCTTCTGGGGCCCAAGCTTGTACAGTTATAGGTAACATACAATATGATACTATCTAATATTATTTTATTTTTTTCCATAATATAATACAAAGTTACTTTCCGCGTCTTGTTTACTCGTTAACTTTTAAAGTACCATTTTGTTTATAGTCATTACTGCATGTCCCGCCACTTGGGGAAGCGAAGGTCTGTCTGGCTCTCCTCTCTAGCCATTGAGGGGCATACCATACCGACTAAAAACCTGACTGTCTGCCGCCTTGTGACATAGTCATGGGAACTGGTGATACTTCCGTAAAACTTTAAGTACCTAAGGAATTTTGACGCGGTTTTCATTGTTAGGTTTCATTGTTAGTTAGTATTTTAGCTGTTCATTGGTTTTAGACAACAAAAATCGATCAACTTCGACTGAGTCATAGGGTTATTATAATCGTATTACAAACCATTATTACACGTTGAATATCAGACGTGCTGGGATTTGAATAAAATACATTTTAAATGGTTGGTTATACTGTGTATCTGTATGTTCTACAAATGACCCTTATAACCCTTCTAATACAAAATTTTACAAATAAGTGTACACCCCCGCCATCTTAGACTTGTACTGGAGTACAATACGTTCTGCTGCGGTTAAGCAGATAAAAATGTTTTATTTACGAATAATGCTTATTTACAAAAGCGAAAATGATATCAAACATTTCTAGGTAGGTATAGATATTTTCACTTAAAGACATTAAAATATCATAAAATAAGGAAAATTAAAAAAAAAAAATTTCTTAACGCTTTTAATAAGATGAACACTTGGGGCTTTTGTAAGGGATTTTTATGCCAGTAGGGGACTGGCATAAAAATCCCTTACAATCGTCTGAATCAAGATTTAATAACTGCAATATCAGTATTGCATTTCGCAATATCTATCCACAAGAATACTTCAGTTGCAATACGAAGTAATCATCGTATTACGGCTGTGGAATATTGGACATTGGGCCCTCGACATCGGCAAGGCACTTGTCTGGGAGCCAACAATCGCCTATATTCGAACGAAATACAATTTCCAGTGTATTTTGAATAAAATATGATGATATCTATATATATAAAAGAGAAAATCACTGACTGATTCATCACGAAATCTCCGAAACCACAAGTGCCAGTAGTCTCAAATTTTGCATAGGGGTTCCTTTTAGGGCGTAGGTGCTCATTAAGAAAGGATTTTTGGAAATTCATCCCCTAAGGGGGTAAAACGGGGGTGCAAAGTTAGTATGAAACTTTGCCGTTTTTGAAGTTATTCGAATGAAATTCAGCATGAAGGTTCTTTACTGAAAAGTATGAAACAACAGTAAAAAATTTTTTTTCAAAATTCATCCCTTAGGGGGTTAAACGGGGGTGCAAAGTTAGTATGAAACTTTGTCGTTTTTGAAGTAATTTGAATGAAATTCAGCATGAAGGTTCTCTATTGAAAGGCATGAAACACGAGTAAAATATTTTTCTCAAAAATTATCCCTTAGGGGGTTAAACGGGGGTGCAAAGTTAGTATGAAACTTTGCCGTTTTTAAAGTTATTCCAATGAAATTCAGCAGTAAGGTTCTTTACTGAAAAGCATGAAACATGAATAAAATATTTTTCCCAAAAATCATCCCTTAGGGGGTTAAACGGGGGTGCAAAGTTAGTATGAAACTTTGCCGTTTTTGAAGTTATTCAAATGAAATTCAACATGAAGGTTCTTTACTGAAAAGTATGAAACATGAGCAAATTTTTTTTTCAAAATTCGTCTCTTGGGGGTTTAAACGGGGGTGCAAAGATAGTATGAAACTTTGTCGTTTTTGAAGTTATTCGCATGAAATTCAGCATGAAGGTTCTTTATTGAAAGGCATGAAACACGAGTAAAATATTTTTCTCAAAAATCGTCCCTTAGGGGGTTAAACGGAGGTGCAAAGTTAGTATGAAACTTTGCCGTTTTTGAAGTTATTCGAATGAAATTCAGCATTAAGGTTCTTTATTGAAAGGCATGAAACACGAGTAAAATATATTTTTTAAAAAATCATCCCTTAGGGGGTTAAACGGGGGTGCAAAGTTAGTATGAAACATTGCCGTTTTTGAAGTTATTCGAATGAAATTCAGCATGAAGGTTCTATATCAAAAGGCATGAAACATGAGTAAAATATTTTTCTCAAAAATCATCCCTTAGGGGGTTAAACGGGAGCGCAAATTTCGTATGAAACTTTGCCGTTTTTGAAGTTATTTAAATTAAATTCAGCATTAAGGTTCTTTATTGAAAGGCATGAAAAACGAGTAAAATATTTTTTTCAAAAATTATCCCTTAGCGGGTTAAACGGGGGTGCAAAGTTAGTATGAAACTTTGCCGTTTTGCAGTTATTCGAATGAAATTCAGCATGAAGGTTCTTATGGCGATACGAAGTTCGCCGGGTCAGCTAGTAGGTATATAAGAGAGGTGTATTCCCAATAGTGCCGTGACAGAGAAAGTGAAGTAGACCTATGGTTTTTTTTCCAGAAGTTCAGGAATAATTTGGCCTACATGGGCTGATCTCCATGGATTTTTTTTGACAATGGAACAAACAAAACCTGTTGTAACCCCAGGGATTAATTAATGGATTACTAAACTGGTACTACTGGAAATAGACCAGAAGAGATACTTTTAGTAATAAAGTATTTGACGTTAAATGTAGTCAATTCCGGGCTGACTTGACTACACTAGGCTTGAACAGTTGGTGCAAGGGCAGCGTAACAAGTTAGGTTAGGTGGTGGAGGAATATTTTTAATATTAACAGCAAGGCGGCACCTACATGCTGGTCATCCACCAACCAGCATTGGACATTTTAGAAATTCTCGTGGGAACGGAAATAACGGTAATGTTCAGCCAAGCTATCCAATTTCATCAAAAGATTGGTGTTTTAGTGACATTAAGCACAGACATGAAAATTTACTTGTATAGATTACAATGTAATAAACGACCCCTTTCTGGTATAACTCGAAGGGACGATAATAAATACCCACTTATGAGAAAGACATCAAGGTATGTCTAGACGCATTTTTCACATTATCGGAATATTCCAGAATTTTTGCGACAATTTAGCCACAGACCTACAACACGTAGACGCGTAAAGAACATAAAATGACACAATTTTTAATATGTTTTGTTTTTAAAAGAACAGAGTTCCTCTCCTCGTATCTGAAAGTAAAAAATCATAAATTAATCAATACCAGTTAGACGAACACACCTTTGTGGTATAAAAAAAACACAAAAACATAAAGGTTTTTTTGTTATAAGCAACTTACATAGTACGGTATGTTGGCTGCTTTTTATTGTTATTATTATTTATTTCAGTACTCTTAGTTTTTAATTATTCAGCATGCCACAACAATGGAGACGAGTAGTGAAATTCTTTTGCTCGCTTTATGCTCATTCATTAATAAACCGACTAATCCACTAATAAAGGTTGCTTGATGTAAAATGGTTATAACAAAATGGAAGATTAATTTTAATGATAAAAATTTGTCGTCACTATAATGGATCTAAGTGGAATGATTGAATTTTACTCTCAACGTTCTTACACTATTTTGCAATGTATAAAAATATTTAAATACTTTTATGTTATAATTGCTTTTAAAAAAAGCTAATTATTGAGTTTTTGCAGCACTCAACAGGTCATTCACGTCGGAAGTGCTAGTAGCATAACAAAAATTAAATATTCACGTACAAAAGTATTTTCTGAAAATCAACTTGCAAAATAAAAATAAAAATTAATAGACATAAAAAGACTTTTTGCGACTCGCAATGTCCATTTAGTTAGTATATCAATGAGCTAACACAAAAAAATCTTTTATAACGGTATTCGATTAAATGAAGTAGTCCCTACTTCATTTAATCTATAGAGTCCACACATTTTTTTACTTTCTAATAGGTATGCTATTTAAGAGACTTGGTTTTTTGTCCTTTTTTATCGGTATTTCTATTCCGGATTTTACTGCACGTGTAATAATGACGTGATTTGTTTAATAGGTAGGTACTAAAAGAGTATTATAATGTAAGATAATATCGTCTTACCAATCTACTTTTTCATAGCCATTTAAAAAAAAATATATTAATGTGAATCACATATCATGACATGACAGTGTTAAGCCAAGCCGGTGACCTTCAAGCGGCAAGAAAACATTAGCCTCCGCAAATCTGCATTGAAACAGCGTGGCAGACTAGACAGAAGAGATTGAAGGGAGACACGGAACCCTTCAGCTACAGTACGATGATTATGGGTTGATATGGACATATCTTCAGGTCAATTTCTTGGAGATGCCACTTTTTTCTCAATGCTTTCGTTCACTGTTACTTAATTTGTATACCCACAATACAAGCAGGTTTATGTCTAGCTAGGTAATCGATGTAGTTAATGATATAATAATTTCAACTGCCTTCCTGTTTATATAAAGCCTTCAGTAGGCCGTACTTAGATCAAGAGGGTAAAATTAAACCCAGTTAACGCCATGACAGCAACCGGATTAACGGGAATAAATGGGTGAGGCGAAGAAGATATGTGAGGCTATTTTCATTCTATAAAATACTAAACTCACCTCACCTTTTTTGCATGGATGAGGTTGACGAACGAGCTTGCTACTTAATTTTAATGGAAAAATGGGTTTATTTTATAAGGAAATAAGGCGAGAGACAAGACAAGTAAAAAAATAACTTTACAAATCATAGTAATCATACAATTAAATAATGTAGAATAAATATTAAAAAAAATCGGTTAGGAATCGGGAATGAAACAGGAAGAAAGAAGTAGGACGGGTATTAGTTAGTTTCCTGTTCTCTCACTCAGCGGCATGTCACCGCAATTTCAAATCTGGTATAAAAGTAAATAAAAAATTCGCTTGATACGATAGATTTAACACAAAAAATTTAATATCATAAACTGCATTTTCATACAAATCCTGACACTAAATCCGTATAATATTAAGTTGAAAATCGCATGAACTCAGACAAAAAGAGTGTCATACAAGCACTCCGGCAAATGCGTTTTGTCGGTACATGATTTATCGAACAGAGTGGATGTCTTAATAACTCTCCAGCGGGTTTCATAAATCAACGAGGGGCTATTCTGCGGATGTTGCAATTTCGCGTGCGATATTAGATTATTGAATATGATTCTTTTCTTACGTCAGCGTATCTATTCTAAGTCTCAATCTCAGAAAGAGAGAGAGAGAGAGCGTGCGAGTTGTTTTTTGTGAGCTACATAACGTGATCGAAACTTTATATTGGCAATTTAATAAGAGAGGTCTGCATGTCTTTTCAACCGACTTCAAAAAAGGAGGAGTTATGGAGCTATGTTTGTTACGCGATAACTCCGCCAATTATGAACCGATTTGAACAAATCTTTTTTCGGATTATAGGTAATACCTCAAGGGTGGTCCCATTTAAATTTAATAATAAAAAAAACATTTGAAGTCGGTTTTATTTTAAAAAAAAAGTTAATTATGTTTGTTAAAGTGGATACAGACTGCGAGGTTTGTGCTGTAAACGAATGACTCGTAAGGTGTGCCTTCATAGGCTCGTATGAAAGACGCCTCGGGCAAAATCTGAATCCACCTTTATAGTCAAATAGTTTGATTTGATCAAACTAAATTTTGATTTCGACTTGTCCTGCTAAACTGTGCGTGGCCAAACACGTACAGTCAGGTGCACGTCGAGCTTTACACTTGCAGTAAAATTTTGGCTCTTACAACATTTAATTTGAAAACGGGACAAAGTCCAATATGTAAAGGTCGACCTGATTGCTCTTGACTGTACTTGTCCAGATTTATAAATATGACATTGTTATTTTCATACATGAAAATCATGTTCGTTACTTATCTAAAAAATCAATAATTTACCCATCTAAATCTAACATTGTCAAGTGTGCCGTGACAATTAACATTTAATTACTATACTTTAATATTAATATCGTCCTTGTATCCACATTTATCATTCCTTTGGTATGGGCTTATTGGTGTAACTATTGATTTTAGAATCCATATTATCAGACATGGTACCATCAGCGGCATAAATATAACTTGAGTACAGTGAACAATTAAACATTGATAATTAAGAATAAAGATTTTAATGCTAATAATGTAAGCATCGTCATGAAACTTTTAAGCTTCCAAATATTTATTAAGAGAGTAGGCTTTCAACAGACACTATCCCTCGTCATACAGTAACAAAATTTGTGTAATTTATCAACTCTATAAGCTCTCTATAGAAAATCATAATGACAAACATTGTAATGAATACTATTGTTAAGTAAATGAAAACAAATAGCATTGGTCTCGGCCATATTGTGTTCTTACTGTGTGTAAGGTCTCCAGAGCTCCTCTTGGGGGGGTTGGGAGGGTTGGCAACGCGTGAGTGATACCCCCGGTATTACAAGCGTCTATAGGCCACGGTGATTACCATCAGGAGGGCCGTATGCTAGTTTGCCAACTTTGTGGCATAAAAAAAACTCGAATGAATCCTTGCATAGCATTATAAAACTCGAATCATATTCGAGGCCCTGATTACCTCTTTCGTTGGTTGGATTTTATTTTTGTATAAATTTTGTATAATATCAATTACTGAAGAGTGAATAAGTCAGTAATGTTTTAGTGACAAGGTATTTATATTATAACATATTTATGTCGCTGACGTGGGCAACGGTGATTGCTTGCCACCGGCTCTATTTGGTACAGGCAAGAATAATAAACATGACAATGATACGCGACCAAAACGCGACAGTTGATGCGACATTAACCTGTCACATTTCGATATAATTTTCATTGAACGACATATCGAGACAAATAGACTCATGCGCTTACATTACGTCGGTCAGGGAATGATTCGTATGTTAGAAAAGTAATTGTGATTGTATCTTGTATCAGTACCATTTTAAAAGAGCAAGTGCTAAGTGTCTTGCTATTCATACATAGTACAAATCTGTTGTCTGAACTGGTGGTAGGGAAAAATTGGGTCTATTCTACAAAGATTACACTACAAAAATTATTCTTTTATACAAGCTACAAAGTTGGCAAACAAGCACACGGCCCGCCTGATGGTAAGCATCACCGTAGCGATGCTTGGCTATGGGTATCACTCACGCGTTGCCAACCCTCCCAACCCCCCCAAGTGGAGCTCTGGAGACCTTACTCACCGTAGGAACACAACATGGCCGAGACCAATGCTATTTGGCTACGATCTTCTGTAGTACATTATCCGCTGTGCCCTACCTATTTGAATAAAGATAATTTGAGTTTGAGTCAGTGCTGCAAAGGCCTACTTTCTGATGACCCGTACCTGAATTTGACTCTGTATTCCTTCCTCGATAAATGGGATATAAAACACTAAATATTTTTTTCTATTCGAACCAGTAGTTCTTGAGATTAACTGGTTCGACTCAACAAACACTTCAGTTTTATAATATTGATTGTCTCCAAATATATAGATAGAACATAGAGCTATCTATCTAGTCCGAGTGTCAAGCTTGTTACTCTAGTAGATTATAACAAAACACCCTTGAAATATCGAGCGTATCCAATAATAACACTCCAGTCTTGACTACGGCCTCTCTTTAATATTTTTGTATCGACGACGCCGACTATGCGAAAATTCTAGCGATAATACCATTTCCTTAATAATTCTTATTGAATCAAATCGTATTACTTTTATTTCCGATGAAAATAACGTCTCGGATAAATTATTGGGGGTTTCTATTGTTTTGTGATTATTTTTGCTTTTATGTAAGTACTAGCGGGTCGCCCCGGCTACGCGCTGGTTTTTAGGAAGGATCCCATTAAAAAATATATATACATAGGCTATGTCACTCGGCACTGACACACTATGTCACTCGTTATGCCCGAGCAATAACGTAGCTTAGGATTCGAGATCGCCGCCTTGTCAACGAAGGTCGTCAAGATGGCGACCTCGGATCCTCACCGTACCACGTTGCTTTTTTAAAGTGTACTTTTTGGTTAAAAAGTGTTCATTTAAATACTCGACATTGGCGAAATTGACAATTTGTCGTTAAGACACGACAGAAACGCCATTAATTAGGAAAAGAAGAAGAAGAAAGAAGAACGTAGCTTAGCTTAATAGCGTTGAAAGAATTTTTCAAATCGGTCCAGTAATGTCGGAGCGGAGCCTATTCAATGCAAGTAAACAATCAAATCTTTTAGGCATAACATGCCCTCTGAAGCACAGAGAAGCTCGAGCTAACGAAACCCATCCAAATACTGGCAAGGGTTGACGTTGCTTATCTTAGGAGTTGCCACACAGCGACGCCATCGACTTCCTCGCTTTTGCCATCGACGAGTGTAAATAAAATTAACAAAGTTCTTTACCTTAATAAAATATAGATAATATTTTTTGAAAACTTGATACTTCTGTAAAATAATATTCAAGGTTACCTATTACTTTTTTAGGTCATACCTACAGCTTCGAATATTGAATATTGGTTTAGTGTCTAGTAATAAATCTTGTCTGTAATTCAACATCAATTTTCAATAGGATTTGTAGGTTATATAAACAAGACCTTAAAAGATAACACTAACTTTCCAAAGTTATTTTGAATCAATAATTAATTAATGTTAATAATGTAATTTGTTTTTGTTTGTTTGTGTATGTTGAAAGTTGTCGTTGTGTTATGTCACATGTGCTGTAAGTTATTTTAGATTCTTGCACACACGTCTATCTCAAGCGGGATTCGAGCCCGTGGCCCATGATATAACGTAACCATTGCCAGCATCACGACTACAGGACCTGTCTTAGCCGCCGAGGTCTTGCAGTCAGAGTTCCGAGTTCTGCCGTCCGTCGTCGTGTTCGTACTGTGACCGTCGCGGTGCGACTGCTTTTAGTGTGTGAAATTCTAAGCCACCACATAGGTTACCTTGAACGCGGAACGCAGAACTCGGACAGACCGCGCGCAGTGGGGTCGGCGCCTTAGATAAAAAACACGGCCTTAAATTTTTATACTGCAAGTTGATAACCCCAATCAGAAATCCCTCATACACACCCCACTAACTTAAACCCACACATTCACTACTCCATTACGTGCCACTAAATACACACACGTATTAGGAACAAAAAAGGTTTGAGGGTCCCCTACATGACTTTCATTTTCATTTCCCCTCGTCAGGACGCCATTCAGACCCGCATCTATCCCCCAACTTAAGGTGGTTATGCACTATCATTTTATTCGAAAGCATTCACAACTCGAAACCACAGGAGTTTAAAGTATTGACAACTTAAACAGACCATGTTCTATAGTCGAGTGGTTAGTAACCTTATCTCAAAGATAACGAGTTTATTTGCTACGTAAGACAAAACTTTTGGGTGCATTTAAACTGTGCAAATAACGTAGTTGGGCCAGTAGGGCGTAATCTTTGAATGTACTGAACCGATTTAGAGACTTCTTTTACCAATAGATAGCTACATTATTTGCGAATGTCATAGACTATATATAAACCCGAAAAAATATTTTTATACAATAAGCAGCTGGCTGAGGTTTGAATTGAACAGTTAACTTAGGCGGCGGAAGAGTACCTATTTCAAGCATGGTGATTTTTTTATGTTTATAAAAAAATACATAGAACTAGCTGTTGCTTGCGGTGTCATCCGCATTTAATTATACGTAGTATGCTTCTATCTACGTTTTAAAGCGCCATTGACTATTAGACCAAATCCTACCGGAATCGCGTACTTTTCAAGATAAAAAGTACCCTATGTGTAAGGTATCAGCTACCTACATACTCACAAACTTTCCCCTTTATAATATTAGTGGGTTTCCTAAGGTTTGATCGTATATACACTCCCTTACTGCATACGGCTAGGGTAGTCGTTTATCGACACATAAAAAGTAGTTCAAGCCTTCGACGTCGTTACTGCCTCGGCCGGAGTGATAGGACAGGAGATAAACTAATGTCACTGGTACGATTTCGGCCCAATGAACATGTTATATTAGATAGAACACGAAGGAAGTTAAAACAATATAATAATTAGTAAATGCCAAATATAATGACCACGTCGAAATGTAAGAAAACGCCAGCGAGAGTACCTACGCCGTGAAATTGTTAATATTTTCGTGTTATATTTTTTAAAACAAAGTGTAATGGCTCTACATGCTCGAAAATTTGAGCCAAAACCAGTAATGAATATATTTATTACGGATATGCCTGAATTTGGATTGACACAGAATAGGTTGTCCGCAAACATCACATAATATTTGTGTTAACTTTCTCAAACACATCTTGCTTGGCTGCTTAAATAAGAATTAACAGAAATAGATATCTTAGTTAACGTTAATAATAGAATTATTTCTCACCACGAAAGGGACGTCTCGGAAATCAGAATCACTTCAATATCTAAAAACTAATTTATGTATCGGTGGAGCGTGAAAATGGCTGTAAAAGGCTGAATTTTTCACGAAGAAAATGTTAATATTTAATGCGTAAAGTAGCGACTATAATTTAGAATTATCACCCCTGGGTTTTAAAGGTTTTTTCTTGTTATTTATGAATGGAAATGTGTCATGCATCTTTCTTTCGTTGTATTATAATGTTTAACTATAGTAATATTGTTAATTTATCTTCCTTTATTGCTTAATAGCTGATTCCAGTGGTATTAGATAGATAAATGCATTTATTTTCTAAGACTCTTACACCACAAAGCACAATAAAAAAACTACAAAACCTTTGAGCCTAGAATGCATTATGTGTGTGACAATACCCCAAAATGGGCTCTGTTCAGAATAATGTAGCACGAGAGGAACAACTATTACAGGTTGTTTTAGTTCCCGTTAAAAAAAAGGACGTGTTGCACTCTGGGAGTGCCGGCAGAAGTGAAAACTTAAACATCAATGTTGTGCATTTTTGAATGGTTACATCTAAAGCTTTTTCGATCAGGCTACGGATCTGACGCGAGTTTAACATTTTTTACCCATCTAAAAAAAGTGCCAAGCGCCGCTAAAGAAGTTTTCACTTTTAAAAAAATATTGAATTGTTGAAAATAAAAAAAAAGAAGAAATGAGGAGAAAAGAAACAATGAGTTGGGTTTCCGTATCATTCACATACTTACCGAAAGCATTTCAGATTTTCGACTATATTCTATGAGAGGGTGGTACTTTCCCGTTTGAGTTGAACTACTTCATGCAATACTCTACCATTGCAAATACTGCTTGTTTTCAAGCGTGTAGAGTAAGTAAACATGAATGCACTTTACACCTCATAACACAAAATAAATATAGCTCCTATCTGTGATTCGTCCGCCGCCATTAAACAGCCACAAGTGCCATAAAGACTGACCCATCCACTAAACCGTTCTACTCCGTAATAAAGGGGACCTTTTAGATTACAGTAGTGATAGTGATGTACCATTATTCGTACGTACTTACGGAGTAATAGTGATGTCCGTACATCACTATACAAGTTTTACAATTAAGGCCGGTCTCTTAATTGTAATGCCGGTTGTACACTATCGCCGCAACACCCCGAGACAGGCCGAGTGCGAGAGTATCTGTATTGTATATTCTGTTCCATTATACTTCGCTCAATATTTCCAGTGAAATTCAATGATGGTGTTTAAATAGTTTGGTTTACCTTATTTTGGTTAAGTAACGTTGTGTGCTTTATCGTCATAAAGTGTTTTGTGATCGATTCATATTTATATTATATCGATGTATAATTTATATCAGACAATTGTTTGAAGATTTGTTATGTATATGTCAAGAATATACATAGTAGGGCTCGGGATATCTCGGGTTTATTCTCTCGTTAAAGGCCGTAACCGGTTTTCTTTCGCCATTTCTTTTACCGGTGTTAATTTTGCTTGTTTCCGAAATGGTGGTAGTTTATAACGTGGTTTATTTTATATCAATCTAATAAGTATACAAATTGTAAATGACCAGATAAAGTGCCTGTGAAGGCCTTATTTGTGAAATAATTTCATTTCGGTCCTGTGTCATATCACCTCTCGGCGAGACTTGGTGAATGCTCGACTCGAGCGAGAGTGTAAAGGGGGGTATCACTCGCTCGTTGCCGATCCTGTAAAAATCTTTAGTGCCCCTTTTGAAGAACCCCATATTATAGTCTAAGAAGACCTCGGCGTGGATCTCATTCCACAGCTTCAGCGTTCGCGGGAGGAAACTCCTCTGACACCGCGCATTTGTAAACATTTGTAAATATATAAAAGGAGAAGCTGACTGACTGATTGAATGACTGACATATCAACGAAGGACCTAAACTATAAGGGTTAGAAACTTAAAATTTTGCACAGGGGTTCCTTTTATAACGTAGGGGAGCACTAAGAAAGGATTTTTCAAAATTCCCACGGGAAAGCGAGATATACGCAAACGAAGTTGCGAGGGATTTACTAGTTTGTAAATAAAACACAGCCGCGAGTCGCTTGTAGAACGGGGAAGACGGGGCTGTTTATAGTTTCGATAATGGTTCGGTAAATTCGGTATTGTGTGATGTCGTTCGTACAAATACATTTAAGAACTACAGATGATACAGATATTAAAGTATCAGAAAGGCCATTGTGATTGTACAATCGCATATTTAAACTTTAGATAAGCTTCATATGATTCTTTTAATATTTATATCGGACAGGTTTTTTATTTTTATAATAACGATGTTTTGTTGGCATGGCTTTGAATGGATAGTCCGATGCTACAATACCTTAATAGCCCCGGGAACCTGTCAGGAGCATCGAACACGGTTGAAAGGTCTTACTTGGCCTCGTTAGTGAAAGTTCTAGAAAATAGTTAGAAAATATACATTTTTATTAGTTTCAATTTATAACAATATTTTAAACACCCTTTCATTAGCTATTTTATCATTTAGCTTTATTATCATCATGTTTCATTACATGGTATAAATAGTAGTTTCCCGGTACGCAAGGGATTTTGATGCATTTTTTATTATATATAAAGTAATTCAAAAGGAAGGTTTATATAAAAATTAAATACATGGATTTTCCGAATTTCCTACGGGAAAGCGGGATACATTCAAACGAAGGTTTTATTAGTTATTAATAATAAAGCAAACACGGAAATAATGGAGTATAGGTATTTAAAAATACACCGATTAAAAGGTCTCTTTTTATTATTAGATATGATCGTTAATCTCAGGAATTTAGTAAAATTGAAAAACATTTATAAAATAGGCTAGCTCAACTGCAGAAGTTCCACCCTCTCACAAACAGACAAGTATGGGCAACAAGGCGGCCTTATTGCTAAGAGCAATCTTTTCAATCCTTTTTCCTTTTTACTCATAACTATGCACCCTCTATCATATTTATAATAACTCCTTTTACGTTTATAAAATTTTTCGTCCGTAACATAGATCAACCACTGTTTTCTTAAAACATTTATGTTAAGAAAATTTATATTCAGAAAAGAAATTGCGGGTGACAGAGTTCGAATTGCGACTGACGCCTCCATAGACGGACTGCTTTGTGCAGAGAGTGCATTTTTAGTTGCCACTACAATTTAAAAGCTGCTACGATCCGTGTAGATTCAATATCAATGACGCATAGAAACTGCAGATAACCCAATTATGGAGCTTGTTACTTGCGGCATTTCTTGGTTAGTTACCATGAAATAATCAAACAAAATTTATCACGGAAATGGCAATTAAACAATATCAAGCAAAAAAGAAATCCAAAACATATTATATCAAATAAACCCACATACTCGTACGTCTGAGAAATCCGGTGACATTGTTGCGCATAATATCAAAATTGAATGCGGGAACAGGAAAAGAAGATTTATTAAATCGTTTACGAAATATTTCCTAAAGTCTATATCATTTTATAATGTCCAGTTGAATGGTTTTAAATTTCATTTTATGAAGTCCACTATATCAATATTTATGTCACGTGTATACTGCAATGTTACGTCCAGTTTACCTACCGCGGTAGTTGATCATTGGCGGTATCGAGGACGGTAGGGACTAGGTTATGAATTTAATTTTGTGGGCTGGCTTTATAGACGCCACGTGACCAACATACTGACCAGAGTAGTGCACAGTTGGCCATATAAATTATTCCACTTTAATATTTTACGAGCCCAGAGGTTATTTGATCTAGGTATAAAACGCTAAGCTAAGCTAAGCTGGGTATGATCGTAATAGTGATATATTACGTTGTTAAGTTAAAGTACCATTTCTGATATAGATTTAGATGGCTCACTTTATTGATAAAACGGTTAGCTTTTTTTAATCGCGTGTGAATTGTTTTTTTGCAAATTTTCCCTTCTATTCTTTATGTTTTGTCATTTTGGTATATACCTATAGTTACATTAGTTACTACAATACAAGGGCAAGGAGAGAGTGGCGACTAGGAGGTCTGCAAAGTGACATAGGCTACTTTTTATCTCGGAAAAACATCTTATTTCCAATGGGAAAAATTTAAGTTTATTATTATTTGTCAGATTCTCTGGAACACGCGGGTGGAGCCGCGAGTAACAGCTAGTAATAATATACAAACGAAATGAAATATCGTTTAAGTATTTAATAATATAATTTAATAACAAGAGTATAAAAATTCAATGATTTCAAGTTAGCAATACAGAAGTCAAGAGGACATGACAGCACTGACCCAGATTTCGGAAAGTTTCAACGGCCCTCCATCGCGGAGAATAAATTTCAAAATAACAAACCTATTATATAGGATTGTGTCAATTAAACAATTGCTGTGGTACTTTTATTTATATTTTGTTAATATAAATTCTACAAAATTCATCTTTCATTACAATTGGTTGAGCGTAGCTTACTTTAGGACCAGATGGCACTGATGGTGAATTATGTAGAATTAAAAAAAATAACATATAAAAATTATAAGGCTGGTTCCGCTGATTGTAGAGTCGCCCTGACTGCACGCTGACCGTTGTCGCTGCAAAATGTATAAATTGTCCGCGCTGCTAACTACGCGTTATTCAAAAATGATTCCTAGAAGTTCATACATTCTCGGCTGTCAGCGTGCTGTCAGCGCAACTATAAAACCAGCCTAAGTTTTGTATTAAAAAAAAATCTAAATTCTTCAAAATTCGCACAGCGCCATCTGGGGCCCGATTCTACTAAACAAATGCACCAATGGTCTCTCAATGGTGTCTTAATCGTGTCTCAATAGAATGCCGATAGTGTATCTGTGGAATAGTTTTTGACATTTGTTATGGATTTAAACAATAAGTTAAACATCATGTTATTGTTTAACTCCATAACAAATGTCAAAATCTATTCCACTGATACACTATCTATACTATATGAGAGACCATTGGTGCATTTGTTTAGTAGAATCGGGCCCCTGGTCACGAATTAAGTCTGTCTGTATTATGGGTACCAGAAAACGGATATAATATTATTGTAAATCACTCTTAATATAATAGAAAACACTCACACTGGATATAAACACAAATACCATCATAATGTTTGCCCCGTGCGGATATAGAACCCGCACCCTCTACACCAATGCACCAGACCAGGGTGGTCAATTTAAAGTGTACTTGTTAACTCCATTCCTATCCTATAGTAAAATGAAACACAGGAATATGTCAGCACTTTACGGTTTAATAAATTTTAGAATTTTACATCAAAGGGTTACGTCGTCCCATTTCTCGTATCTTCTCATCTATTATGATGAAATAACAAAAACATCGGTAACGGTTAAAGTTTGAAATATTTTTGGGTTCATTGCACTTTGTGGCCTTTGTAAATATGTTATGAGTGGCCGTCGGAATGCGTGGCTTCCCTTTAACGGCAACCTTGTTAATTATTGTCCACAATGTTTTGGGACGCTGAAAATTTTCGCTTTGATTATTTTAAAATATGAAATTTTCGCCTTTGTGTTGCGTTTTTTTTTTATTAATTTTATCTGTGATATATATTTCATGTATTAAGTTGATGAACACATGAAAAATTTAATAAATTTATTCTCTCGAAAAAATGTTTTTCTGTCGCGCGCAAATGTAAAAAAGATAAATCTATTTTTTGGACACTGTTGCTCTGACTGCTTCCTGCAGGTTACCCAGAGCATCTAGATTTAATATTTTCCATTTGAATGTTTCAAAATCTTGTCTTGATTACCCCCGGATTATGAGACAAGGTAACACTTACCCTTAACTGGGCCATATTGATATATTTTGCTGACAATGTTACTAGAATTTAATCTGTTTTCAAAGATGGCAAACTTTATAGTAATAATTTTTAATTTAAATTTTATATAATTAATTTATTGTAATTATTATTTTTGACATTGTAATTTTTTTTTTCCAATTCTTACTCGAAAGTCTCTACCTCGAATATTACTTATTTTCTTTGCTCTAAGTACATTGTACAGAGAGTACCGAACATAGTAACCGAATCATTATTTTGAATATTACGTCGAAATCCGTATTTCGGATGCCAATTATTCTGGAGAATTCGTTATCATTTCCACAGGGTTGGTATTACGAGTATTATCGAGTATTTCCGAGAATTGCCGATTATTTCCGAGTATTACCGAATGTCACATGGGGAAATTGGGCAGTCTAAAAGCCGGTATTTACTTGTCGAAACGAACATTGGCCCGGACTAATATAATACGGCTTATGAAGGATTGTGATGTGGGGCGATTATGTTATTAAGCCTGAAAAATATTCAGAAAGAATAGGCTTTTATTGTCTATTGGCGGAGAATTTAACTTTTAACATTTTAAACATAACATGGGTTTTGAGAATAGTTTTAATGCGGTTTATAAAGTTATGTTTCAGGTAGGTTTTTTAACGTAATGTTCTTAGTAAATAGCGGTTTTACCATAAACTATCATACATAAGTTTAGCAAAAAAGATTTTTAGCGAGCATAAGCTTGAAGACTGTACTTGCCCAGAATAGGCATAGGTAACACGCAGCAGTATCAATTTCATAGTAGTAGCTAAACAAAAAATGTGAAAATATAAAAAATTACGAACAGCCACATAAATTTTATTTATATAGATTGCATCAAATGATAGTTGTAGCAAACGTTACGAAGTCCGCACAGTAAGAATCCTATTCAACTATTCACTAGACGGCTGACAGGCTCCTCTTTGACGCTATTGTATGGAACCTCACAATCTCACCGCTTTTTTGTCTCTACTCTTTTTACCGATAACATGACTGCTTTAGAAAATGTTTTATTAGTACATGAGATGTCTCTTGTTTTTTCTCGTAAAATGCTAAGATAGTATCCAGTTTTTATGACATCGCTGGCAAACAATATTTTGTATCTAGTTATGCACGGCGCTACTCCACCGCGTGAGGTCCTTATCAACGCTTAGTGCATATTCCTCGTACTGCCCACGCATTATCGGACCACTTTTGATTAGTCTAACATTTTAACGGACTAGCATTTTGCAGTTCTTTGTGTAGAGTTAAGTTAGATTTTAAGTCAGTCTGTAACAAGCTCTCATAGAGAATATACACTTTTAATTTTAAATTTTGTATTTTTAAAAAGCTCCCTCGACGCCGTCGAAACTTAAGTGGCGCAGCCGGTAGGATATCCGTCGTTATCCTGCTGCCGAGCTAACGCTTGTAAAAATCCGAAAATCGATTTTTTACGTCAAGTTCGGTTCAGCGCGGATTCGGGTATCCTCGAACCAAATAAATAACTTATAGAAGACGCGATTACACTATAAACTCAGTGTTACATCGGGAGAGAGCTTCGAGCAGCAGAGCAGGCTCACCGGAAGACATGGGATCGAGCAGCGCGTGAGTAGACCTCTTCACTCCTGTTTTTCATATTCCCTGTTTTTCCACATTTTGTCGACCCCAAATAGTCGACCTAATTAAATTACGTCTATCTGATTTTGTATGATACAAGTGTCGTAGTATTCGTAATTAATTAGTTATTATAAATAGTATTAGTTAGTAACATCACTACGAGAATCGAGTCTTGTTAATTTTATATAAATAAAATATAAACAAAAATTTAAATAAATATATAAATAGAATATAAATAAAAATGGAACACCTAACTATGATACCTAGAGAAATTTTAAATATAATTCCCAAATATGATGGAGATGAAAAATTGTTGAATTTGTTTATATCTAAGTGTGAATATGTCCATAGAGCTTTCTATAGGGAAGGAAACTTCCATCAAAATATGTATTTATTCCATTCCATAACTAGTAGGCTTATTGATAGAGCTGCGACTCTACTAAGTGAACATCCAAATTTAGTGAATTGGGAACAACTTAAGGAAGTCCTTTGTCAACATTTTGGCGACCCGCGCTCTGAAGAGTGCATTGCTATTGAGCTTGAAAGCTTAAAAATTAAACATGGCGAATCATATATTCAGTTTTGCCACCGCGTTCAGAATGTTAAAAGTTCTTTGTTTGCAAAAGTAAACATATTACAAGATGAAGGAATTAAAGCGGCAAAAATGATCATTTACAATAATACAGCGTTAAACGTGTTCTTATATAATTTACCGGAGGATATGATACGTATAGTGCGGTTAAGACAGTGTGTTAGTTTAGAAAATGCGCTAAGTGTAGTAACTGAGGAAGTCAACTTTTTAGAACAATATAAAGCTAAGAACACTAAGCCAAGGCCGTTTGTACGCCCAACTACGCAAACTTTTTCAAGGCCTTTTGCTAATGGTCCCTTTAATTTTACACCTAATCAGCAGAATTATAAATTTGGTATTCCTCAAAATCAGGGACAGGTAAATT
The DNA here is from genome assembly GCA_905163395.2 of Endotricha flammealis. Classification (NCBI taxonomy): domain Eukaryota; kingdom Metazoa; phylum Arthropoda; class Insecta; order Lepidoptera; family Pyralidae; genus Endotricha; species Endotricha flammealis. The sequence goes on along the minus strand of LR990858.1, from coordinate 1,631,881 downwards.
TTAAACCAAACTTTGTACCAAATAGAGTCATGCCGTTCCAAGGTTACCGATTTGGCGGTCCACCCCAAAACCAGAATACACTTCAGCGTAATTTCAACCCTAATCCTATGCAACAACCCCGTGCACCCTTCCAGCACAATGGTTTTAGATTTGGGATCCCTCAACAACAGTCTAACCCCAACCAATTTAAATTTGGCATCCAAAACCAACAAGCGCCGCCCAGACTGAATGAAGATACAGACGTCTCTATGCGGACCGCACCTGTAAGACAAAATATGATTACTAATCAACCTCTTTATAGTAAACCAACACCCTCGAGTTCCGAATATTACCCAGATAATTATGATTTAAATTACACTGTTAGTGAACCACATATTGATTATGTAGAGGACTCTACTAGTTATGATTATGCTAAAAGTCCTGACATTGCGATTGACAGTGAAAACGCAACTTTGAAAAATTTTCACACAAACAGCCTAGGACATTCAGGTGAAATAATTAACCTTAATTGTTGCGATAGTACCCTTAAATTACCTTACATAGAGTTACCGGAAATTAATTCGAAATTCCTTGTAGACACCGGAAGTAGCAGATCATTTATTAGCCCAGCTAAAGCAAACAAATTTTTTAACAACTTTAAGCAGTACGAACCCTATACCGTTGTTAGTACCCATGCTCAAAGCACCCATGATGAAATAATTTGTATTCCGTTATTTAAAACATTTAAGAGTACGCTTACTCATAAATTTCATGTGTATGACGTAGACGGTAGATATGACGGCCTCATAGGTTCTGATCTCCTCACAAAATTAGCAGCTAACATAGACATGAGAAATTGGGTTTTACAGACGCCTAACGCACAGATACCTATAATTTATAAACCTCCATATCAGGTAGTTTCAGAACCACGAACTGAAACAAGGATGAAAGTCCCTACGAATTATCAAAACGAGAAAGCTGATAATAATCGATCACGTTCTCCATCCCCTATTTCAATTTTTTGTCCGATTTTATCCGACGATTCAGTAAAATCAATAATTGAAGTAAGGCCACGCCGACGATCTCCTTATTCCATCCCATCAGTAGATAGCAGCACAGCATCCGCATCTGAAAATCAAAACAGTGATGACATAGATACAATACATTGCGCGATGCACTCAGAGACAGAAGGTATACTTATCTTGCAGGAAGCTGTAGACACGAAGCCAAACCAAATACTCGTATACACCTGGAACAGAAATGAAATGTCAGTTAAAAACTTATCTAGGAAATCACAAAAAATATTAAAAGTACACTTACCTGAAGATAATCCCGATCTTATCAAACATTTTCTTAAAGAATACACCAGACCTAAAATTAAATATTTCTTTTATTTTCAGAGTGATTTACACCACAAGCAATTTTCACAAATAACCGCGACTCTATTTAAAAAGGGCACTGTAAAATTTTACGAGTGTACTAAACGGGTAGTAAATGTAGATGATGAAAACGGGCAACGTCATATTGTCATTAAGTATCATACAGGTAGGACTAGCCATCACACATAGGAAAGTCAAAGAAACTCTAGCTCACCTCATACACACGTTTTATTGGAACTGTATGGATAAAACTGTTGCTAGTTGATAATTGACAATTAATTTTTGTGAAATATGCCAAAAAAAAAAAAAAAAAAATGAAATACGAGCGTCAACTTTTAAAACCAGAACTGCAGCTATCACAGACCCAGATTAGACCATTCCAAGAATTGTTTATCGATACTTACACAATTGAAGAAAAAATTTACCTTACAATTATTGATGCTTTCAGTAAATTAGGCTAATTCATAGAAATGTTATACCTATAATTACACGAAATCGTAAAACTAAGGTTCCTATTAAAGACATTAAGCGCCCTCTACAGGTGGTTACTTCTGGTCATCCAAATGATCCGAAGCCAGGCCCTTCTACTGCACCGGATTGACAGGAATCCGGGACTACTTCCCGTTAAGGAAGGTCAAGCATTCGTCAGCTACGACAAATGGACTATAATTAAGGTTTTAGATTTAGAAAAAATTAATGAAGAAATAGAGTTAAATATAAATAGGTACGTAGCCCTTAAGGATGATATTCATAGTTATATAGGCATTAATAGTTTTAATTCAGATTTTATCGACGTAGAGTCACAAACTGATTATATTATGTATAGAGCTATAGAGAAGTATAGGCAATTAATTCCTTCAACTAAAATTAAACGTGGTTTGCTTAATCCCTTAGGATCTTTCATAAAAGCTATAACTGGCAATTTGGATAGTGATGACGCTATGAGATATGAAGAAGCAATTAATAATATTAAAACAAAACAGGATTCCTTAAATGCTAAAATGACCATTGTCACTGAAATGATGGATGCTTTCACTAAAATTGCAAATTCTACTAGAAGCAACTTTATAGAAATCGGAAATACCGTACGAGAATTAAATCTTTACTTAAATAAAACTAAACTAGATGAAACAGCTAATGAAGTTTTACATATCTACACAACATTTTTACACAATTTCCAAATGATCTACATACATCTAAATGAAATAGAAACCGCAGTTGCTTTTAGTAAAATTAAAATATTACATCAATCTATTATTAATTCTGATGAATTTTTGTTAATATTAAAGGAAATAGAAAATAGTGATAAGCTAGTGTTTTCTGCCACTGCCGAAAATATTGTTAAAATAGAACGTTGCACGGAGATAAAGGCCTATATCAAACAAAATCAGATAAAGTTTATTATGCATATTCCATTGATAAGAAATGAAATTTACTTTTATTATAAATTAATTCCATTGCCTATTTTTGATGAAAATAAAGGTCAGACTTCCATTATCCTTCCAAAATATCCATATGTCCTTGTGAAGGGGTTGAAAGTAACGCCGCTCTCTCAGTCATGTCCTGAAATTGATGAAGACCGGTTCCTGTGCTACGAAGATAACGTCTCTCCTTTATCTAGAGACGATTGTGTCGCTGAGCTCTTACAGTTTGCCGCCAGCACGCCGAGTTGCCACCCTGTTCCCGTTGTCATTAATGACGTAAAAATAGAATCAGTACAACCAGGTCGTTGGGTAATTTATACAAATAATGAAATTGTACTTACCAACCACTGCGGTGAAGAGATAACCCAAGAAGCTATCTGTGGAACTTACCTTTTGACTATAAACGATAATTGCTCTGTGAAAATTCAAGGAGTTATTCTGAAAACGCATATTACAGAAGGAAAGAAAATGTTTAGAGATAAATTACCACTAATCCAGTTACCAAGGGTAAACGATACTTCGGAGCTGCCAAAACCCATCAACCTGGATGGAATCAATTTGACCGATGTTAAGCTTCTCAACTATTTAGTGCATGAAAGTGACTCGCAAGTTATCAGTGATAGTGTAGAGCCTCAAGGTGTTGTGAAAAGTGTTAGCATAGGAAATGTAGCGATAATTCTGACTCTAGTTTTCATAGCTCTATGTTATAGATATAAGTTTTGGAAAAAATTATATAAGAAAAATATTCGAGATAATCCTAGGGATGATCTCGAACTTGGTGAGGGAGGAGTTATGCACGGCGCTACTCCACCGCGTGAGGTCCTTATCAACGCTTAGTGCATATTCCTCGTACTGCCCACGCATTATCGGACCACTTTTGATTAGTCTAACATTTTAACGGACTAGCATTTTGCAGTTCTTTGTGTAGAGTTAAGTTAGATTTTAAGTCAGTCTGTAACAAGCTCTCATAGAGAATATACACTTTTAATTTTAAATTTTGTATTTTTAAAAAGCTCCCTCGACGCCGTCGAAACTTAAGTATCTAGTTTACTATATTTTGATTATAAATAAATATATAGGGACAATTCATACAGATTGAGCTACCCCCAAAGTAAGTTCGAAACTTGTGTTATGGGATACTAACTCAACGATATTATATTTTATAACAAATACATAATATAGGTAAACATCCAAGACCCGAGGCCAATCAGAAAAAGTTCGTTTTCATCATGACCCGACCGGGGATCGAACCCGGGATCTCGTGGGTGGCGGTCTGGCGTGGTAACTATTACGCCACGGTTTAGTAGTTAGTTCGTGCTATGTTAGACAAGAGTACTAAAAAGTAACAATCCAATGTCGATCTATGGGGAATAAAACTTAAAACTGTTTTAATCAAATAGGCCTTATAACAAACTCTTTCAGTTAGTTCAGATGGCAGGTTGTTTTCAGAAGGCCTATTATGAACCAAGGACTAGGTACCTAATTCCTGACTATCACTAGTTTCTTCTACATTATTTTTATTTTATGAAATGTATATCAAATGTGGCATAAACTTAATTGAAAGAAAGAAAGAAAGAAAAAATATTTATTTGGAACACTTAAGCATATAAAAAAACAATATAACTTAAAATTACATACTTATAAACTAATTGTGTCCCAAATGGGTATCCACTCAGCATGTGTCGTGGCACGAGTACCACGACGCTGGTTTTCTGTGGAAACCGGTGATGGCCGGGATCATCGTCCCACTTCTTATACACTTTTATTTATTTCTTAATATTACTACTACTATTAAACTATATTATTCATTCATATAACACTCATTTATTATTATTAGGTCCATTGATGGAATAAGCTGTGATCACATAAGTAATTGTGCAATAACGCTATGACTTCTGTACATTCAAAATATGCTTCTTATAATTATTCTTAAAAGTATCAACAGTACATGAATTACGAATAGGGGGTGGGATGTTGTTCCAGCATCTTGTCGCAGCGTATTTAAAACTGCCACGGAATGCAGCTGTCCTGTATGCAGGACACATTAGACGATCGGGTATTCGTGAACGTTGGGTAAACTGCAACTTTTCGAATAAGTATTGTGGGGTACGATTTTTAATGACGCCGAAGAGTAAGACCGCAAAGTGCAGGGTACGACGGGACTCCATATTCAACAAATCACTTTTATTTAGGTAGGGTGTTACATGTGCTCGGCGCGGGATGTTAAAACAATATCTTGCACAAGAGTTCTGAACACGCTGTATGCATTTTTTAGTTCGAGCCAATAAACATTCTCCAATAACAACATCTGCGTAGTTTAATTTGGACAAAATAAGTGATTCGCATAAATAGATCCGGGATTCCGCACTTAAAAATTCACGTATTTGATACAAGACTTTCAGCCGATAATAACAACCCTTCACAGTCTCGAGCACATGCTTTTCGAAATTTAAATTACTGTCTATCACAACGCCGAGATTTCTAGCTTCAGTGACCTGTTGTATTTGGGTATTTCTTATTTTTATATCTGGAGTGTGACTATTTATATTTCTGTGTTGCGTCTTAGTGCCTATCACAAGATATTTAATTTTTTTTGGATTTAAGACTAGACAATTAGCATCAGACCAAAGAGCCACTTTTTCCAGATCCTCGTTAATACGCATCACAGCAAAATCTGTTTCATTCGGGTTAAACTTTTGGTAGAGTTGTAAATCGTCAGCGTACAAATGATAGTTACTGTTAGGAATACTTTTAGGCAAATCAGCAGTATAAAGAATAAACAATATGGGTCCAAGGATCGATCCCTGCGGCACACCTTTAGATATAGGTAAACTTTTTGATTTTCTCTTGCTTCCATCACTGCATAAGACCTCTACTGATTGTGATCGATTGGTTAGGTAACTTGAAAACCATTTTATGGAAGGGCCGTCGAAGCCGTAATATGCTAGTTTTGCCATGAGCAAAGTTGTATTTATTGTGTCAAATGCTCGTGAATAGTCCAGCAAAACTAGGATCGATCCTTCGCCCATATCTCTTCCCGCCAACAGATCGTCAACCACGTTCAAAAGAGCAGTGGCCGTACTCATACCCGCTCTGAAACCGGATTGCCTAGAGGGCAAAATACTGTTGACGTTCAAATATTCCGTTAATTGCTTGCAGACAACTTTTTCGACAATTTTCGACAACACGGGTAAAATGCTAATAGGACGTAGTTCTGTAAAATCTTTAGGAGTGCTCGTTTTTGGAATAGGTCGTACTATAGCATTCTTCCAGAGTTCCGGGAAAATACCATTTAGAATAGACATATTTACTAGGGCTGTAATAATAGGCAGAGTGCGTGGAAGAGTTAATAGAATCATATCTAGGGTGATACCGTCAACACCTTGTGCATTGGTAGTTATACCTTTAATAATATGAAATATCGCTGTGTCATCAGTTGGTTTCAAATTAAATATTGAATCATTAAACCTATTAAACCAGAAAAAAAGGAGCTGCGAAATATCTAAATCTGCATTGCTGGGGACATTTAAAAAATGATTATTAATGGCGTCGGGGTTGTTTAAATTATGGGGCAAATCAGTTTGATGTTTGTTGAAATTAATATTCTGATTAATATTCTTCCAAAGAGCCTTAGAGTTCTTTAAATTTTGAGTTATTTTAGATCGAAAAAAAGCAGTTTTCTCCTCATGTATGGCCGTTTTTACTATTTTCTTTAAATCTTTGTAAGAGTTCTTATCACGCTCTAAATTAGTTTTCCGACTTTTAGTATGTGCCTCATTACGCAAACGCATCATGTCCTTGACTGTATCGGTTATCCAAGGAGGACTCTGCTTCCTAACATAAGACGTTTTTATAGGTGCATGGAGATCAAATAACAGAGTTATCTGTTCATTGAAAGCCGCGAGTGAACAATTTAGGTCTTCGGATATGATATTCTCACACGGAAAGGAGTTTAGGTCGGCATTAAAAAGATCTAGATAGATGTCTCTAAGAGGTCTGTATATCATCCATCGGGGCTTTGGCTTTGGCTTTTTTAAATTCAGTTCGAATGAGATAAACGCATGACTACTCAATTCAGGTATGTAATCTACTGATACATTGATAACTCCTACATTACTACAAACAACATCAATCAATGTTTCAGAGTGGTCGGTAAAATGTGTTGCCACCTTTACAAATTGCTGAAGACTTATACAGTTAATAAAATCAACAAATTTTTTTGTATTTGTATCAGCAACCTTAAGCAAGTCAATGTTGAAATCACCGAGTAAAACTATATAGTCAAACGCAGAGAAAGAGCTTACAGATTCGGTCATAGCATCCATAAATGCATCTACATTCATCCACGGTGGACGGTAAGCTGTTCCAACGGCGAGGCTACTGCCTCCAACTTTCAAACTGAGCCACATTTGCTCGACAGAGGGCGCTGGCGGGTGCTCAAGGCGACGCGTATATATCCCTTGGCGTAAATAGAAGCCGACTCCGCCGCCTCGCAAGCGCACCCCGGGCGGGCGCGGCACATGACGCAGCCTGTATCCCGGTACCGAAGGAGCGCGCGCCTCCTCGCCGTCCCTTAGCCACGTCTCGTTTATTGCCATGATGTCCACCGCTTGTCGCTCCATGGCGATAATAAACTCGTCATGGCGCGTACCAAGAGAACCGGCGTTAAGCAAACCCAAGCTCAATTTTTTATGTTGGACGAATCTTATAGCAAAGCTATATGATATTTGCACATAATAACAATTAGATAAGTAGTGCTTCAATATGGTCAAATGACGCGGACCAATACAATAAAAGAAATCTAGAATTACAGCACATACATAAGCATCCTGAGTTACAGTACTGACTTTTACGAAGGTGTTTGTTAATATCATGCAATATATCAACATGCTACGCAACACAATGTGACGAACATATTCCATGAGTACCTTATACTTCAAGCAATAAAAACCTGTCATTACAAGTACAAAAGCATAAACCAAATATACACAACATGTTGGGAATCCATGCATTATCATATTATTGGTAACATTCACTATGTCCCTGTTTCGCAACATATTAGTGTATAACATAAAATTTAAGAGGTGGCTAAACAATAAAAACATATAAAAAGTTTCAAAGCAAAATGAAAGATAAAAATTATTAAAGTTTGAGATCGCATAAAAATTCTTACAGATGTTGTGGTTAAGAACTAACGCCAGAGTTACCAAAAACCTTCGTAATGTCTAGATCACAGAGTAACCGAAAACTCGTCTTTCCTTGCTCCTTTCTGGCATATATTTTTCCATCACGCGTCCACACATACCTCCATTCCGAGCGCCTCGCAGCCTCACGAGTCTTTTGGAATAATTGACGATTCGTTTTCGTAAGACGCTCATTGACGTAGAAGTTGCGCGGGGGTCCGGGAAGAGGCATGCCCTCGGTGGTTACGCCGCGCCGCACGCGCGCCGCCTGCAGCAGCGCGTCGCGAGTGACGCGGCGCGCCAGCCGCGCCACCAGGGGGCGCGGGCGCGGCGCGCCGCTGCCCTCGATGAAGGCCTGCACTGGCCCCACGCGGTGGGCGCTCACCACATCACGCTCCTCCAGTTCCACGCCCAGTTTCTTGGCCACCGTAAGAAGTACATGAGTCGTGTTTTCGTTCTTGGACTCGGGGAAACTCGCGATTTCTATGTCATTAGCCAACATGTCCTGATCACGGTCATGTATCTGTAGTGTTAACTGCTGCACCGTCTCCTTCAGTGACTGTATTATTTTACAGTCTCCGTTTTCAGTCTTTTCGGTTTCGATGATGCTGATCCTGGCCTCAATATCGTCAATGCGATTGTTTTGAGTTTTGATGGAATCAGTAAGCTCAATAATACTTAGACGAAATTTGCTCATCTCTTCTCGCATCGCTCGCATCTCCTCAACGAATATCTTAATATAAGAATTTGTAGTGCAATCAGCATCATCACTCGTCTCGTTCTAAATTTTCAGTTTCCGATTAAATATTACAATTACAGGAATATAAGCCAGATTAATATTTTGTATTTTAATTACCAATATTTATAATTATTGATTACGGCGAAATTGTAATATTTTGTGAACTTTTCAAAGTACTACTAACGTTATACATAGTATACTAGAAGCACGTAGTAAGTATGTGCATGCGCAAGTTATCTAGTCTGTGGTCGTCTGTAATTGGCGCAGCCGGTTTTTCATTATGAGATATGATATAATATTACATCTTGAGATATGATATTTTATCGCTCGTTATACATTACCTCACGTCCACGGACACCACGCCTCCCCCTGCCTCGTCTCAATTGGCATTCATAGCTCAAGATGTAATTTATATTAGATCCCATAGTGAAAAAGCGCCTTTACAGCCAGTTGCAAAATCGCATTTGAACGATTTTAATTTTTGGAGGGGTGCTGAAAGAGAACAAACAACGTAAATGCGATGTCACGACAGAGTACCGTGCAGACCCAGCCGCTACTTGCCACAGCCAAGATTTGTGGCCTGGCATAAACGTTTATTTCAGAAATTAGACCTTCACAGGCACTTTATCTTGTCATTTACAACTTTTTATAAAGAAAATAAACTAAGTTATAAACTACCACCATTTCGGACACAAGCAAAATGGCCACCGGTAAAAGAAATGGCGAAAGAAAACCGGTTACGGCCTTTTTTGTCATTAAGCAATTTTTCTTCCACTCATTAGTAAAGTTACAATGTATAAGTACATTAAAATTTCTAAGAAGAATAAACGGAATGTTCTAAACAATGGTAGAAATATATAAAATAAAAGACGATCGTAGAAATTACGCATCGAGTGGATACGTACTTGATGAGATTACGCTGAAGTTCGACGTTGCGTACAGCGTTTCAACGACACAGGGGGAGAAAAATTCACTCTGAAACGCGGGAATAATTAGTTATTAATAAACTACTAATAACTAAAATAGCCGATACGTAACAATCCATAATAGTGATGTTGATGTGTCGTTGGGACCGCATCGCAGCCTCTCGGCCCCATTAGGTCAGGGGGAGTTGATGTAATCCTGCGGCCCGCGACAAATGCGAGGGTCCACAATTCTTGCTATTAATTAAATTAGTCTGCAGACTGTTTCAACTTCCGTAGAGATACATAAAGGTTTATTTAAGTGGTGAGTTTACTTGATGACAGAAGAAAATGAAAACAGATCAAACACTCAGAATAAATTTTCGTCTTGTAAATCTTTGTGTTGGGACTTGGGACCGAATTGTATGCCTTTGCCATCGTACTATAGAGTTTTATTTAACGAACTCAGTCGGCGAGGCGAGATAATAAAATACTTATTTGTTACCTGCTACACATGGAACAAGTTTTAACAATAATAATTTGTATACAATAACAATAAGAACGACTTGAATGAAACTGGCAAAACGACAGGGATGCTTGGAAGAGTAAAGGGGAGGCTTTAGCCCAGCAGTGGGATGGGACCTAAATATTAACAGAAAAGTACAATAAACATTAGGAATTTTCACGTGTGTGTTGCAGCTGTTAATAAGATGGAAAAACGCATTTGGAGCTTTCCCGTTATAATTGCAGGTTATATTTTCATAAAGAAAAAGTGCGTCACGGATAGTCTGTTGTCTGTGTTGCCCGTACATGTCCCAGTTTATAATATCTATTGTTACTGGTTTAAAATAAAAAACAAGTATACTCGATAAACACTGCTAGTATCACATAATGAATGGCGGGTCGGCCTAACTATCGACCTCAGGCTGTCGACACTCGCCAATAATGATGTTTGCAAAACCACGATCGGGGCTAACGACTAGGAGATCTCAACAAATCGTATAGTTGTCGTGGGCTACTATTTTCTTTTAAAGAGTAAAAAAGGTAAATTTTAAGGCCATCTTTAGATGCATGGAATATGGTTAAAGAATATTTATTTAGTCATTAAAAACCATATTGTCACTTACTTGAGAAATATACAATTAAGTGTTGGTATACAAATGTGTCCAGTAGCTTAATATAAGAATAAGTACGTTTGGTTTGGTTGATCGGTATTATTGGTACTTACATATTATTATTTAAACATATTTTTTCATACAAAAACGCAGTTCATTTTAGAATCAGTTCAGAATATGCTTATTTACTTTATTTCTCCAACTATTAGCCGTTGTTTTCTTGATTGAAAAAATATTTAAATGACTAACATTGTGATCAAAAATATTAAATGTGTATGTGTGTCTGGATCTGTATTTACTTAAAAAAACTAGTCGTTGATTTTGAAATATTGTTAGTTTAAAATAAATCTATTAAAATTAAAAAAAAACGTGTGGCACTCGGGGACTGCCGCAGTAAAGCTATTGCATAGTCGCGGGCTCGAACTCACTCGTGGACGGGGCCAAAAAGCACGCTGTCTCACATAGCATCCTGTCTAAAAGAGATATAATCAGTTATGAGCAGTTAGCAGCAGTGCAGCAAAACACCGTGACGAAGTCTGCCGAACAGAAACGACGTTAGACGATGTACGGCTTTCAACGCCGCACAGAGTGGGGGTGTTAGGTTTTATTTTCGTTACGGAATTTCTTGATTCGGTCGCCGCGCTCAAAGTCCGCGATAAAAGCTATGCAATAGCTTAAAAATAATGATAATTGGAATAAAAAAAAACTTAAATCAAAAAGTCAAAACTACGTCGTACCGGTGTACTACACAGGTGCAATTACAAGCCCAAAATTGAAATTCAGAATGAATATTCTGCAAATTCCATCCATCTATTGGAAGGTGCGTGAATACATCCAGTAATCTAAATAACTATTTTTCAATTTAGCGATATAACCGCCTTATGAATTTCGTCCGGCCTACTCTGAGAGGGACGTGCCCGAAATATTGTATTACGTGAGAAGAAAAAAATATTTCGAGGTGAAAACACTGCGTATCTTTACGGTTATTATGGCCGCACAAAATGTAATATTAAAATAGTGTATTTATTGTTTGAATATTTGTTTTTATTTCCATGAACAAGTTTATGTGCGCGTATTATTATGTATGTTAAATAGGTACATATTTGATAGATTAATTATTAATGCCCGCGGTTTTCCTCGTTATTTTCGTTCCTAGAATGTTTGATATATGGGTTAAAAACTATGTGTTAATCCAGAACTACAAATGTGTGCCTACTAAATTTTAAGCAAATGTATCAAGTCGTTTTTGAAAGAGTAACAAATATCTATACTTACAAACTTTAGCGTTTATTAGTAGCCTAAGCAAATTAAACCGAACATAGGCAATCAGGAGAAATAATTCATATGTTTTGAAAATTGGCGCAGTTATAAAAGTCGAGGGGTAGTGTCCTGAAAGAGTAGGGAGGTGTCAAAGGTCTCTTTTCAGGTTGTTGCTCATATCTCGAAAATTTATGGATACTTTGTAAAAAGACAAAATTAACATACATATTTCTATTGTTACAGAAACAAAACAGAGGAACATACAAATGTGTAGATGCAGAAATGTGACAGTGCAATGCAGAAGCCCTAAAATGAAGAGAAGGTCATTGCCACCAGTTCGCGAGGAATCGCAATCTATGTACAGAAATGGTGACTTTGCCATATATGTTATGGTCACTGCAACAGCTGTATTAAGTTATGCTAATAGTCTGAACGGTGACTTTGTCCATGATGACATACCAGCTATTATGACGAACGGTGACGTCACAGGGACGAACTCTTTGAAGAACCTCCTATTGGACGACTTCTGGGGAACACCAATGTCAGACGCGAACAGCCACAAGTCATACAGGCCGCTGACGACTTTATCTTTTAGGTAAGTTTTTTTATCAATTATTATTAAAATTAAATTGCAAAATACGATCATTATTAAATTACTAGCGAACTAACAACTAGCGAAAGTGGCAACTTCGTTTGCGTGTATTTCACCTTCCTTTGGGAATTTCTTTCACCGTAAGAACCATCCTCGTACTTCAAGGAATATTCTAAAAAAATAATTAGCGAAATCGGTTTAGCTGTTCTCGAGATTTGCGCTTAGTAACACATTCAGCGATTAATTTTTATATTATAGATTATTAAGTGTATAATAATAAGAAATGGATTTTTTCAAATGTTACAGGAATGAATGAACTTAATACACTGGGCGTCAAAAATAATTAGTACAGTTTTAAAATTGCAATTACTCTTAAACTATAGAAGTTAGAGTTTTGAAATAAAAATCAATCTTTAAAAGACGATATTATCTTTTAACTTTTTTTTATTTTAAAGGTCTAGCTTCTGTAGTTTAAGAGTACTACATATTTTTGACGCCCAGTAAATTTTTTATCCAATTTCAATTTGTTAACAAAATTAAATCACCGGTCCTTTAGAACGAAGACAATTTTGGCTTTACGTTCAAATGGATAGATGGGTTCTTTTTGCATTTAGTCCGTGGTCTCACGTCATACACAAATGATTATTGAAGTGAAAACTTCTTTAGCGGCGCTTGGCACTTTTTTAGATGGGTAAAAAATGTTAAACTCGCATCAGATCCGTAGCCTGATCGAAAAAGCGTAACATTCCCTAACCATTCTAAAATATTCAAAAATGCACAACGTTGATGTTTAAGTTTTCACTTCTGCCGGTACTCCCGGAGTGCAACCCGACCTTTTTTTATTTCCGAAATAGTAGCTAAAGTATAAAAAAGTACAGTAGAATATTTATACATTGTTATTATAAGTACACTATGTACTAGAAAGTGTTAGTGAAGGCCTACTCTTCAAACCTCAATAATATTTTATTATTTAACATTTCATGACTTATCAATGTTTATCCATTTTTATTAAGATAGATTGCAACGCCTTATGTACATAGTATACCTTTAAAATTTGTTTTAAAAGTTGCCACCCCAAGAAACAAACTGATAACAAAAATAGAACTCACATTTTTATATAAAAATTCACGAATGAAATACTATCATACGAATCGTAAAGTACCGAGTCCCTCAAGCCAATTTTCTCGTCGCCCCGAATACGATTCGATACTATTCGATGCATTCATATCGATTGCCTTTTTGTTACGACCTTGAAACGAATGTTCAGTCATTCAGGACTCGATACAACTCGAAGTATCGATATTGTTCCTTTTCGATATGCTTTGTATATCAATTTTATTTTATTTGACGGACAAAATATAGTAAGATTGGAAGGACTATACTTATGTTTTTATATTGAGCTAGCAAGCATTTGTATTTGGGAAGGAGTTTTGTAGCCTTCTAACTCGGAGTTTGATTAGGTCTATGAGACATTATAATATAATAGACCGTCGTATAAAACGAAGTTCGCAAACAAGCCAGCGGTGTTGCCGACCAGTATAGTACTGTTAGTAGAGGTACATTATAAAACTAATTAAAATTAACCAATTAAAAGGTGACATCATCGAAGATGCAAATAAGGCGAGTAGTTTCGCGCACGGCTAGCACAGAACCAATATGATGACTTTTTGTACGCGTCCATTTTTAAGTTCTCATTGTAAGTGAATTTTGTAGTTTTTTTTTAATACCACTAAGGTGGCAAACAAGCATACGGCCGCCTGATGGTAAGCAGTCACCGCAGCCTATGGACGCTTGCAATACCAGGAGCATCACTAACGCGTTGCCGACCCTGTAAGAACCTCTTCACAATTGAAGCACCCCATGCTGTAATCGACAGGGAATGCATTGACAGGGAGTTCATTCCACAACCTGAGGGTTCTGTGAAGAAAACCCCTTTGAAAACGCGTAGTACGGGACAGGTTTGGTTCCAGCGTGTGAGGATGGATTCCCTGTCGATGGCGAGCGGTGCGATGATAGAAAGATGCCGTTGGCATCATATCAAACAACTCCTGAGAACACATCCCATTGTACAGCCGGTAGAACACGCAGATTCTTTTATGAGAATAAAATAAATGTCTTTAACCGACTTTAGGCACAACTAGATTAGTAGATGATAAATTAATGACGCAATGACGGCAAGGAATATACAGCCTATATTTTGGAATATTAGTATTTTCGTGTATCACCTTTATAAAAAAGAACCACAGAATTTTCCCTTTGTACGTTTCATTTTACAAAACACAATCCTCAGCATACAATTTTTTTGAATAGCACGCAAAAAGCAACTGCACATTCATTATAACAAGCGTAACAATAATCCCGTATATTCAATGACACAAAACGCATCGAATGCATATTTGCGAAACGCCGATGCATTTTGAATGCGCATTCGTAACATAACGATATAATGAGCAATGCGTTTTGTTCGTATCACTTTGCTAGTTATGCAAGAGTTGCATTGTATTTGATATGAAAATTGCTGATCTGTATTTTATGAAATACTAGCGATTTGTTCCGGCTTCGCTCGGGTTTTAGTGGACGGGACAAGCCTACACATTTCAACCGTTGCGTCTCCTGTATACCCACCCAGGATCTAACGGCGACCTCAGATAGACAATAAGCAATGAAGCTTATTGACGTCCCGTGGGAGAAACTACAGCTGTCTTGGAACTCACAACGAATTTAATCAGAAATAAATTAGATGGAGTAAGTATTGAAAGGTCTTCCTTCCTTAGCAACTAGGCGAGAGGCAGATAACAAATCAAATGAAACTCGATTGACGAGCGCCACGGTCTATGTTTGCATTACTAAAATTAGAATAAAATCCATATAAAAAAAATATAATACAGCCTATGTATTTACGGCGAAAGAATTTTTTAAATCGGTCCAGTAGTTTCGGAGCCAAATTTATAACAAAACAAAGAAACAATAAAATCTTTCTTTTTCCAAAATATTTCTTCTTTGTAACATAATAGTCCTATTCTGATGTTAAATGAGTCGTACTCCAAAGTTTGTTTTTATTATCAATCTTATTCTAGCTACGTACAAAAAATATCTGTTTAGTAATAGTATAAGCTCTTAATAATGAGACAGGAAGAGCTCTAGAAAGATTTTACAAAACTAATAAGGTAAGTTAATAACTAGATGTTTCCTGTTTTGCCCTGCAAAATACCTATTTGAAGAAATGGGAAATAATAAAGCAAACAATAGCATTGATTGTGTAAGCTTGTTTTATATGCGTTCTTAATATCTAATGAAATTTATATAAACGCATAAAACGCAATTTCGAACCACATGTTTTCGATTATTAGTTCGACTATTAGTTTTTTGAAGTCATGATGTCAATAAATTGAATAATAAAATATTAAAATTTGTAACAAATTATTCGGGAATATTAATATTTATAGTATATGTATGTATAACAAACGTTTAGAATCTATCAGCAAACTTGAAGTCTAAAACAGGATGTTACATTAGTACGATACTAGTTTAGACATAAATTGTGGACTGAGATCCAGGAAAATTTAATGTTCCTAGCTCCGCGATTCGGGGAAGTTGAGCAAACATATTTTACAACGTAAAATTATTCTAGTAAGTTTATTTTCTAGTATGTTCCCTGTATTTTAATTCAAGCAACGACCCAAACTACTCTAAAATTACACTGGTCAACAACACTTGAATAGTTCTAGGACTAATACTAAAAGAAAATACTGGATGATTGCTAGTAGTTTTTTTTTATTATAGTTTTACTGTTTTGTCTATAAATACCATAGTATAGTGATATTCATGCAACAAAAAGACCTTCTTGTAAACTCTGGTAGATAAATTCCTTTTTTTAAGCGTCATCTCAAATGCTAAACAATAATTTAAAATGGTATACCCAACAAGTATCATTTTTTTTTAATTCCCTCCACAATGGCTAAAACTTCAAGCTCATAACATAAATATTTCTTCTCAAAACATCTGGTCATCAATCAGTACATTATTAAAAAAATAATAATTAAATAATTCAATTTTAATCCAAAAATTCCTTTCACATAGTGAAAAACTGAAAATTACGTTGAGTGGTTCGTTAATGTAAATTACCATAGTGTTTAATCTCTTATCAATGATAAATAAATATTGAATATTTATAAAATAAGCCCGGATTATGCTGAGGTACAATTACGAGGAAATTAAAGGCTTGCACAGACATGATATACCTATTGGTAAACTGTTTTTTTCTGCTAAGACTGCATAGGTAGGTGCTAAGTTCTTAGCTGGTGTTAAAATATTTAGTGTTTTATTTATCTGATAAATAGATAAATACTTAAATATATAGTTATATTAAAGCTTTCCGGCAAGCCATATTAGTAGGAGTGCAAAAAAAAATGGAGATTGAACAAAAGAACCAAAGTCATACATATCGAGTTCCAGAATATTATAATAATAATAATAATAATATTCATTTATTTCAGACCATAATCCATATTTTGTTAGTATTACAATTATGCCTCAGGAATGCCTCTATATTCCTCTGTTTTCACCAAAACCTCATAGCCTTATAAATAAATAAATTAGACAGATTAGTATGAAATTTGATGGCACAGGGATATTCTAGGAAACGTTAGTAAAGACGGGCAAGCAATAAGTCATGTAATAAAGTTAGTCTGCTGAGTCGAAACTTGACCAAAACTTGTCAGAAGTACATGCGCTAAGCAAGTAATAAAGCTAAGTAAATAGTAAAGTCAATATCTAAATTTTCGACCCCTATGAAACTCGAATACATGAAACCATCAATTCAGTTGCATGACGGCTGAATAAATAGCGATAGTACGGAACCAATCCATCACATTAGTCGAGTATCAATTGGAATGTTATGGGCGTTTTGTTAACTGAGCGCCATTAATGTTTTTGTAATTTATTTACATAAATGAAATGTGCAAAGAACGAGTACGAGTTTATATCATAGAGCTCCGATGGAATATTTCAAATTATAATTTATAATAAAAGCAAAAGATACGGGAAGTAAATTTGAGAAAGATTGGAGAGTTTAAGTTTTAAAAACGGGTGGTTGAAGAAAAGTTTTGAATAGCTAAATAAAAAAATTGTTAAAGGAAGAAACATAAGATAAATAAAATAAGACAAGCGTAATGAAATAAAAATGTTTATTTCAGAAATTAGACATACACTGGCACTTTTACTTGCCATTTACAACTTGTATAGTAAAGAAAATAAACTACCACCATTTCGGAAACAAGCAAAATGGCCACCGGTAAACAAATGGCGAAAGAATACGGCCTTTTTTGTCATTTAGCAATTTTTTCTTCCGCTTGTTAGTTACAAAGTATAGTACATTCACAAGAAGAATACGCGGAATATACACAACAATAATAAATCAAATAAAAACAAATCTTAAAAAGTGTTTACTGTAATGTCAAGATGATATATAAAAGCAAGTAACATTTCCTTAAGACTTCCGAGCCGTGTTTCCATGTAATACTTCCAAATTCGGTACATTTGAGAATTAATTAGTAATATGTAGCCAACAGACCTTTTGTGCCGCAGAATTGCACAAACAAAATTTTGAACAGTATTTACTCAAACTTGTACTGAAATAGGTCAAAACTATAGTGGGGCGACAAAAGAGCCACAAAACGTAAGTTTGCTTTGAGAATATGAAAACAAACAAACAAGCCGAATCGGATTACACAAGGGCTTTTCGGCAAAAACCAATAGTGCCGAGTTCGGAAGGGGGAGGCGGCAACTTTATTTTTATAGCACGCGTTAAGGCGGCGACCACATTTTTTCCGTGTGTCCTACCAAAAGGGAAACATCTAGTATAGTCTAACTTTTAACCATTATGCATAGTCGATTGACTTTTTATAGTTAAATAGAAGTTTACGCACTTGGTCACTGGTCGCCTATTTTATTGGTCGACGAGAGATTAACGAGAGACAAAATTATTATCCCATTAAGAGATGAATAGCGAGTGAAAATTCGGGTTCTAGCTTTAGGAATGTGAACAAAATGAACTCAATCTTAAGTGCTCAGCTCCTTAAGTGACAGACGTTGGCGAAAACCAAATTCACATTATCGTTTGCTAATTGGCCTGGTTGCGCGGCGGCGCAACGGCGCGACGCGTTTCGTTTGATTAGCTTATTGGTGTCCCATACAAGACTGGCGACCTTGTAGACCTGGTTAGACGCCGGGCTTACCTCGTCGAAAAACCGTCTCGTGTGCATGAGCCCTAACAGTTCAACTTCGTCGGAATAAATTCTATCGTTCTTTATATATTTACGAATTAATTTCACATTCGTTTTAATAAAAGTATTAAATTAAAAGTAAATCAAGAATATCGACTTCAAAAGTAGTATTGAAAACTGTGGTATCAATTATGTAATTTCAGACATGTACATTACACTGAAATCGGCTAGCATTCTGATCGCAAAGCAATTTGCGATGACGGTCAAATTGAAATATCAGTTTCACACGCCCTCATTTCATCGTGTCAAAGAATATAAAATTAACTAATGTTTTTTTTTTAATGTTATACAGTAGATAAACAAGCAAGCGGGCCACCTGATGAAAAGCGGTCACCGCCGCCTATGGACATCAGTAACACCAGGGGCGCTACTAATGCCTTGTCCACGAAGGAAGTTGGAGGAAAGGAAGGAGAAAGGGAAGGGAAAGAAGGAGGGGGAAAGAGGGGATAGAGAAGGAGTTCGGCTTTCGGATCTCTCACTCACCGAATGAAACGCATTGCTGCTTCACGTCGATATTCTGTGAGAGGGTGGTACTTCCTCGGTCGAGCTAGCCCATGTCGTAATAATTGCTCTACCACTCCAAAAATAGTTATAAAATAATAATGTAGTTATTTACAGAAATATTACTTTTGTTTTTTTACACCGCACGGTAGAATCGCACTTACAATCCGCATTGTAGCAGCGTAGTAGAGTACTCTCGCCCTTTCGATTTAAGGGAGACCCGTATCCTATGTTCATTGTCATTCATCATTCATATTAGAAGCACCCGGTTTTTCTTTAGTTTTCCAATTACTATTTATTATAATAGTTTATATCTACACCTGATTAAATTTAATATTAACAGTACAGAAAACTATAATTAATATTTATAAACATATCATCAACCTTTTATTCTACTCCAATTTCATTGATTTAAAGCCATCATTGATTGGACATTCCCATTTTTTCTGTCTATTAAAACACGTATTCATAAGATAGACAGCGCTAAAGTTAATATTTTATGAGTAGAAAAATGTTAAGTCTTGTTTTAAGCCAAAGCCTACTTTCCCTTTAAAGGGTGGCGTCTCTGTAACATGCATAATCGTTGCTAATTACACCAAAGGTTCAATATTTTGATTGGAGCGCACTCGAATCAATATGTGACGGACAATAAAGCAATATTCAAGGCTTGTAGGCATTAAAGTCATATTTGATCTTGACCATTATATTGCAATTTCATCGTTATAATTGATTCGATTGGTTTTGTTTGAAGGGTTGTAGTATTTCAGCTCGGTGGTAGTAGGTAGCGATCCTATATTCGGCACTAGAGGGATTCAATTCCCGTTCGGGGCAAACATTTTTATGTGGCATTTGTGTTTCTTCTCGAGTCTGGGTGTTTGCTATAAATTCAAAGTCAAATATATTTATTCAAATAGGCCTGTTACAAGCTTTCAAATCGTCATATTTTTTTCTACCACCAGTTCAGACGGCAGATTTATCCTAAGAAGAATCTCGAATCGAACTCGAGCTCCTCTACCGCCACCAAGGAAGTGATAATTACAAAATTATGTACATAAATACATTTTCTTTCTGATAAAATTCGTTGTGAGTTCCAAGACAGCTGGTAGTTTCTCCCCCGGGACGTCAATAAGCTTCATTGCTTCGGGACAAGCCCACCACATATTCCCACCGATGTGTCTCCTGTTATAGACATAAGATTGATAATAAGTGATGAAGCTTATTGACGTCCCGGGAGAAAAACTACAGCTGTCTTGGAACTCACAACGACTCAGAAAGAAGATAGTTGGAGTGGTATTGAAAGGACTTCATTTCTTATTGTCAATCTGAGGTCACCTTTGTCGATCCTGGCTAGAAGACACAGCGGTGAGAATGTATGGTGGGCTTGTCCCGTTATTCCCGCAGGGATTTGTATCAGGGACCAGTCGATTAATGATCTGCCCCCTTACAGGCTACCACTACGTAGAGCAAGTATTTGATCATTATAAATCTTGGACCTGTCCGGGGATTGAATTCGCACAACGATAATAGATACTCAATATCATTCAAACAAATGAACTGTGAATTTCCTCCTCTGACTAATGGAAATTCATTAAGCTGTACAATTATTTCGTCCGTCACCTCGGGACAGTTTCGGTCAGACGATCTCGAATTGATGCATGACGCAAGTCCAACTACACGTCGTACACGCTCCATTGCCTTGTTGCGTAATTACTCAGACGCGTGGCCAGGATAATATCGCGTACATTGGCTCCCGTTGGGATGGAATATACCTTACCTATCTATAACTGTCTTGTGTAACCATAGATTGTAAAATATTGATAATCTGATTTGCTAAATAAAATTATTTTTCAAATCAAATCATCATTTGTTTGCTAGAATACACGTTAGTATGTATAAGAATCTTATGGTACATTAGTGTTAGTATTCAGCTTGTATGCAGGTGTGCAAAAATGTCGCTTAATACACTTTTATATTTATAGAAACAGTTTTTCATTAACCAGTCACACAATTAATTTCTAAATTTAATTCCATTAAGTAGTTTCAGCTGATTTGGTAATTTGTTGTCATTGTTAAAGTGTTATTAAAAAGTACATTTCTTTGAAAAATTACTTTGTGCTATCGAGGTTTTTGTGACATTTTGACTTGCTGACCTGTGGTACAGGTTCTTCAGATAACTAATTTTCAGTTCTCCACAATTTTTAATTGTTATAACTTCACTGCTACCCAAACACACATAACCAACTCTAATTTAATTTATTTTTATTTTATGTAACTTTTTTGTAGTCTATACAGCGAGTTTGCAATAAAATTGTGGAGAGAATAAAGAAATTTATTATTTACCGATCTAGCGAACACACTAAACCACCACGGGAACACGTTGACAGGATTTCAGCTATAATATAAAATTTAGATCTCAATTAGTCAAGTTTCATCTATTTGTATCAGCGAAAAGGTAACAGGCAGACAGAGTTAGTTTGATGTTTATCTATAACTAGCTTTTGCCCGCGGCTTTACTCGCGTTAATTTTATGACATAGATCTCGTTTGACAACAAAACAACCCATAGCGCGACTTGTGGCGCCATCTGTTGGCCGATACAGCGCCCTCTATAGTAGAAAAATTATTTTCCCATTGGAACGACATACTTTCACGGGATAAAAAGTAGCCTATGTTGGGCTCTGTACCCGTAACAATATGTATGCAAATTTTCATAATGATCGGCTGCTTAGTCAAGCCGTGAAGGAATAACAAACAAACAAACTCACTTTCTCATCACTATCACTACATAGTATAAAACAAAGTCGCTTTTTCTGTCCCTATGTCCCTATGTCCCTTTGTATTCTTAAATCTTTAAAACTACGCAACGGATTTTGATGCGGTTTTTTTTAATTGATAGAGTGATTCAAGGGGAAGGTTTAAAGTATCATACATTCCAAAATTCCCACGGGAAAGCGGGATACACGCAAACGAAGTTGCGCGGGTTTCGCTAGTTTATAATATTAGTAAGAATATTAGGTTTTATTAGGGCTTACATAAAAAGAGCAGCGATAGCCCAATGGAACCAGAGTAATCTAGAAAAATAATTTTGGACGTCATCCACCTAAGTGGAGCGTTCCCGAATGATGTGCCCGAAAATGTGGAATGATGATGACCAAATGTAGCTCTGAACATACAGACATTTCGCATGTGTCGTAATAGAAAAAAAAACTTATTTAAAGAGCACTATCCAATAGCCATCAACTATTACTATTGAGTAGTGTTGAGGGTGGGCCCAAAAATTCTTGTCCTTCCTAAGTGTAAATTGCGTATATTAAAATATTATACATTCGAAACGTAAAAGAAATATTATTTCAAGTGATAATAAATAACAGGGAAACGAAGAAATCTAGGATGCCAGTAAGTGGGATCAGGGATATTTGTTGTTCCAGTATTAACTTGGATATGTTCCAGAACAAAAAGTTCCGTGCCAGCTCGGCTTCTGTACAAATCCAATTTTGAACGGCGTAATCCCCGTGATTAAGAGAAGAGTTATGATACAATGAAATTATTATAATATTATCCCTTGGATTATTAAAGGAGAAATTTATTATTGACTTGCGAAATCGCCCGTTAGTAACAGTCGGCCCATGAGTCATAGGTAGTGTTAGGTAGCGTCTTTTACCATAAACCCTATCAGTTTTTAACTTCGGAGTCAATTTCTTTTTAAACTACCTAATTTTTTGATGAATTAAATGAATATATATTATTTGCAACTAGCGAAACTCGCGCAACTTCGTTTGCCTGTATCTTGCTGTTCCGTTAAAATTTCGGAAAATCCTTTCTTAACGGATGCTTACGCCATACAAAGAACACAACATTTAAATTTGAGGTCTCTACGATTGGTTTGGACTGTTGGTTAATCCATCAATTATTCAGAGCTAGCCTTTTTGCCCGCGACTTCGTCCGCGTGAAGTTCCGACCCGTTGCCCTGGGAACCACATTGAATTTCGGGAAGCTATAGCCTATGTCACTCCCTGATAATGTAGCTTTCTACTGGTGAAATTATTTTTGAAATCGGTCCAGTAGTTTCGGAGCCTAATCAATTCAAACAAACAAACAAACAATCAAATCTTTCCTCTTTATAATATTAGTATAGACAAAGCATTTTATATTATGTATAGATTGTAAAAGAACTTTCAAAGTCAAAGTCAAAAATATTTTATACTGTCGGCCCTCGCGGGCTTTTAGACACGTCATTTACAATTACAACATAATTATCATTATGTATTAAATATAAACAAGCTACTCTATAAACTACTGCCATTTAGGAAACAAAGCAAAATGACCACCGGTAAAAGAAATGGCGAAAAAAACCCGGTTACAGCCTTTTTGTTCATGTACATCCTTTTTTTTCAATGTTAACAAAATAAAAAATATATAAATACGAAAAAAATTCACAAATAATAGTACCATGTTACAATCACAATACAATATAAAATCCTTTTATTTCTCTCCAATAAATATCACAGTACAGAGTAATTAAAAATACAAAATATAACTTTGACTACGTGTATTATATTAATAATGAATTTCTCCTACAGGATAGATGTGCCCCATTGTGTGTATAAAATTAAAACACTGAACGCAATGTATACTTTGAGTTTTAAATCTTTTATCAATAGGACGGTTTTTCATTAGCCAGTATCAGCATTAAGGTCTGAATTTCGGCATAGACTGTATTTAAAATAAATCTGAAATAAAATCGCTTGAAGTGAAATGAAATCACCTGAATTTAAAGAAATATGATATCTGTACTATGGGTAGGTAGGAAACATTATGAATGAGATGATACAAAAAAAAACATCATAAAGGGCATTAAGAAAATTTTCGCGCAGTCGTCGCGCGGCTGCCGCCGTACGATTGAAGTGCGTTATACGACCGTATTAATTTTCGCGTCGTCAAATTAATTATTAATAACTAGCTTTTCCCCGCGGCTCCGCTCGCGTTAATTTTATGACATAGATCTCGTTTGACAACAAAACAACCCATAGTGCGACTTGTGGCGCCATCTGTTGGCCGATACAGCGCCCTCTATAGTAGAAATATTATTTTCCCATTGGAACGACATACTTTCACGGGATAAAAAGTATATTGGGCTCTGTACCCCTAACAATATGTATGAAAATTTTCATAATGATCGGCTGCTTAGTCAAGCCGTGAAGGAATAACAAACAAACAAACAAACTCACTTTCTCATTTATAATATTAGTAAAGATTAATTATTCTTCTTAAAGAATAATACGCCTAGTCTCACTACGAAGGAAATACTGCCATCGCCATCGGTAGAAAATATTGTGAGATGATGCAAAAGTGATTATTACACAGTAAGGGCCAAATATACCATATTTATTTTCACACACTTAAATCACACATTTTCTTGTCTCAATACGAAAGAAACACCGCAAGCCATTTAAATTTTACGTAAATGTTTATTCTATTTCATATAATTGCAGTGGTCTTTTACATAAATAAAGCGACAGTCTGACAGAGCCATCTTTCCCGGTCAGCACTAACAAGCAAGTAAAGTAGGAATTCCCAGGATTTGATGAATGGCTCCCGATGCCACACCGACCAAATTAAACAGGCAAGCGCCCCGAACACCACTCCTATAAATTGGTGATATTAATCTTTGTCACATAATACTATATAACTTGAAGCGTGATTGATGGTTATTCACCTGCGGTACGAATTTTGATTGTGTTTAAACGTAGATGCTTCTTTGGTGCTTTTATCAGAATTTTTGCATTTACTATTCTCAAATTTTTATTTTGGTAAGTAGATATATCGTTTTTGGATATAAATTAGAAATAAAAATTAAATTAAAAACGTCATACTTCGAAGTCATAATTCTATCTACGTCATGGTAGTAGTACAAAAAAAAAAGTCATGGTAGTAGTCCATACAGTGAAGCTACAAGGAATACTATCACGGTCAAGTAGAATTTACTAGTTACTGAGTAATAGCTGTCGAACTTATAAAATACCATTTCTTTTATAAAAAACGTACAAATCTATACTTACTATTGTTTGGCGGTGAGAGCCCTTCGCTCCCGCAACAGTCCGGTGTCTCAGAAAAGGGTGTTAGTACACCCGAACTGAACTTTTCAATTAATAAAAAATAAAAAAACTTATAACTATTGTAATAATAATCTATACTATAATATTTTAAAGAGGAAAGATTTGATTGTTTGTTGGTTTGTTTGTTTGTTTGCATTGAATAGGCTCCGAAATTACTGGACCGATTTCAAAAATTCTTTCACCAGTAGATAGCTACATTATCACATAGGCTTTTCCCGAAATTCAATGTGGTTCCCACGGGAACGGGTCCGGAACGTCTCGCGGACGAATTTGCGGGCAAAAAAGCTAGTGTCATATAATTGCACTCGTCTGCATGCAAGGCAATCGTAGCAAATACGGAATCCTCCACTGTGTGTGGCCCGTCACGTACTTATCCGATTTTTTATGAATATAATAAAAAAAAGGTGATGAAGATTTTCTACTTATTAACAATGGTTAATTTTGACAATAAAGTCGCGGATGTAAGCTATTTTCACATATTAAATGAGGTTTCCGTTTACCAAAGTGTAATTAAATAGGTAGTCAATTATTTGATACTAAACACCTTATTTGAAAACAAACCCATTGTGTATTTAACAGATGTATTATAATTATTATTTACATTTGGTATACAAACGTTTTCACGTTTAATATGATGATATTTTAATGATTCATAATTAGCAGTACTTACTATTAATTATACAGATGTTTATTATGTGTTACTCTACGTGATCGAATTAGAATGACGAGGTTCTGGAATGAAATTAAATAATTTATTTAGGGACTAGGCTTTCACAGGCACCTTCTTTGATCATATCCAACTTGTACCTAACGAATATTATAAATGAGAAAATGAGTTTGTTTGTTATTCCTTCACGGCTTAACTAATCAGCCGATCATTATGAAAATTTGTATTATATATTGTCAGGGGTACAGAGCCCAACATAGGCCTGTAAAAGTATGTCATTCCAATGGGAAAATATTTTTTTATACTAATGAGGGCGCTGTATAGGATGGGCTATCGGCCAACAGATGGCGCCACAAGGCGCGCTATGGGTTGTTTTGTTGTCAAACGAGATCTGTGTCATAAAATTAACCGCGAGCGAAGTCGCGGGGAATAGCTAGTATTTAATCAAATAAACTACCACCATCTTGTAAATGGCCACCAAGTACCGGAAAGCGCGGCGTAGGACGATCGCTAGGTGGTCAGAGGTCCTGAGAAAAGTCGCAGGGAGCCGCTGAATGCAGGCTGTTACCAGCATTTGGGAGAGGCCTATGTTCAGCAGACAGCAGTGGAGAAAAAAAAACCTTCATTGTAACAGGCAACTTTTGGTAACGCTCCGTATGACATAAAATATAAATATATACGTATAGAGCTCTCGTCATTCCGTATTTATTTAAATTTTATCAGAATATCTCTTTTACGGATTAAATTGTTCGGATTTAAAACCTTCACAAAGAGATAGGGTATGCATTTAATCAATCAATGTATTACTACTCAATAAAATTCAGGTGCAATGAGCCGGTTGCTGGCTTATTAAGTCTTAATGACGTAAAAAAAATCCCTTTTGTATTTGTGGGTAGAATTGGAGTTATGTTCCAAGTATGAAAATTTTATATTAGACGAAATTACTATTAGGGTCTGTTCACACAGACCGGCTCGGAGAGCATCGGCGCGCATTTTTCTTTTCACACAGACCGGATCGTATACGCTTGGAGTTGGTCGGAACGGAGCCGCCAACTATTTCACATAGACCAGCTGGAAGCGATCTGCATGCATGCGAGCATACAATCGTAGCCGAACGGCTGCGCGAGGACGCGATCGGAGCCGGTCAGCTCCTCTTAATATTTCACACCAAGCGCGTTTTAGCATTCCTAATGACAATAGCAGTGCACATGCAAAAATAAACCTTACTACAAATACAAAAAACTCTGTACTGTAACATTTTAGATTCGACTTTGAGCATTACATTACAATACTATCTCCCTGACTGACGAGCGTTCGTCTCCCTCACTGCTGTAATGCTCGAATCTGAGCGTTTACATTACACGCGAATGCTCCCGGTGAAGGAGCACCTTTACAGCAATGGAATCTACAAAGTCAAGAATATAACTGAGTTTATGAAGTAGGTCTGATTTAGCAAAGTAAGATCTCTTTATTATCCACTTTAAACTATATTGAAACATTTTGACTGAAATACTTGGTTGAAAAGGCTTTTAAAATAAGCATAACGAAACGTATTTCATAATCTACAATGAAAATATTTTAGTGGATACAGTTCGTAGAACAAAACATAGTTCTCGTTACGATTATATTATTTTATTTCTTTATTATTATCAGTAATATAAAATATCTTTCGTAGACTAATCCGTCTGTGCTTCGAAGAGCATTTTTTTTACCAGTAAGGTAGCAAACAAGCATACGGCCCGCTTGACATGTTAACATGTGAGAATGTTAACACGAAAAAAAATCGCCTTCATTTGTTATTTTGATACTTATAGCAAATACTAAACTAAATAGTATTTGCTTATAGTGATGTGACATTGATTTTCATTTGAGTACAAAATGCAAGCCAAATCAAGGAAGTTTAAATTTTAAAAGCTTTTTTTACTCGTTACTCTAATAATTTTCTAATATATATTTTTACACATAAATTCTTTGTATAAATCCTAATGTAAGTTTTATAAAGTTAGATTTTCTCTGTATCACATAAAACCTATAATCTCTAGAATTAACTTCCTTTATGAGAA
The DNA here is from genome assembly GCA_905163395.2 of Endotricha flammealis. Taxonomy (NCBI): domain Eukaryota; kingdom Metazoa; phylum Arthropoda; class Insecta; order Lepidoptera; family Pyralidae; genus Endotricha; species Endotricha flammealis. The sequence goes on along the minus strand of LR990858.1, from coordinate 1,603,678 downwards.
AAAATATAGGGAAGCGGTTTCAAAGCAAATTAAGCTACTTAATGATATTCTTATAAAAGCTCTCTAAAGCTTCTTATGGTTTTAAAGAATTAAAAGTAGGTACGTTTTGAAAAAAAAATTAAGTGGAGACCATAATGTCCCACTGCTGGTCAAAGGACTTACTGTTTCTCTAGTACTCCCGAAACTACTTTCTGAAGGCATCCTTTATCCCACGAGTCTAGGTCTTAAAACATGGTATTAAGGATTGATAGGTAATGAAAAAAGTGAGGAAAAGGGAGAAAACTTATATAGTGAGAAAATGTACAGACGTTATAAAAAACAGACGTATAAAACATAGACAATATGAATAAAAATATAATGTTTACTAGCTTTTTTGCCCGCGACTTCGTCCGCGTGAAGTTCCGGACCCGTTCCCGTGGGAACCACATTGAATTTCGGGAAAAGCTATAGCCTATGTCACTCCCTGATAATGTAGCTCTCTACTGGTGAAAGAATTTTTGTAATCGGTCCAGTAGTTTCGGAGCCTATTCAATGCGAGCAAACAAACAATCAAATGTTTCCTCTTTATAATGTTAGTAAAGATTAGTATAGATATAGATTAAAAGACTTAGAGTTCGGTTTGTAACAAATGGCATTTAAAATTAGATATAATAAATTATAAAAATTATAAACAGTGGATCTTCTACGTAACATTTTACTGTAAGCGTTCGTTTAATCCACAACTATTTGTGTTTACGCAAAGAACTGTACCGCATTGTGCGATCTTAGTGTAGTAACGTGGAGCTCGCAATAACACAAACGTTGAGAAAATATTTTATTTAGTAGGTCCCCATGCTTCCTAAGCGGGAGGATTGTAATAAAAATATTATATACCTAAGTGCTTTGCGGTCCTGCCCTGTGTGACCATGGACTCAAGGGATGAGCTATGAGCGGAGTTCTTTTTTTTTATGGATTTTTAAATTTACATATTGTCAATGTTTTGCATTTTAAAATAATATGATTATTTCCGTTCTTCTTGCAACGTATTTCTTAATCATGCATTTATTAGTTAAATGTAAAAAAGTACCTACTTAGACTTTTTCCCCTAATAATTTCATGGCAGCAAGCTCGCTGGATTAGAATGTTTAATAAAATTTTCAAAAAAATAATAAAACGCGCCCGAAGTAATATAAAAAATCTGCATATCAAACTAAGACTTGTCTTCTTCTCTCTCTTTCTAAAGCAGCAATTGTAAATCGTCTCAAATATAATTCCCGTCTTATTTAATTTCCTTCTCCGCCTGAAAAAGGCGACTAACTGTGTGAGCAATAATATAAGACCTTTTGTACACTTGCTTTGCAATAAAACAAGAGAAGTACGGCACAGCGGATAAAACGCTCAAAAAGGAGCAGCCCGTCTGGGGAAGGATCTGCACCTCTACATCGTAGCCAAAGAGCTTAGGTCTCAGCCTTGTTGATTGTGTTCATTTGATTTGATCAGATTAATATTTCCACTGCTTTTCACTTGGGCCACAGCAGACTCCATTGCGGGCACGCCCTTTCCGGTGTTCCGTAAACGTTGCCCGACTTTTTTCTTCGCTTTATTGTCGAACGTAACTCGCCCCTAATTGTGAAAATTTGATACAAAGTCATGTGTTTACTACTGTGTTCTTTGTACCAAAGACTTTGATATGTTAATTCTGTTGTACAGACCGCATTATAACGTAGGAAATGCAAATGACGAGAGACTGCTTATGTTTTGTTTTTAATATAAGATTAGTCAGGTCAGGTAGTATTTATTAAATCATTGTCCTGATACCTTTTTGGTATGTTGAAAAGACGTTGACTAGCGGAGCATTGAAAGTCGAATGGGAACTAGACGCAATGACCCGTTTTTTGTTTATTGTCAGGAGAATACAATAATGCATGTCCTGTCACTCGGGAAGCGAAGGTCTGTTGGGCTCTCCTCTCTAGTCAATGAGGCATACTGAGTTAAAACGTGACTGTCTGCCACCTTCTCTGCTTTAACAGTGGAGGAAAATCTTGAAATTGTTAGTTTAATGTGCCGATAAATCGATGACTGATAAGATACAAGTTTTCGATCAAACATTCTTCGCCTAATTTTTACTGTGCTTTTCTAGACTGTGGCATGAAATTTTTTGCTGAACATACGTTAATGACGTCCAACCAAGTGAGTTTTAGCATATGCCCTAAAAGGCTATAAAGGTCTATAACGATAAAAGTAATAAAACGATAACATTTAAAGTAAACCGACTTAAAAAAGGTTATATTTAAAATAATGAAAGCTATACCCTCAAAATTGCTACAAAATTACAGATTCCAAAAAAATATAGGAGACATAATCATATACTTTTCGTAAAGCGACTTAATATCTTCTTAAAGGTGCTCCCTCACTGTTAGCATTCGCTTCGTCATGTCACGTCACGTTACCCATTACAGATTCGAGCATTACACCAATGAAAGAGGAGAACTGAGCATTACAGTCTAATAATACAATCCTAATCCTTAACGTACATTTATACTAAAATTATTCATGTGAAAGTGAGTATATTTGTTTGTTCGTAAAATTTGTATACATATTATGAGGGATACAGAGACGGACATGGGCTAATTTCATCCCGTGAAATTACCCAACTCCAATGGGATCAAAAAAAACATATTTCTACTGCATCTGCATCTGCCGTCGCTAAGGCAGATAGTGGACAGACAGAATTGTAATGTAATTCTGAGAAACGAATCATAAATATAATATTACAGGCTGTTCGCGGTGTGGTGAGGGTGCACCTTAAAGTCAATGAACTGAAGCCTCTCCGTCCCATGGGATGTTTGGAACAATAAAATACACATAATATGCCTTCCCTTATAAAGGCATATTATAATATACATGAGTAAGCCACTTTGAGATCTGACACAAGCGGCTTTTTGGTAGACACAATTGATATGAATATTCGTTCTAAAGCCTGGCTTTACAAATTGAATAATTCTGATAAAATAAAATGTGACTTTATTTTATAGACTATTAACATATAAAAAAAAATAAAGAATGATTGTTATTGGTTCTGTATATTTTTAATTAAACTTGACACAATATGAGTATTAACTCTTTTCCCGATTTTTATTATTCAACTAGCTGTTACCCGCGGCTCCACCCGCGTGGCCAAGGGAAGATGTCAATAATTTTTCCCATGGCAATGTCTTTATCCCGTGGGAAAAAAGTAGCCTTATGTCACTCTCCAGACCTTAAATTATCTCCGTTAAAAATTATGAAAAAATAATGTTGTACTTTTTTTCCCGTGGGAATGAGATGTTTTTCCGGGATACAAAGTAGCCTATGTCACTATCCAGACCTTAAACTATCCCTAATAAAAAAAATATTACAATCCGTTCATTACTTTCGACGTGAAGGGAGGACAAAGAAACACACTTTCACATTTATAATATTAGTATAGATTAGACAGTGACAACAATATTATATTCTTGTAATAGAAACAGTTTCCGTGATCATTTACCACCAGGCAACCGCTCGTTTGCCAAGGTCTTCCATAAAAAAATCTACAGTTTCTTTAAAGTATGGGTTGCAATGCAATTTGGCATTAAGATACTTATGTATTGTGGTAAATAAAGTTAAATAAAAATTATGGTTTACCCAACGAACTATAGTATTCACAAAGAGCGTACCTTTATACGAGTATACGGTACTGTTTAGAAGGTGCTCCTTATTTAATCTGCGAGACACGTCCTCAGGTTACAGATTTCATAAACTATTTTATACGTTTCCATAAAAGGGCTTATTCTTGGGCGGAGGTCCAACTTATAAATATTTAAGCTGAATATTATGTTTCATGATGTATTGAGCCAAACATGATTTGACATTTTAACAGTGACAGCAAGTAGCACAAAAATATTTTAAAGTTATTGACACTCAACATCTCCTTTTTTAACAGCCCGGTGTAGTGTCGGCACTACGGTATTAGGTTCATCGCTAGAGGATTCGAACCCCACACGTTTATGTGATAGCATTTTGTGTTTGTATCGAGTCTGGGGTTTTCTCTGTATTTTAAGTCTATAAATACTTTATTGAAATTATGAGTAGAGATTTCTAGCTCAATGATTGGTCAATTCACGATCCGCTCGACTCCGTTAGCGCTCCGCACACTCCGCCCAGCTCCGCAATAGTGGAAACGCACCTTAAGGAACGCCATTATATCCGAGTGACGGACGGGTTGCCAAGCATAATATAAATTAAACATTTTCAATTGTGAAATGAGTTTTCCTTTCTTGTGAAAATCATGTTTTATGAACTTTAATTACTTAGCAAATTATTTAGATAATATTGTTTATAAACTAACGAAAACCTATTTTGTACAACGCAAGTTTGTTTACTTGTAAAATCTATTCACGCCCGATTTCTGGTGGGGGTAACAAATACAGTTAGCAAGAGCGACATTTTAATAGTTGACAATAATATAATGAGATGAGAATAATAATGAATATAGTATATGCGAGAATGATAATAATAATTTTCATGTAAATGTAGTATATAACTATTTCCGACACAATTTATATTGTTTTTCAAGGAATAAATGTCTAATATCTCTATGATAAAATATATTAAATATTATGTTCCAATAATATCATTGCAGATAAATTAATGATGATTATAATGATAAATTAATTTTAAATAGAAACCCAAATTAAAAAATTGTATTACATTTTAGTAAAGTGTTGAAAATTATAAAGCCTCATATGGACCGTGAAGGGCTTTATTAGGGCAGTAATTAAGTTGGGAACTTCCCATGGGAACTTAGTTGTCGAACACTTGCTTGCCCTTTGAGAGTAAAGTTTGTACATAAGTCTAATTTTGGGATTGTATGGGCCTTTATTTATCCTTAAAAATGCTTTCTAAAATTTATATTTTACTGTTTCCTGTTTCCTGTAAACATATGTAATTAATACGTATTCTAAACTACCAATATGAAAAGTTTCAACCAAATCTGTCCCGTCATTTTCCCGTGAAAGAGTAACAAAATTCATAATTATTCGTTTTCTCGTACCCATAATAAAGCAGGTTACAGAAGATCATAGAAGTATGTCGTCTTTACGCGTAATTCTGTTTGGGTTTACTTAAAATTGCATGAGAAAGAGTGTTATTTTATTAAAATAAAATTAACATAATCGCCACAATTACCGTTGCAGTACTACTAAAATATGAAGGACATTCTCTACCAAGAGAAATTTTACAGCGTAGTTGCTATATACTAATCGCGCAACCCTGTTACTTTATGTAACAGCACTCGACCGATATTTTTCTCTTTCAGCGAGTAATGAACGCCGTCTTTACTACAGTTGTCATTATTTTAATGAAACCCTCAACTAGTAGGAGGACCCTCTGAAATATTCACGCTTCCGCCTAAGTTATTGACCCCTATTTTTCATGCTTAGCGAAAAACACAGGTATTTTTCTATGAAAAGTGGGTTATTTTGAAATTATCGTCAAATTGGTATGTGAAGCTATGATTAAAAGGGTTTTTTTAAGTTTTCGTTGTATATTTATTTTAAATTCGATTGAATATGATATTCGAATGTAGGCCAAGGCTCCGTGTTACAGATTCTCGTAATTAAAATATTTAAAATCAAGTCTCAATTTTAAGCACTATCTCGCTCGTTTTCTCTATTGAATTACTTTTTTGGCACGTGACAGGCCTCGCCTAGTGTAGACAGATAGCACTTGGTATGGAGACTTGTTGTTACAAGAAGGCCGGAGTACTCAAATGTTTGACATCACACGACGTATATACAAACGCAAGAACTATGCGAATTGATTCGTAATTTTAGTGTTTACCAATCCGAACCGTGGAATGTATGCCTCGCCGCACCAATTCGCATCGCAACGGTTCGGGGCGCAGTTTTATGTACAACCGTACTATAGTAATTTCTTAAATCTGTTACGTAAGTTAGCGAATAAATGAAAAATAATTGAAGCCTTTTACTCCTTTTCTTGTCCTTTCCTTAGCTTATAGGAGATACAGCGGTTGGAAAATGTGATTAAGTAGTCCAATTTTAATAAAATTCAAACATAAAATCTTCACATACTTAGTTCACTGCCTCATTATATGATATTACGGGCACATTTTGAATAATAATAATAAGGGTTCCGCTTTCGCCATCTGGAACCCTAAAAAGAGGAAAAACGCTAATACAGCGAATAAAGCAGAAACATTTGTCAAATAAAATACTATTCGAGTTGATGTGACCTCAAGGCTGACTGAGCCCTTAACGATAATTTCCATACTCAACCCCATCTATTATCTACCAAAGAGAAATCGTGACGACGTCACAGCGTCGTCGCCGACGTTTTTGCGTTCTTTTCACGCACTAAATTAATGGTTGGGCTCACGCGAACGTTTTTTTTTCGAAGTATGGTATTAATGTAGGAGACGTGCGGAAAGAAAATTTCAGAAAATGGGCATCATTTATATTTTAATGACAAATAATTCTTACTTTATCTTCAATTTACAGTTTACTTTTCTCAGAGAATACAGATGATAATGATTGTTTGGTTGCTCTCATTTAAAAAAAAACTCACACAAATTGCGTAACAAAATAAATAAATAAATAAAAATATAACGGGGCAGTTGAATTCATCTAGATTTTAAACATACAAACACAGCGAGTGGTGTTTCTTTAATGCTTATGAATAATGATGTACATGTCTAGTTTTCTTTGAATGTATTTTTATTCCCTCTATAATTAACAATACAAACAACGCAATGTATGAGCTATGAACAGTTGTAACACAAAGTAACTACAATCATTTCTCTATTCTATTGCTGTGCTGAAAACGGCAATAATTATAAGACCTTTTCGCAATAAAAAAATTTGATTTGATTCCCGCTAATATCTTATCACTTGGACTAAACATTGTAAAGAGAATTTTGTCACGGTAGCAGCCCTGATTCAAGTGACGTCGTGTGCCATTCCGTAACAGTCACAGAAAATATATTTTGAAATTCATAACTCTGCGTTCGAGTCGACAATTTTAATTGATGTATTGCTTAGACTGATTAGAGTAAACCGCACGAAACTGTAATTTTTCATGTTGAAACATTATGAATATAAAAGTTTATTAATCTTATGTCAGGGAGAAAATATTTTGTTTAATGTAATGAAATATGATATCTTCCATGGTAAAAGACGGGCTTAGAGCAGGGTTCTGCTATGACGCAACGACCCAAAGTGAATCCAGGCCTCCCAAAAGAGAAGGCGTCACATCTTGCTGTCTTAAACGAGTTTCCCCGAAGGTATTTGGGACATCCAACTCGCGTCTGGCAAGTAAGCTATTTGTAGCACGATTATCCGCCATTCTCTCTAAGTGTCTGAACCAGCGAAGTCTAACACTTCGGTTTTTCCAATGATGTTGATCTCACACACGAGGCCTTGACAGTAATCAATCTACGCCCATGCAAAGCCCGGTGATCTAATTTCTACTTGTTTAATAAAAACAAGTTTACGCAGAAGCCACGTGCAGATGGTAGTTCTTTTAAAAAACCAATTCATTTACCCGCCGTCCGTCCCTTGACAAATCCCGACAATAAAATATTGTCGTACATAAAAATGATCCTACAGTCATTAAGAATGACTAAAGGACATCCTTCTCATTATGGAAAAGCTTTAGTTTTAAACGGAGATGAATATTAATTTTGAGTTCAGCCGAACAGAAACGATTCAGAAGAATAGTTTTGAGTTCAAGAACTTTAGAATTTGTTTTTTTTAAACATTGTACACAATTGAACACTGCGTCACCTGGTCCCAAAAGTTAGGCTTAAACCTGCTTGTGTAATGACCAGATGAAGGATATATTTATTTATTTAACTTTATTGGCCTCATTACAAATGAATGATGAAATTGCATTCTATATCAGTCAACCATTAAGAAGTGGGGATGTTCAAGAATGTGGTTGTTTATAACATTACTAAATACAAACATGCGGGGATCGAACCTGTGCCCTTTCGAGCTGCCGGGCTGTCGAATTGAAGCAGTTTTTGGAACCTTTTTTACATTATCAACATTTCGTGCGTATCATCATATCTTTGCCCTCACACCAAGTTTTATAATAATATGGCTACAATGTTTTCTTCCACGGAAAATGTGATGAATTTTGTATAACGTCTAATCATAACACATTTCATTATATTTCGTGTTAATCAGATTTCGGTTGGTTTGCATTTTTTAACCGACTTCAAAAAAGGAGGAGGAGGAGATATTTTTTTTTTTTTTTTTTTGTATGTCCGCCGATTACTCCGTCAATTCTTGACCGATTTTCAAAATTCTTTTTTTATTCGAAAGTGCATACTCCCAAGTTGGTCCCATTGTCACCAAGTCAGGATCTGATGATGGGATCCCAGGCAAATCGAGGGCAACCCTCAGATTTTATAGGCACGTACAACGCGTTACTTATGTTTTCGTAAGCTATTCATGTTTTTACGTCTGGAAGTCATCATTCCATGTTGGTGAGGTGATGATGGAAGGTACAACTCCTAAACGGATAGGAGTTAGAGGATGATTCTTTAAGTATTGTAGGTATGTATTAGATTAGACCATTTGATTTTTTTTCCTTCATAACTTGTCACCAAATCAGGATCTGATGATGGGATCACAGGTAAATCGAGGGCACTCCTTAAATTTTATAGGCACGTACAACGCGTTACTTTTGTTTTCGTTAGCTATTCATGTATTTAAGTCTGGAGTCATCATCCCACGTTGGTGAGGTGATAATGGAAGGTACAACTCCTAAACGGATAGGAGTAAGAGGATAATTCTTTAAATATTGCAGGTTTATATTAGACCGTTGATTATCATGATGGGAACACGTGTAAACAAGTGACTCTTGAGTGACTATATTAGGAGGCTCACTATACCATAAAGTTGACACTCAAGCACCAGCTGTTAGCACCGAAGAGGAAGAGGTTGCTTCACACCATGAATTGCAGTATAGTGTATTACGAAAGTGAAATCGCTTATTCGGAGAGTAGGCCTTCTCAAGTTATAATATTACACATAGTCACAAGTCGTATCAATGTTAATACGAATAGCTTATAATTATATATGTCGTCTCGTATGCAGATCGGTCAATCCGGCCGATCGAGATCTGCCGGTATATCGAATCTGTAAATTTTTCATATGGGAATTTTTGGTTAGGTTAGGTTAGACTTGTGATTATTTATCAACAGCCGAGCGAGCGAAGCGAGCGAGGCTCGACATAGTATTCGAAAAGGACTGCTAAAAAGTGAGCTAAAAAGTGATGTGTACAAACAAACAGACAAACAAACAGACAGTACTTATACAGACATACCAGGATCTACTGTTTCTATCAGACTTCTAAAAAATCGCTGTATAAAATGCACTAAAAAGTATTAAATAAACAATTTTTATTAAAAAAAAACAAACCGACTTCAAAAATGAATTTAAATAATATATAATTTAATGTGCTAGGTACCTACTGTTCTAATTGAAGTCGGTGCCAACCAAACCAAATATTACCTAGGCCACATGCATGAGTGGAAGGCTGTGTACGTCGAGTACGGGTGATCACGTCCGCGTGGCACCGACTTCAATTAGAACAGTAGGTACCTAGCACATTAAATTATATATTATTTAAATTCATTTTTGAAGTCGGTTTGTTTTTTTTTAATAAAAATTGTTTATTTTTACTTTTTTACATAGTAGAAAACTAAGTCACTTTCCCCGTATGTCTGTCTATAATCTTTTATATCTTTCTTGATTTTATTATTATCTGTACATGATCATATTGTCGATCTATAATATTTCTTGACGCCGTCCCTTCCTTTCCAAGGAGGCTGCTGGCGCGAAAGAACAAAACCTATAATTTGTAAAACAATTGAATATCATTTTCATCATTTAAATTGATCTTTCTTTGTTATTGTGCGCATTAAAATGTTCACCTGAATTGTACGATCTAGGGGGCAACTCGGAGAAAAACCGAGCTTACTACTTTCAAATCTTTATAAAGGCAACTCGGTATGTTTGTAAGATATTTAAAAAATATTTTTTCCTTCACCTTTTCACCCTAAATAATCGACTTTGCCGCTACAATTTAAGTTTTGATTACAAATAATAATAAAAAGAAGTTGATTATAATTTATAATGGAAAAAGTTAATAAACATTACAAAATACCGCACCGTACGTTCGTGCGTGCGGGTAATCCTACATCGTTATTCATCTATTTTTCCCTGAGAGCCGTATCATTTTCTTGCAAAAGTGTCACTCGGTACCGGCCTGTACCGTTCGTACTTACCTACCTTTTACTGTGTCAACTCACGCGACAAAAACATATTGTGGTTATGAAACACAAATATAACATAAAACAACGACATTAAGAGTCATTTTAGGTTGACACGTTTATTTTGTCATCGCGTTTTTCAGTCCAGATTATGACATTAGACCGGATTGGGTATATCAATAAAATTAGTTTTATATAGGGCTGCGCCTTTTGTGTGTTACCTGCATAGGATTTGTGATATTTTCAGTAACGAATTCTCATGAAAATGCAACAATTGTGATACAACGATACCTTAGAGAGTCCGTCGTACCAACGTCTTTTTTACTTATCGTACCTATATTTTTGGGAGACTGGACTATTACTCATTAGATAATATAATGATTAGATTATATTATAACTACTATTTCTATATTCCTGGTATGATTAAATTAAATCTATAAGGTACTTTGAGATGTTGTCGATGTTGATGGTCAATAAAATATACAGTCGCCACAGTACCACTGCTGGTCAAAGGCATTCGCCATTTCACAGTTTGGATGTAAAAATAAATCCATCTTTCTTGTTCAAAGTGGATTGGTGGATGAGCAGTAGGCACTAGGCCCATGGATGCCACCGTTGGTCTTTAAAATACTCTTCCGACGCCACCCTCATCATATCAACCCATAATCATCCCACTGCTGGGATACGAGTCTCCCTTCAATCGAAGGTGATAAGAACATACTCTGCCACGCTGCTCCATTGCGGATTGGCAGAGGCCGGTGTTTTCAAACCGCCCTAAGGCCACCGACTAGGCTTAATGACTGTCATCCATCGACAACAGCCGGGACCGACGGCTTAACGTGCCCTTCAAAGCACGGAGAAGCTCGAGATAACGAAACCCATCCAAACGCTGGCTAGGCTCGACGACGCTTAACTTGTGTGTTCATATTAGAGTGCGACACACAGTGACGCCATCGAGCTCCTCGATCCACCCTAAGTCAAATTAAATGACATTGTAGAAATTAAGTTACCTAAAAACGTAAGCCGAGAGTTTACGTATTTGCATCTTACTTACGATAATATCAGTGTAAATAATTCCTGTATAAACAACAATCCTGTGGTTTATTAGACATTGTTAGCAAGGGTTATCAAAAATTTAAAATGATGTACTTACAAGAATTGTTGGGAAGTTCCCGGGGAATAATAAATTAGAGAGAATCCCAACTTATCAAGGAACACCGCATCTTGTTAGCGAGTTAGTTGAATCTCATCTCTTGTAAAATATTTAATAATAGGTTTCTTGTTCAACGAGTTGTGCCTTTTTCGGTGGCAAATATTTTAATAACATTGGTAAAATTAGACAATTTGAAGAAAAATATTAAATTTTGATAACATAAGTTTAAAAAAAGATAACTTAAACTTGAACTAACATTAAAAGTTAATTTAAAACAATACTAATATTAAAAATATTAAAAAGACAGGGTCTTTTCCCAGGGTCAGGGACATCTTAACCCTGTGGCAGTGTAGGTACCTAAAATGCTTGCATCGTTACTACGCTGATTAGCGATAGAAAAGTAACGCCATTCACCTTGTGGTTTTTTAATAATAACATTGTTTAGTAATGAAATTGTGGGTTTGAGATGTAAAACGCGGAATGAATATGGACGCGTCATAAGCGATTATTCCCAGTTGTCACCCTGGTGACTTTTCCCAGCTGTCTCCTTCCGATTCGTACCAGATGGATGGATGGATGGAACAACTGCTATTTTCTTTTCTTTTGTGCCTTTTAAAAAAAGAAAGGAAAGAAATTAATGTCTAACGAAAAGTCCTTTTCAATTTGTATCTTTTTACTTTGCTAAAATAGTCTTGATATTTAATTCAGTCTCGGACATCTATTCAAGCCTTTAGTCTCGCTGATAAAACTAATCTTTAAACCTTATTTAGATTGAAAAGGAATTTACATGTTTATCATCTTAACTCCTTAATACAAATAACAGTAGGTTTACTCTTGTATATAATCAAAATTCCAATGACAAATTCTGTTAAATTCTAATTCTTGCCTCGGGGCACACAGATTTATTTTTAGTGCTTCCATTTTTCACCATGTCCATCTGTTTGTATTACTCGATAGCTCTAACTTTGCGCGTCTAAACATGTCATATTAACTATGCTAACAAAGTGGTAGATCAAAATCTTGAAAAATGTACTAATTGGGCCTCCCTTACATGTAGAGTGAGATTGATCTGTCGATAGATAGGTCTTGTAAGAAGAATATTTTTCGACGGAATTATCCATTTGCGAAATATTTGCATTTAACGTGAAAACGTGTACAGTTTTTTGTACCCTTTTGGTTAGAGCAAAAGAGAGCATAACAATATGAACATATCACCGCTACTACTGTTATTATGAATAATAGAAAATACAGAGTGCTTAGTACGAGTTTTTTGGTCATATTCAAACGTATTAACATTTAGAAGCCGACCAAAATGTAAAACTGTTTCAAATTGTGAATTTATCAGACGCATGTTACATGTCCAAATTAGCCGGGTTACTCACTTCTAAACGTGAGCAAGTAAGCCGCATAATTTTGATATGTAGCACGCGTCTTTTAGATTCGCAACATGAGTGTTCTTCTCTATTTGGTCGGTTTGTTTACGTCGACATGATCGAATGTGAACAAAATAACTCGTACTAGCACTCTGGTGCATGCATTAAAATATGTATGTGTGCATACGAAAGGCATAATTGCGATATAATTGCACTTTTGTGTACATAGACTCCGTTCATTTTAATTATTAGTTTAAACCAGCCTTTTCTCGTGACTTCACCCATGTTTGGCTTTTTAAATACTTGCACAATTGCCTTTCTTAATTTTATTAATTCCTTGAATTGTATGCATGAAATACCTTGTACTTTATGATTATTTTAGTAGTTCGTTGAATTATAACCATGAAATACCTTGTATTCGACGTTTAAAATTTACGTTTCGTAGTAGCAGCCCTGGTTCTCACAGAGTATCGGAATATGTTTCATTCGGAGGGAGAATATGTACATTTCATGAATTTTTTTTTGTAAGTTTGTCTTACAAGACTGTTTCTAATATTAAGTGTCTCGGAGCTAGACCGCGACAAAATAGACAAATGTACATGGCAAAACTTTAAGGGTCTCTTACTCATCATCATCATCATCATCATCTCAGCCACAAGAAGTCCACTGGCTGGACATAGGTCCCCCCAAACATTTCCAGCACGATCGGTCTTACTTATAGATCCCTAAAATTGAGAGCAGTGACATCCTAGTATCTCGATGTAGTCTACACTAGGGCATACGTGCGTCATATCATATTATGTATTGTACATATATGAGAACGCAGCGCAATTATGTAAATAGTCGACTCGGAGCCGTCGACGTGTAAACACGAGTTAACTATACGAGACGACTCCCACGCTATTTACATTATATGATGAGAGCAAATAGCTTGTACGTATGTTTACAATGATCATAGCCCAGATAGAATCAGCCTGCCGAAATGTTACTGGTTCGAATCCTAGCACAAAACTTGTACAGTCAAGAAATCATCCGCTATTCGCCTAACAAAAAACGTTCAAACTTATGTGTCAATCTCAGTCGCTGCCTCACTCATACAAAATAGGAATAGAGCGAGAGAACGCATGAGATTACAACTATTTTTATTACAAGGACCACTGTTGTGTCTCCTGTAAAACTAGTATCAACAATGGCGACCAGTGAGAAACTGCAGCTGTATTTAATTACACCTCTTGTTTCCACTGATTGCATGTATATGGCTTAATTTTAATGCTAAGTTTATTTTCCAAGATTAGTAATTTGTATGTTTCTTAAAGAAGCAACAGCGTCGTAAGTACAGAAACAAATAAACTCAAAAATATTCCACACTGAACAGACAGAAAAATCCCAGAAATGCTAGCACTGTCGACATACAGTGACAGAAGTTATGCGCGATCAATCAACTCTACGTCAACAATACGTTGTTGTGCAACTTGTAACCGTCACTTACCACTTTCTGATATGATTGACTATGTTGCAGATATTCCAACGGTTTAGTAGTCAATCTAATTATAAATAAATAAATAAATAAATATATAGGGACAATTCATACAGATTGAGCTAGCCCCAAAGTAAGTTCGAAACTTGTGTTATGGGATACTAACTCAACGATATTATATTTTATAACAAATACATATATAGATAAACATCCAAGACCCGAGGCCAATCAGAAAAAGTTCGTTTTTCATCATGACCCGACCGGGGATCGAACCCGGGACCTCCTGGGTGGCGGTCTGGCGTGGCAACCATTACGCCACGGAGGTCGTCAACATTGTAGTGCTGAAAGGCGCATATAACAAAATAATTGTTAGTTTTTTTTTGTTTTAGGTATTTTTCTCATCAATTTTCTTATGCGCGTCCGTTAGTCCATTTTAAATAAACTTTTCCGTTCTTATGGAAATTATGAGAATTGTCCAAAGTACCATCTTTCCAGAATGCCTTTGAAAATCATGTTTAGTTTATTTGCTTCCGACTATAGTTCCATGATTATTCACGAATAAAAAGCTACAAATCCACTATTTCGTAATAAAAACGACTTTAAAAACATTCCGTTTAAAAGTTAAAACTAAAAGACAAAGTCGAACGGAATAGGAACAAACAACAAAGTGCCCTGACGCAGCCAATCGTAATTTACTATTCGATTTTAACTCGGAACTTTTTCATTATCGTTCTAATCGAGTAGACCGATGCAATCGCTATTCGATTAATGCAATACATCGGATGGAATGTTCAGTCTTTTACCTACTGCATAGTTTCAGATGCTCCGTACAATTTCTCGGTCCAACGCGTCGATTTAAAGACACAGAAATTCCTCTTCAAGTCCGATTGTTCGTAGTTCCGAGCCGTTTCGATCGTCAGGAATTTAGTTGAACACGGAAATTTTGCGGGCAACACTGCTCTGCCGAATTTCAAGTTGATGGAGTGTGTTTTTTGTTTGATGGAGTGCGTTTTACTGAAAACGTTTAACCTTTGTGTTTTTTTCGCAGATGTTCTTATAAATAAACTAGCTTATGCCTGCGGTATTACCCGCGAAATACAATTGTTACCGTTAAATTATACAAGATAAAAAACAAACTATCTTTTGAGTTAACCTGTGTTTTATATAACTTGTTTAATACCAAATTACTTTTCCGTGAGAATTTCGAAAAAATCTTTTTTTATCGGATACTTACGAAATACAAAGTACCACACCCTCCAAGTTTCAAATCTCTATGTTCAGTGGTTTAGGGTTTGCGTCGATTCGTCAGTTATGAAACTATTTTCATAGTTAAATTTGAGTATATAGTACATTGACCTCTACATTACATGACTACCCACCCACACTTATTTACACCCAAGAAAAGTTTAGTACAGCAAGTGTCAGGCGTGGTATTGTCGTCAGTCTGCGGTGACAGCTCACTATCATGCGGGTCCCCGGTTTGTTTGTTCAACGAGTTGTTAACCCTTAACCCTAATCTCTTCATGCTCTTCTTATGGTGAAACGATTTAGGTTATAAAGGCACAAACAAAGGGTTAATACTAATGGTGTTTTTAATAAAGTGTAGATTCGTTATCGTCGTAACTTTTCTATCCGTTTTTATGTCCAGACAAATAAGAAACAGAATTGTTTTATTTAGTGTTAAGTTGTTTGAAGCATTGACATTGTGGATGCGGATGATGATGCGGATGCGGATCTTAAGAAAATAAAGAAAAAAAACTTCAACAACATAGAAATCGTAAAATTTAAAGTAATGACAGAACTAAAAAAACAATAAAGAACAAAATATAAAGCTGCAATGTACATAGATTTAGTATATACTTACTAGCGTATCGATCGGCAATGGTTTGATTGAGGCGAGACCAAAAACAAAATACACTAGTGTGCGTGTAACGTACCATGTGTGCAAGCAAGATATATAATTTTGTGGATTTTCCTTTTTGTTTGAGTTACATCCAGGTACTGCACGATAACCATATTTAATCACGTCTAATTAACACCAAAACTACTCTTAAAAACCATAAATTTTGTAAAAATAAGTGGGATTTGTTTTTAACACGACTGACGCCAGGCCGACTCAGGCCGATAGCATGTATAGGAAGAATGGTCTGGCCTATCTATCTCGCTCTAACAAACGCGTATGCTACGATCTATCTCTTTTGCATTGCCGATCTATACGCTAGTAAGTATATATTATATCAATGGCGATGTAGCAGCTCAAAGACAAAAACGAAATATTTCACCAAAAAGGTTGCTGCTACTGTGTCACCAATCTGCGTAGAACCTATGTACAGTTTAATATAATATCGGCCAAGACCTTTTCAGGTTTCCTCTAAAAATCTTTTTATATAAACCCAAAGACCGATTAATTACGCTACAGAACATCTTTCTTCAACGAAAATATTTTAATATCACCCTTAGAACCAATTTTGTGCTTCATTGATTATGATCAAAGTTATTTGGACGACATAATTTACACGTAGATGTAAGATGATTTTCGCTTAATTTGATTTCTGGTAACTAACTTTAGATCATTGGTCAAGATGTAGGTATAACATTTAAGTCAACTGAATTTTATTAAGGCTTATTATAACATTGTACATGTATTTCCTTGCTTCGGAGGGCACGTTGACATGGATGACAACAGTTAATGGCTTAACTGTGGCGGTCGGTGGCACTGAACTCTGCCAATCCGCATTGGAGCAGCGTGGCAGAGCACGCTCTACCCTTCGATTAAAAAGAGACTCGTATCCCTGCAGTGGGATGATTATGGGCTAATATTGAGAAGAAATGACTGTGTCACTTGTACATGCAAAACGCCTTTATATAGACACCGAAAACTACTTTTTCAGTATTGTGCAAACAATTTCAGTATAACGGAAGTCGGCCATTATTATGTACGCTTGACTTCCTCTGTACCGTATCTTAATAGATGCTTTGCTATGCAGATGCGCCCGCGATATGCACCTAGTTGCATTTTCATGGTACGTGCAAAGAAATTACACTTTGATATATTTTCATACTGTTATAAAATGCATGAAGAATGAAGAACTTTATAAATATTAAGTGCTTATTACCACATTGTCATAGAAGATAGAATATACTTTATTTGCAAAAAACAATCAGGAAAAAAAGACATTAGACACAATCTTACCTTACAGGCTAATTTTATATGCAAAAAGATAGCCTTATTTATGAAAGTATCTTCTGAAGATTTTTGTCATAGAGAGAGACAGGTGATGATAGCCCATTGGCTAAAGAATAACTATGTATCACAATTTTTTTTTAGGAAAGACGTACGAAATTCGTTTCTTGGTATCCTTACTTCCCTGCGACATATTTCTAATTATCTTTTGCTCAAAACGTGGTGAGGAAACATTCAAGAAATTAAAAGTACAGGATATTTTTTATCCCATAAATCACTCCGGGAATCAGTTCCTTTTACTATTGAAACTCTACCAGTCAACCATCGTTATGTCAGCATAACAATGGTTGACTGGTAGAGTTTCAATCGTGCAATTAAGAATAAAATTAATAAATAAATAATGAGATTAAGTAACTATAGCCGCTGGCAGAACTAGTATCTAATAAGCATCTGTAACATACAGTGTAATTCTCAGAACTTTGAGTGGGTATCGCCCAAAGTGTCTTGGAGGTACAGTTTCATAGAAAATCACAGATCTAAATCAATATAGATGACACCACACTGTAAGTAATACGCGCCTTTATTACACCTAGAGTGGAGTAAAACTACATTGTAAAATCATATAAGATGGATATAATATGGATATAATGGAGTGTATCTATTATATTATATATGTAGGTATATGCTAAATTTATTTTAGAATATTTTTATTTTTACTTTAACAAGCCGCGTTCGTGAATTTTTGCACTCCCAAGGGTTGACTGGTAGAGAATGCATTTAGCATTAAGTCCGCCTGTTGTATCAGTACTTTGTATTGTGGTCAATAAAGATAATTAAATAAATAAATAAATAATATCAAGTTGTTTTTTTATTTATTATAGCTTCTAATGTGTACACCAATAAAATTAAACAATAAAATTCTACTAATGTCGATTGAAAAGATACGTCAAATGTTGGAGATTGGCCGGTGAATTAACAACAATTGACTTGTGAAAATTGTAATCTTTTTTTTCATAATAAATCTATACTAATGAAGAGGTAACATTAGTAAGTTTTTGAGGTTGTATAGTAGTATTAGTAAGGTTTTGACACTTCATTTTCCTATAGAATGTTTCGTGTTATACGTGAGTGTCATACATAGGCTATATACCAACAAGTCACAACAGGATGTTAATGCGTATTTTGCTTTATAGTATTATGTGATAATTAGACATCGGATTATATGCACTATCAAAATGCCAAAATATGCATGCAAATATGCACTAAAAAAGTGCGAAATATGCACAAAATATGCACAATCAAAAAACCATTTATTATTACAATTACCGTTTATTTTAACATTATTTTTATATCTTATACATATGTATATTCATATTAGTTTTTGTTATAATTCTTGTGACAATAAACAATAACATATTTTTCCAGGTTTTCTACGGAAAACTTGTGACGTTTGTCACTTATTAATTTATAGGCTGAAAATGACCTTTCGACGTCAACTGACGTTACCACCGGACAGAACTTGAAATTTTGCGCCATTTCTGCAGAGACCTCTTCAGGCAGAGTTTGTCCGGTGCCGTTGATAAATGCGTCAATTTTCTTTCCGCCTAACACGTATAACTACTGAAATATGCACTATCAATGAAAAAGTACCAAAATATGCAATAACGCTATAAAAATGGAATTATATGCATTTGCATATGCAAACATGCAAATGCATATAATCCGATGTCTAGTGATAATATATGCAGAGACTGCAGCATCTATTTAGATTTGTATCTATGGTAGCAAAGGCACAGTTTCAGCGCAGTTACTGAAGACTTTTCACGAATCTGTTGGAACTATGAGAGCGTCGAGGGTTGTCGATAGTTCTACAACTTAGTTTTGTCAATTTTGTTCGTAGGTATTCTATTAAGTCCACTCAGAGTTTGTAATTGGGAATGGAGTTCGATCTATGCGCAGTATAATTTAATTAGTCAGATGTTAGATTCCTGTATTGTTATGCCTAGAATATTGTCTTGCAGTCAGTTTCTGTAAAACAATTTAATTCCGCATTCCACATTATTTCTCAAGCTATCTCTTTCTTTTACATTTGACAGTGATAGGTATAATTTTAATGTGTCATTATCAAAATGAAATTCAAAAACTGGCTGATAGTCAAGATTTTGAATCTATATATATAGATATTTAGAGTCCTAACTGATTGATTTAACTATATATCAACGCACTGCTTTAACCGCGGGGTCTAGAGATTTACAAATTCGGAATGAAGGTTCCTTACGACACGACGGGTGTGCTAAGAAAGGATTTTTCAAAATTCCCACGGGAAAACATAAAGTCACAAAGTAAAGCCGTATAAGAGTAAATGGTTTCGAGAATGTTGCTTCGTAGAAAAAAAACTTTACTATGACCGTATTAAAGAATGTCCAATCCATTAGTCTCTTATCCATTATTTCGAAAGCTCTAAGCTCTAAACCACTTTAAAGATATACGCAAAAAACATAATATTCCAAAGACAAATACTTTTATTCAAATAGGAATATTTCAATCTCTTTCGAATCGTCTAATTTTTTCCTACCACCAGTTCAGACAGCAGATTTGTACTATGAAGAACTGTCAAGAAACTTAGCACTTGCTCTTTTAAAATGGTACTAATAAATTACATTTAACAGAAAAAAAAAAAACGATCTTATTGAATATGAATTGATCGATGGGGACCTTTGACATTAAATTGTACTGTCTATATGTCTTATTTAAAATCTTTGTATTAATTTAAAAAGAATTAATACAAAGTAAAAAAACTATTTTGACTGGAGTACATTTTTTGAAGTGAAAACTTCTTTAGCGGCGCTTGGCACTTTTTTTAGATGGGTAAAAAATGTTTAACTCGCCTCAGATCCGTAGCCTGATCGAAAAAGCGTAAGACGGATGGAAACGTAAAAGCGTAAAACGGATGCACAACGTTGATGTTCAAGTTTTCACTTCTGCCGGCACTCCCGGAGTGCAACCCGTCCTTTTTTTATTCCACTAAGTAATGTGGCAAACGGCCCGCCTGATGGTAAGCGGTTACCGTAGACCATGGACGCTTGCAACACCGGGAGACCGGGAGTATCACTCACTAAAACTACTATATACTATAAAAAATAAATCATTTATTTTGCAAGTAGATTTACAAGAAATACTTTTAGTATAGTTAACTACATTCAAATAGCATACATAATAGTATACTTACTCAACAGGTAAATCTACTAAATAAAGCATAAAATCCCCTACAATTTATCAGAGCTTACGACGCACCTTCGATAGGCATGAAAAGTTTGGTGGAAGCTCATGATGTATTCGAGCCTCCTTATAGACGAAAATGGGTGCTGTTTATCACTTAAACTTGTTTTATTTCAGTGACATGTAGCCAGGTTCGAATCCGACTACGTGACAAATAGTACCATTACAAGCAAATGGTACGTTTGATTTATATAAGGTGTTACGTGTTTGATGTGTATATGAGTTTTATTAGATTCTATTACTTATTGCTTTCTCTAGATTTTTGCTTTACTATTTTAGGGTTCCGTTGTAAACACAGAAAGTCAGTTTCAGCCAAAACGTTGATGTGTCATTATTCTTTTGTGTTATACAAAACAGAATTCAACAAACAAGTAAAATCACAGTGCATCTTATACATTTAAAATACATCTAGGAGATAGTGTAGATTCCCAACGCCAAAAGAATCTTTCAAATCGGTCCCGTAGTTTCGGAGACTACTTATTTAATGCAAACAAACAATCAAATCTTTCCTCTTTATAATATTAGTAGCGGTTTTCATATAAAAGTAATATTGGACGCAATACTAAATTCAGGCGCGTATAAAATATTTTGAGCCATTATTTGAATGGGATTTACTCGTTAACTAAACTACTGTAATGCTCATTGTTCGAGCGGCAGTTCTGTACAATTTTGCGGTCTATTTGAGGTCGGAAAATGTAGCGTCGTACAACGCCCCTGGCGAGCAAAGAGCGTACTTCTACAATGCGAATTTATTCTCTGCTCCTGTGTTTTATTTATAGTGGTTTAGAACAATAGATAAGGTTTTGATAAAACAAAATAGTTGTTGCGGTTTTCTGTTAATGTTTTGTGGTGTCAAGTTCGACCATTCCAGTATCACCCTCTTTCAGAATATCTGAGTAGCAGTAATGCGGAAACCCAATTTCTTTCACTTTTCCTTCCCTTCTCTCCCTATTAACTTTCTTGTAGCAAGTAGCGCATTGGTAGCGTGTGGTAATACTCATATTCATAGCAGCTGTAACCACTTTTCATCAGGTAGCCCGCCCGCCTGCGATATGACCAAAAAATGAGCCAGCAAAAAAGTACTCAACAATGTAAAACAGAAGTAAAAATACCGTTTAATTAAAGCCTTACATATTTATTGTTCTGTAGGACATTGTAAGAAAGCAATCCCCTGTTTCGTTAATACAAAACTAACGTTTTTACTGGTTTAATTCCCACGGAATCCGGATAGTCGTAAAGTATTCGTGCTCGCGGAATTTCCGTCAGCCGTGTAAGCTAAACGATCGCTGCCCTTTATTGCCAAGGGGACGAAAGTACAATGTAATGTTTTTTTCACTTTTATTAGGTATCTTATGCTGAGAACTGATAAAGACGCGACTTAAGCAATGCTGTTCGTGGACAGTAATTGGATAAAACATTACTCTTTCGTGGTTTTGGGAGATACGTTATACGTTTATGGAGTTGTTTATGTTGGTGATCACACGCGAACAACATCTTATGTCCAAAAGCAGTCGATACGATGTTGAACAACGGATTGGCACGTCAAACTTTTCCCTAGCTTTACTTCAAGAACGTGCACCCACGTTAGTATGTCGTTTATTCTACCGTATGACGAATCTGCCGAAAACGGAATGTGCCGTCACAAGAATCTGAACAAACTAGTATCTGTCCTTTACCGAGTAAGTGAGAAAAAATTCAGTTTCATCAAATTCACTTAGAACTACTTTGCTATCTCTATGCTGTTATTCCTTATGTTTCAAATTACTGTCTCTCAGGTAGTAAGTAGTAGCTATTTGAGAGACAATAACTTGAAACAGAAAAATATACTATACATAAGGAGAGAAGTTCATTCAATACTTCTAACTCCGTCTAATATCTTTCTGATTGAATTTACTCTCCAGAAACACCAATAAGCTTCACTGCTAATTGTCAATCTTTAGTCGCCGTTGTTAACCCTGCGCTTTACAGAAGACACAGCGGTGCGAATGTATATTGGGTTTGATCTGATGATGCAAAACCATTAGATAGCGGCTAAACTAACAGAAGAAAAGTGTATAAATTTTCAATCCTTACGCTGGTAAATACCACAGCCTAATTAACATAGCACTGCATTAAACAACCGCACAAAGATTATAAAGTTTTTTTTTAATAACGACTCTTTTACGCCTTTGCATACAAGGAGTGTATTGTGTTCATAATTAAGAACAGTCTTTGTTGTAAAGACTGCTCTGAGTATTTTACTTTTGGTTTTTATTTTATATATTTTATTTGTATTCACAACTTCTTTACCCAACGGATTTAAAAGCTGATAGTGGGCAGAATTAATGGCTACTGAATCAGGAACGTTCTGGAATGTCAAACTTGTACCGGAAAGCATAGCGTACTATGGCGAAACGACAAAGTAGGAAGACGACTTGAGAAAGGACGCCGCTGGATGCAAGTCACTGCCAACTGGTCATACTGAAAGCTTTTGGTGAAGGCTTTTGTCCAGTAGTAGACTTCTTGTGACTGAGATGATGATGATGACGAAAACTTTACTTCCTAGAAGGATACGATTCCTGTGCCTTAAAAACTTTTTAAACGAGTATCCAAAAAATTCTACAAAACTAGCAACTTCTTTTCATCACTAACGTCATCGCCTCTGTATAAACAAATCACAACCAAATGTCAGTTCGGACGATGAAATTCACGAAATATGCATAACACTACGCCGTTATACGCGATTGTATTATTGCGTGCATATAAATACCCAGTAATGTAGCTCGAAACGTTTTGTTGTCGATTTAGTATGAATATGTGGTAGGGGCTACTGAATAGTTTGTCTGTACCATTTGAACAGTGTGTAAAATATTAAATTTAATGATACATTATATAACCTGATGGTGTCTAATTTGAGGAGAAGAAAAGAGATGGTTTGAGAGTTAATGTGCCGTTAATTTTTAAATGGTTTTGTGTAATTTACTGATATTATTAAAACACTGGCTGTTGAGTAGAAAAAATTGAAGTAGATAATATTAGTAGTAAGTTAGTTAGGAATCCACGCTGTGAAATCTGGTTTTAATTTCAAAACCTTTTTTTTTTACTATTAAGAAGGAAAACAAGCACACGTTCGGACGTGTGCTTGCTATCGCTAGTAAGCTGTTACCGAAGCTTATGAACGTTTACCAGGAGACTTTTATGATTTTTAAAAACTAAAATAAAAATTCTCAGTATCAATTAAAAAAGTCGGGCCAAACCTTAAACCGAACATTGCAGTTTTGTGAAGTTTAATGGATATCGCGTGATCGAAGTATTAATATTTCCTACTCGTGCCACCAGGCGGCGCTGCGGCCCACTACAGGCAATTAAGACTGCTCGTCTAATATTCATGAGTTTATGATTAAAATCGTTTATCTAAAAGTTAATTGTAGATTCAAGTATTTTGTTACGTTATGAACCATCAGCACAGACCATCAGAACTGGCAAATATAGACACCAAAATCCAAATAGAAAAATATATCACAGCTACTTCCATCCAACTCCTAGAGGACTACAGGCCGACTACAGGTAATTCCGTCAGGCTTGAGTTTCGTGTTTGATCATCACCATCATATTATCAGTTTCTGCCCACTGCTGAGTATGGGCCAATGGGCTTTTTGTACGTCAACCAACTCGGTCCTGTGGCATTATCATCCAGATACAGTGAGTGGGTATCCAATAGAGACGTAATGTTTGTCAATACTGCGCACGCAACCAAAATAGAGTTTGAAATTTGAAAATACAATACGATTGTAATGTTCAAAATACCAACACATTTGGACAAAGTCAATGGACTTGAAGGAGTCTCTATTCAAAAGGGCTGCGTACTCGCTGTCCAGCCCCCATACTCTATACAGCTAAACTAGCGGTAACTAAATTCTAAACTAAATGAAATCGGATTGTATGCTAACCAAATAGTTAGTAAAGTATAAAATTTCAATGGTACGAATTAGGATTTGCTGTTAATTTTGCATTTGAAATTATACAGAATTGAAATTAAAACCGCGATTCTGCATAGCAATCGCGATTTTAATTTCAATTAACCGTCCAAGTAACCTAGCAGGTACGACCAAAATCAAAATCAAAAATACCCAATTCTGTGGGCTCTTGCTGGCACTTAGACACTTTATTTACGATGTTTTATATATACTTTTAATCTACCAGCATTAATGACCATTGACGAGGAGAAAATGCCCTGCGACTTTAGCTATATCGTCCGTCCATCTCGCTATTGTACTGCTACCAACTCTGCTTGATTATAACAACACTCAAATCCATCCACTGCACTCAATTGACTTGTCAAAACTACGTCAAAGTTAATGACTGGGTTTTGAACTGTCTAAGACTCAGACGTTTTCATTTACAACTTGAAATAACAATGCTTTTCTTTCGTTGTTTTTTCGCTTTTATCGCCTACTGTTCACGTTTCGAGATGATTGTTGGGTGATTTTTTTAACTATTTAGTTAGCAAACAAGCGTAGGAAAATCAAGAGCATTTAAGGTTCTCGCGATGACGTTCCTTGATTTATAATTTATTCGGACGAAATTTAAAAAGTGCGTTATATAAAAATACATATTGCTTGTTTGCCATAAAAATGATTTTAACAATAAAAAAGTTAAAATATATATACATTTCTTGACCCATAAGCTTTTAACAAAGTATTACTAGTATTCCTGGTCTTCACACTACGTAGTACCTAATTTAATAATCTGTGCCTACACTGGGATTCTCTGTATCGTGGATATAAAATCCCAAAAACTGAGTATTCATATTACAATGTATTCTATTAAATTACTATCAGATTATTCTGATGAAACAACGTAATCAATTTTCACTAATAAATCCTAGGAAAGGTTGAGGATTGCAGAAAAATTAAATTCCAGTTTTTATTGATCAGCGTTCCTGCAACTGAATATTGCTTTTGCAATAAAACGGGTGGGGTCACTCCGCAGGCATACTGCGATATCCCCAATATACGACAGGTACAACACGAACACTTACGACTTAGGACCATTTCTTTAGAATAGATAACCTGGAGAATAAACTAATTTAAATGTCTGCCTCTCTTTTTCTACTCAAGTTGCTATACCTTAAAAGGTGCAAGTAGATAATTGCTATGTATTATGTACAGTAATATAACGTACGTGTCACATGTAATGCAATAAATAAATTAAATGAATTAGAAAGAATATACAATATAAGTACTTTATGAACTGTAAATGGTCCGTCTATTGTATTATGTAAAGTTCAGCATCAAATACAATATTTTTATTATTTTTCACAATCTACTGCTTGACGGTTGACAAAATGGTTGCTAATCAAAACCTTTGAAGTTATTAAATTTTTTACCATGTATCATCTAAAACAACTGTTTAATGTTTATTGATTGTTTAATAATAAAAGAAACACTAAATATGGTTTTAAGATCTCTATTTGAACAAAATTTGCCAAGGTTTATAAACACCTTGTTTCGTCACTTTATTTATTTCTCCTCAAAATTGACAAAACGTGACTTGATAAAAAATTTTTTTTAACAAGTTCCAAATATCTCAAAAACCATTTATGTTAATCTTATAGAGCCCGAAATACATTTAGTGACTAGTAATCCTTTATTTATTAAATTTTTTACATAAAAAATGTCCGCAGTTCAAAGTTTTTAGAAACAATTCCGATCGGTTGTCATCGCTGATTGGTTTTTCAATTAAATTTTCTGAGGTCCGCAGGTTGCTATCACAATTAACAGTCGTTGTTAGGGCGAATTGTATATGACGGGACAGTAACAAGTTTTGTATACTTACATGTAACTAAATATCAAAAATCAAAGCGCCTCCGTCTAGTCCCAAAGTAAGCTGGACACATACTCGATGGCGACGGTAGTCTAGCTTGATAACACGGAAGAAAAATTGAGAACTCACAACGAATTTAATCTTCTTCTTCTCACAACTAGACAATTAGTGTCGAATGCGCTGGTGCCAGTGTTTCCAAGTCACCTAACGGACACATACACTTGACTAATTTATTGAGAAAGACTTATACGATAGTTGTAGACTTGTAGTACATAAATATAAGGCAGTATGCGAATTATCAAAATAGCCGAAGGTCCGTAAGGGCATTATGTATGAAGCCGCCGCCGCCCAAACTTTGCCGGTTGTCACGGCATACATCATTTATCAAAGGGCAAATGGCTTGCTCGCCCAATGAAAAAAGAACAAACAAGTCATCGCTGCTTTTTGCTGAACATAGGTTCCGTATAACAAAAAACTTTATATTTTTGTTTTACAATACTGTTTTTATGATGGCCAATAGTTTTTAATACAACGTGGAGTACGTACAATGAAACATAGAACCTCCTCCTTTTTTGAAGTCGGTTAAAAAGAGGAATTTGATAAAAACAAATTGCAGTTTTTTTATGAATCTTGCTATCTCTCTCGCGAAGTTGAGCGAATACAAGAGTGTGGGTTCTTCGTCCTACTTCGTCTTTACTGTTCCTTTGTTTTTTAATTCCGTGCCTAACTTCACTTCACTTTTCTAGATAGCATTTTTAAATTTCAAATCCCTTGAAGAAACTTAAAAATAGTTTTATGTGATGTCGCTTATACCATAAGAAGCTATGTCAATTATGTAGTATTTATTAATTGAAATTCGATTGAAGTCGATTGTAATAAGAAACATGGCGACAAGATAAATAGAAACTTTCTAATAAATCGTAAAGAAATCGCAACACAGAACCCGAATCTAAGAACTCCCAATCTCCCAATACACCTCCCGGTTCACTGGATTCATTCGTAAAGTGCTTACAGTGAGTTTGAAAAATTGTTTCAGTGTTCGCCATACTGTTTTCATTATTAAGTTTGGGAATGGTTTGTTTTAAACAAAAGTACCTAGTATCTCTGGCCAGCTTTCTGGAGGAATTAGGATGGCTGGAGTCTAAATCCGGCCAACACCCTTCGCATGCAAAAAAGGCACATCAGATGCCTATTTGTGGAGGAGGCCCGCACGACAACAAACAAGAACACCATACGTTCCCACGGCTGTGTCTCCTGTAAACCCAGGATCAATAACGGCGACCTCAGAATGACAATATTCGATCGATGTAAAATTTAAACACATGATATTTTTAATTAACTACGTAACCTGTTTACTAGCTTACTAAATAAGTCTTATAAGTCGACATGCAATTTACGAGTGAAAACCCAATTTGGACAACGAAGCTATTAATTTCTCGATGAAGAAAGGGATAGAAAATAATAGGAAGCTACGTCACGTATTGAAAAACGAGGAGCAATATCGGTTTTACAGAGCAATGTCTGGTGATAGGACGCTATTAAAAAGCAATCAGCTGGACGCTCGTTACTTCAGCGTTCGGATATTTGTCAACGCTGTTAGATACATTTCAAGTATTCACAAATCTGTATAGAGCGGTTTCAGTTATTATACGCGCGTATACGGACGTTTTGGTATACGCACTAACACGCACGCTATATTACCCGCTTCAAAAAACCGGACGCGCGTATACGGGTATATTTCGTTGTGTTCGCTTGTACTGGGTAGCGGTGTCTCTCGTGGCTTGCACTTATATACGAGCTTATCAGCGCGTCAACGCTCGTACAAATGCGCATGTGGCAAAAGGCGCGCCTATACGCGCTTACATGCGCTTCCAAAAATGAGCTTATACGCGCGTATAAAACGCTAGTCTAAAATTATTCTAAAATACGTTTGAATTTTTACTCCTATTAAAAAGAGACTACTAGCTATCAAGAGGCATAAATACTTTTTATAGAGTCATTATATTTTAGTAGGTATGTCATGACCACGGAACTGGGCGTTTAACTGCTCAGTAAAAATACAGTATGTGAACCATGTCTGTAAGTTCACATGTAAAAAAAGCCAAATCCTTTGATTGACAGTGTAATATCATACTAATATTATAAATGAGAAAGTGAGTTTGTTTGTTTGTTATTTCTTCACGGCTTGGCTAAGCAGCCGATCATTATGAAAATTTGCATACATATTGTTAGGGGTATGGAGCCCAACGTAGGCTAATTTTTATGCGAGCGAAGCCGCGAGTAGCAGCTAGTTAAATATAAGGACAGAGATGCAAAGTCAAAGTGACAGTTAGCGTTTTATTTAGCACAAATATAAATATATAGATTCGATTAAAATAAGATTAAAATAGGAAAAAAAAATATTACTTAAAAAAACGAACTTATTTGATTACCAAAAAAGGACAAGTCTAAATATAAACGTAATATAGTTGTTATTTCCAGTTCTATATTAAAGGTCTGTACATAATACAGTTTTCCAGACCACTACAGCGTTAAAAGCAGAGTAATAGCCGGATAATGGCTATTAAAAAGCTATTATCTAGAGTTTACTTAGGTATCTTAAGTTTCCTTAAACTATTTGTAGTGTATATTGTTATAATAATGTGTATATTTTGCTATATTATATATAAAATATTCAAATGCAATACGATTTTGTGTAAAATACTAATATTTACGGGATCTAAAACTAGAATTTCGACGATCCTTATTTCGTAAAAAAAAATATTTCGACTGTAACAGCTAATAAACTATTGTCGAAATTAAGCTGTTACAGCTTAATTTCGACAATAGTTTATTAGGAAATATCAAAATTCCGTTATTACTGATGACAAAGAATTTCTACGAGTGGACTTAACTAGGAAGAACTTCTATAGCCACCCTAGCATAGAGATAACAAGGAACCGTTGTCGATCTTTAACAGGAAATATATCAATTTCTCGCTGATAAGAGTATGGTACAGGCAGCTGCAGAGAAGCCTGACCCCCCAAAGGAAGTAACAATTAGGTTTATTTAGGTAACTGTGATTTCAACGAAATTTCATAAAATATTGACGTAATCAAAATGTAATTTTTTATTAATTGACGACCTCCGTGGCGTAATGGTTACCACGCCAGACCGCCACCCAGGAGGTTCCGGGTTCGATCCCCGGTCGGGTCATGATGAAAAACGAACTTTTTCTGATTGGCCTCGGGTCTTGGATGTTTATCTATATATGTATTTGTTATAAAATATAATATCGTTGATTTAGTATCCCATAACACAAGTCTCGAACTTACTTTGGGGCTAGCTCAATCTGTATGAATTGTCCCTAGTTATATATTTATTATTATTATTATTAATTTTCGTTGAAATACATGGTGCTAATTCTGTTGTACATTTAACTAGACTAAACTAATTTTGACAGGACCAAAGGTAATTTTGTCCTTCCTTGGTTTACAATAAGTGACAAGGATAGCAACACTTCTAGTCCTGTCAAAATTAGTTTAGTCTAGTTAAATGTACAACAGAATTAGCACCATAGAGAATTACATGAGAATATGTAGAGCAACTCCAATATTAATGTATTGATCGTCATTATCATCTTCAGCCTGTATTTACTCACTGCTGGATATAGGCCTTTCCCAATGCAATCCTCCGCCTTCCGCATCCGACCGCTTTTTGAGTTCGTCTGTCCGTCTAAAGAGAGTCCTACACTTCGAATAATGATCTAGATGTGATAACAAAGGGTATTATATTTTATTGGTGCGTTCTTTCATCTTCGAGAATAAAGTCAATGTGTTACAGTTAAGATTACAATAATATCGGAACACCCGTAAAACATGATTGTATCGCCTTTGTCATGATAATAAAAGTAATATTGGATCTTGTTTGATTTTTTCCAAGACAATTCCATTTATTCGACAATTTTACCAAACGACATTATTTTCCCATAATCTCGCATTGTTTTCGAATGTTATTCCATACATTTTGTTCTTTTGATCACGAGATCAAAAGAACAAAACCAAGTTCTAAACCACGAGGTTTAGAACTTATCATGGAAAGTGGAAATAAAGCCATTCTTTTTTCAATCCATGTTGATCATTTGTGCGTCATCCGAGTTCTTGTGTTACGAATAGATTGAGAACAAAAGTTGGTTTTGATCGAAAATTTTACATATACATATCTACTACATATTATTATTTGATCTGTTAAATGCAATTCTGATTATATATCATTTATTATTTTATTGAGAGCAAGAAAAACTACAGTGGAAGTAAGTAAAGAAGATTTGTTTGTTTGCATTGAATAGGCACTAAGACTACTGGACCGATATGAAGAACTCTTTCACCATTAGGAAGCTACGTTATCCCCGTGTGACATGGGCTATTTTATATTTTTATAAAAATAAGAAATCCCTACTAAAATCTATGAAAAGCCGGGCCTCTAGTTCTATTATATATACATTGTTTTAGGTTGTATAAACAATCTAAAACTCTGGCCCTTACTGCTTTAATTATTCGGTATGTAAACTTAGGGAGTTATTTAGTAACAGAAATAATGTTCAATTAGGTCAAGGTCTGAGCTTTAGTAAAACTAAAGCTTTCCAAAGTTCTGTTTAATGAGTTGTGAGTGGACGGACAAACAGACATCATTAATCATGACATGGTTGTTATACTTAATTATTATACCGTGTCAAAAACAATACGACGTCATGGTAAAGTCATCTGTTTATATTTAAGGAAAACGATTTGACAGTATAAATATTGTTGGAAATGTGGTCAAAATAATCTTGGTTTCAAAATGTAATTGTGTTATCGAACTAGCCTGCAAGTCCGTCCACGTGAGTGTTCGGTATGGGTAGAATAAGTACTTACCGTTCTGCTCTCCCCTCGTTCTAGAAATGTTAATATCAGATCGTTTCTCTGAATAAACTAGTCATAATATTAATGTGTACAACATATAAAGAATTTTTTTATCAATCGTCTCACTCTGTTACTGCGAGTTGGGGGAGATCGATGATTTTAGTCATTTGATCTGAACTTGGCCTTAAAATTATCTTACCACAACAAGGGTAGAAAAAGTTTCGCTTTCGCGTTTCGAAATAAAAAAAGTATTTAAGTGCATATATTTCTGTGCATCTAGAACCTATAGCATAAGTTTTACATACTTTGAGACTAGATGGCGTTGTCTAATAAGAAAAACTCTCTTGTTTCAGATTAAACTACGCACTAGCAGGACTTCGGCCGTGGTGGTGGCACGCCTGCAATGTAGTATTGCATGCTGCCTGCTGCGCGCTCGTAGCACGCGCCTGCGTCACTATCGCCCGGTTGCAACGCCCCTTCGCTGCACTTGCTGCGTTGTTATTTGCTGTACACCCTGTACACACCGAAGCAGTAAGTACCTTATGTTTGCTCGATGTCGAGCCTCTGAAAAATAAAACACGGTTTCTACAGAAAACCAGCGTCGTGGTACTCGTGCCACGTACATATGCCGAGTGGAGGAGACCCATTTGGGACACAATTAAGTAATTTTAAGTTATTGTTGTTTTGTGTTCCAAATATTTTCTTTCTTTCTTTCTATGTTAAAACTATTGATAAATATATGTTACATTCAAAAATTCGTTATCCTAAAGTTACCTTGAAAACATTGCTTTCAGCGATAATGGCCTGTTAAGTTTTAGTTACGCTGATGAAGTAGCTATGAAATACAGTATACAACTTTATTTGCATGTTGTAGGTACGAGGTAAAGTTGACGAAAATTCTTCTTTTAACAGGTAGCCGGTGTGGTAGGCAGAGCGGATGTGCTCGCTTGTATATTTTTCTTATCGTCGCTTTTGGTTTATCACAGGTAAGAAATAAGTTATTATTATTCTATCTCACTCATTAGCAAAGACCTAACAAAGAAATTAGTTTATGGAAGCCCGGTGGCGCATTGGTGCTGTAAACCTTCGGTACAAGAGAGCACAGATGATGGTGTAGGACCCTGTCCTCAACTGCCACCAATACGAGACGCCGGTTCGCTCACGCTCAATACACAGCAATGCAATACGTCCACTCGCGCCCACGGGTCTGGTGTGACTGACGTATTATTCTATGTGGCACGCGCCCGAAACAGCGTATATCTATTTATATATAGATACTTGCTACACAAACACTAGATGGCATTTCTTTTTGAGTCTAGGTGAATTTTTACCTATCAGTCACACATGCCCAAAAGCTGATATGAGCGGAGAGATGTTTTCTAATTAACCATTAGTACATTGTTTATTATTATAGTTGTTGGAAAACCGATATACAACTTCTCCGCTAATTTCCGCTTTGGGTGCATTTCCTTAAAGCGGAGCTGGACGGAGCGGACAAATCATAGTGCTAGAAATCTCCACTCCGCGTAATGTCGAGTATTGTGATTGGTCCGATGCACTCCGCTCCGCCCATCTCCGCGTCCGTCCATCTCCGCGTCCGTCAGTGGAAACGCACCTTTAGTGGACGATGCCTAATAAATTGTATTGTTTTAGACCGACAAGCAACAAGAAATCTGTGGGGCTGAGCGTGGTGCTCGGTGCGCTCAGCATGCTTGCTAAAGAGACTGGTGTCACAATATTGATGCTCAACATAGTTTTCGACTTCTACAGGTGCTTGCCTTTCCTTAAAAAGTAAGTGTTCATTTGTTATTCGAAAACTTAGAGGCTGTAGTGGTTATGTACCTAACTTTTATGACTATTTTTATAGTTATACTAACCATTCTTTGAACAAAAATTTAAATTTTTCTTTCAAAAAATATTTTCAAAATATACCTAACTTACGAACGCTCTCCATGTTTTTTATTCGACCTTCTGATGGTAAGCATTTACATTGGACAGGAGCATTAAAAATGCGCTAATGATCCTAGAATCTCATCACATCCTTTTTGAAGAACCTCGAATGGCTATAGTACCACCATACGTCACTCACTTGCATAATGTCAGGGATGCCATTTTATGAGATCACCTTCATGGAGTTTTAATGATTTCGTGAGTACTAACGGATGACGTACACCCGATATTAGGTACTGTGGGAAAATGAAATTTTATTTTCAGAATGATTTTAAATGTATTGATTTGTCTGTAATTAGTTTGAAACTAAAAGCTTTCAATTCAACGAATTCGGTTCGATCAAATCCTTTGTGTTTTAATATGTATTGTTTTCCGCGATTTACATTGTTTTACTAGTTTCTCCCTTGTCCTTTTAACATTTTATAATGTATGTAAGTAAGACTATTAGCTTAATGACATATTATACTCCCGGTGTAGGCTACGGTGACCGCTCACCGTCAGGCGGGCCGTAAGCTTGTTTGCCACGGCACCTTAGTGGTATAAAAAAAGCTAGTCTCTTATAAATCGGCCTACCCGGATATTGACTGTGACCTTTTGTACACACACGGATTTTTCGCCGTAAAAGTCTACGGTTAATTTGCCGTATGCCTGTGTTGTATGGATTACTATGAATGAATGAATGAATGGTTGAATGAATACATTTATTAGCTATGAGAGCTTGTATAGCGCATACGGCGGCGGCGTAGAACCTCCGTCTTATCTACAAGCTTCCAAAGTGATTACAAGTGATGAATAATATAACATTAACAAAAAATATTTTTGAAATAATAATTTCACCTCTCCGTCCCAAGTGGGATTCGAATCCATCACGTCATCTCGATGCCCGGACTTTTTTTATTTTTCTTTCAAAAATACTTTCAAAATAAGAATGGCTAGTTGCCTAACAACTATTAAAAAAAAACAATGATATTAATGTTCGTGATATCCTACAGGTCAATCTGCTCATTGAAGATCGAGAAGAAATGCACTGGTTTGTCAATAAGGACGATTAAGGTACTGGTGTCCTTGGCACTGCTAATCTGCCTGAGGTTGGCATTGCTGCAGGGAACTTGGCCAACCTTTTCCCCTCAAGACAACCCAGCTGCCTTCCATCCTAGTTTCTTTGTCAGGTAAAGGACTTTGTAATATAATAATAATGTATTATATTAAAATACGTAAGTTAAAGGCACCTTTTCACTATGGGATATAATATATATTACATCTTGAGCCATAAATGCAAACTGAGGCGAGGCAGGGGGAGAAGTGGTGTCCGGGGACGTGAGGTAATGTAATGTAGTAATGTAATATTACAGCACAGTGTGAATGGTCTCATACAAAATGTATAACGAGCGATAAAATATTATGTCTCAGATGTATCCTATTGTGAAAAGTGGCTTAATAATGAGTTTCTTCAAAAGGACTACTGGGACAAAAAGTCTAAGTAGTCCCTTCAAAAGTTCAAAGGAACTAACGAAGGAACTTCTGGGAATAAAGGAATATTCATACAGTCAACGAATGAAAGATGTAGTAATTTTAAATTTATCAATAGCATTCATATTAATATTAAATTATGTTATAATGAAGTTTCATAACGATGCTTACTTTATTATCATCAAAATTTTTGATTTGATTGGTGACCTCTTTCATTGGCTGACTGTACTATTATAATAATATTAATCAATATTTTTATTTATTGGTACTATACATAACTAAATAACATGAAATTAATTTAAACTAAACTAACAATAAAAAGTAACATTAAGAATTAAAAAGGCATGGTCCCTGTGGCAGGGTGCCCAAAATGTAAGCAGCGTTACCTCGCCGAACGGCGATAGACATCCGTTGAGCGAAACTGCCAGCCTTTGGGTGTTTCTCGCAGCCTTTTTGCGATGTCCCTAAAAAAGCGCAACGCACTGGAACCCCACGGGCCTAATGTTTCTACACCAAAAGCCACGAAATCGTAGAAGCCGGTCAGCGGTTGATATTTTGTGGCTTTTAGTTTCTCGGCGGACTCCGCTGCCGCTCCCGCACTCCTGCTTGTACCGCGAAGATGTGACGGGGCAAGTTCAAGTTCAAGAAAGTCGGATTTATTTCATCATTAAAACGAAGGTTCAGCTCAGTATGCAACCGGCCTAATCTAATTCATTTGCCCCGATTTTGAACTCATCAATGTAATGGCTTTGTAAAATCATAAACAATTTACAATCCTGATGTTTTTCCTGATAATTCCACCTGTCACGCGACATGTCAGCCCAATCTGATCAGGCGATCTTTACTATCTATAGTTATTAGTACTACAAAATATGATAGAAAATAGGCCTAACGATCCATGCTTTACAATATCACGTAAACGATACATTTAGTATTTATAAATTACGAAAGCAATAAAAGAAATTAAATCATTTATTCCGAATATTTATAGTTGTTGCAAATACGTCAAATTCAAATTATTTTTATTCAAATAGGCCTAATATAAGCTTTAATTCGAATACTTTACGTCACAAAGAACATTCTTGTGATGAATTAACTTATAATGTTATATGTTTTTTTAATGTATGGATAGCTACGTTAAAAGTAAATTCGTCACTTGTCATAGGTTTAATCCGTGACGAATGTGACAAAAATATCTATCTAATATATATTTAAATGCAGAATGAGTAATAATGAAGAATAAAAAATAATCTCTTAAATAAATTACTTATTCTTTACAAACATTGTTTCTAAACTATTTCAAGATTTTCGTTATTAAGTTAAGTAACTATTACAAGGTAAATTGTTTACCATGTTATTTTATGGTTATAAATAAATTACATAACTTAAGTAGTTAAGTATTCTATGTTTTCATTGATATCTATATAGAAATAGTTTTAGAAGTTTTTGTGAAGAAGAATCAATTTAGTTTTTTTACTTAATGTCCAAGTCCAACTAACTGCTGCCCGCCGTGTTACCCGCGTTTAATTTTATACACAGCAGCGCCATCTAAGTATATCAGATTTATGACCAAATCCTACGGGAATCGCTACTTTTCGGGATAAAATCAAAATCAAAAAAATACTTTATTCTGTAGGCCTTCACGGGCATTTAAACACGTCACTTACCATGAATCTTTATTTAATAAATACATGGCGAAAGAAATGAATGAAAAAAGATAAAAAGTACCCTATGCGTTAATCCAAGGTATCAGCTACCTACATACCGAATATCATAAATATTGGCCCAGCCATTTGAGCGTGAAGAAGTAACAAACATACACATAACTTTCGCCTTTATAATATTAATAGGATATAGACAAAATCAACCAATGAAAGAGAGGGTAGAGCAGGGGATTACAAGCTCCGACCACAACTGCATCCTTTTTAAGATCCGCATGCAAAGAACCAGGGGACTCCAAGTCCGTAGAACAACTCGGATCTACAACACAAGGAAAGCCGACTGGACAAAATTTCGGGAAGTGTTGCAAGCAAAACAGTCGGAAACCAACATTGGCGCTGACATATTTAGTAGCTTACTCCACAAGACAGAACTGGAAAGCACGATACAGACCTATGTTGGGAACATCACCAAGGCATGCGGATCAAGTATCCCACCGAAAAAGACCACAGAACGACTGAATCTGCCATGGTGGAATGAAGGCCTCGCTGGGTTAAAAAGGGATGCAGCAACCAAGAAGCGCAGAGTCCGTTGCGCGGCCCCAGTCCGCAGAGTCAGGGTCGTGGAGGAATACCTGCAAGCCAAAGAAAAGTACGAGAGTGAAGCCAAGAAAGCCCAAATAAAGAGTTGGAAGGAGTTCTGCGCCAAACAGGATAAAGAAGGAGTATGGACAGGCATCTACAGGATCCTGAGAAAGACCACCACGAGAGAAGAAGAGATCACGCTCACCATGGATGGTGTACCCAAAACCCCAAGAGAATCGGCAATACTACTTGCGGAGACATTCTACCCGGACGACAAGGAAAATGCGGACAACTCCGACCACAGGCTCATCAGAGAAGCAGCTAAACACGTGAATGACGCTCAGGATGGTGAACATCACGACCCACCATTCACGATGCAGGAGCTAAAAACAGCTGTGGAAGGATTTAACCCAAAGAAAGCTCCCGGAGCGGATGGCTTCACAGCGGACATCTGCAGTCGAGCGATCTACCAGGACCCGAGGACATTCCTTGCCCTGGCGAATAAATGTCTAGGGATAGGCCACTTCCCGGACATCTGGAAGGAAGCTACGGTGGTAGCACTTAGAAAACCGGGCAAGAACACCTACAGCCATCCAAAGTCCTACAGGCCAATCGGACTGTTGCCTGTACTCGGGAAGATCCTGGAGAAGATGATGGTAGCAAGAATTAGATGGCACCTAGTACCGCGGATTAGTACTCGTCAGTACGGCTTTATGCCCCAGAAGAGCACCGAGGACGCCCTCTATGCCCTAATGAAACACGTACAGAGTAAGTTGCGGCTGAAGAAGCTAATTACTCTGGTGTCTTTTGACATAGAGGGGGCCTTCGATAGCGCCTGGTGGCCGGCTATCAAAGTCAGACTGGCTGAGGAAAAGTGTCCCGTCAATATCAGGAGGCTACTGAGCAGCTATCTCGACTGCAGGAAGGTCAGAGTTAGATATGCCGGGGAGGAGTACACCAAAAGCACGACCCAAGGATGCGTACAAGGATCGATAGGTGGTCCGATCCTGTGGAACCTGCTCTTGGACCCACTATTACACGGCCTAGAGAAGACAGGAGTATACTGCCAAGCCTTTGCGGACGACATCGTGCTACTCTTCGACCACGATACGGCACTGGGAGTTCAGACGCAGGCGAATGCTGCATTGGAGTACATCCACAAGTGGGGAGTCGCGAACAAGTTGAGGTTTGCGCCACACAAGACCAACGCCATGGTCATAACGCGCAAGCTGAAATATGACACTCCACACCTACACATGGGCGGTGCGGATATAGCCATGACACGGGAGGTAAAACTCCTGGGTCTGACGATAGACGACCGCCTTACATTCAACACTCACGTGGCCAATGTATGCAGGAAGGCGTTAAACTTCCACAAACAGCTGTCCAGGGCGGCAAGGGTTAGTTGGGGGCTTTACCCCGAGGTAATCCGGGTCATGTACAGGGCAGTCGTTGAACCGGTTATTTTGTACGCCGCAAGTGTATGGGCTCCAGCCGCTAAAAAGATAATGGTACGCAAGCAGCTTGACGCGGTTCAGCGAGGTTTCGCACAGAAGATCTGCAAGTCTTACCGTACGGTCTCCCTCAATGCAGTGCTGGTGCTGTCTGGGATACTTCCCCTGGATCTCAGAATACAGGAAGCAGCCGCCCTGTACGAGGCACGAAGGGGGTCATCCGGGACGGTAATGGGGGACAGAGAGGTGGAGCGACCGGTAAGATTTGTAGAGACTCCGCATCCAGCCGAACATATAGACCTTCAGTTCACAAACCTGGAAGACCAAGCATCAGTGGATGCCCATAACGTGCAGACGGTGAGAATTTTCACCGACGGCAGCAAACTGGAGGGTAAGGTGGGTGCCGCGCTTTCCATATGGAATAGCGAGGTTGAAACCACTTCCCGGAAGATTAGCCTGTCGGCGTACTGCACGGTCTACCAGGCGGAGCTGAAGGCCATATGTAAGGCTACTGGTGAGATCATCAGACGAAAGGAGGAAAGCTTTGGTGTCTACAGTGACTCACGTGCAGCACTGGAGACCGTGACTAACCACAGCTCCCTCCACCCCCTGGCAGTCGAATCACGTCGTAATTTACAGGAAGCCTTGGCCCGGGGCAAAACTGTGTCTTTGTTCTGGGTCAAAGCACACGCGGGGCTGCCAGGGAACGAGCGCGCGGATGATCTCGCTAAGGAGGCGGCACTGACGTCACGGAGGAGGCCCGACTACGACCTGTGTCCGGTCTCATTCGTCAAGCGTCAACTCCGAGGGGAGACGCTTGACGAGTGGAATCGGAGATATAGGACGGGGGGTACAGCCTCGGTGACGAAAGTGTTTTTCCCGGACGCGATAGCTGCTTGCAGTATCATTAAACGCATTAAACCCGCGGGAATTTTGACTCAAGTCTTGACGGGGCACGGGGGGTTCGCCGCGTACTTGGCCAGGTTCAAGTGCAGGGAGAACCCGTCGTGCTTCTGCGAGCCTGATAAGGAGCAGACCATACTGCACATACTTTTCGACTG
This sequence comes from Endotricha flammealis, assembly GCA_905163395.2. Lineage (NCBI taxonomy): Eukaryota > Metazoa > Arthropoda > Insecta > Lepidoptera > Pyralidae > Endotricha > Endotricha flammealis. Next base: position 1,564,049 of record LR990858.1, on the reverse strand, counting down.
CCCTGTGTATGATTTGGATCGATTTACACTCGAGAGCAGAATAGGCTTTAAAATAACAGCCGAAAATGTACATGAGCACATAGGTAGTAAAAAAGACTGCAAAGATATTTTAGAACATTTTTGTAAATTAGCAAATAAAGTTGTAAAATTAAATAGTAGTAAATAAGAATTGTGAGCCAAGTATCTGAGAATACTCAGGCATCGACAATTAAATTAATGTTGAAAATATAAAGAAAATAAAAAGGTATAAAAAATGTGTAGTATTTAAGAACATAGCAATAAGTACAAACTGTAATCTAAAATAAAACTAATGCGTTATTTATTTAAATAAAGAACCCCAACACCATTAGATAAGGCTAGGCAGTAATAACCAGGAAAGAAAGATGACGAATGTAAGAAAGAAAAGTATGTAGAATGAAAGTACGAGAAGAAAACGAGCGAGAACTGGTATGAAAGAGGATAGATAAAAACTCCGATTACGTCGGAGGTAACAGGAAAAAAAAAAAAAAAAAAAAAAAAAAAAAAAAAAAAAAAAAAAAAAAAAAAAAAAAAAAAAAAAAAAAACCAATGAAAGATGTGGGCAGGGTCGTAAATAATTTGATTCAAGTTTTCTAACTATTGCGCGAAGGGATTCGAATTTTTATAAAATCAATAGTATCTATTCATAATGTACTATGTAATGTGGCGATCGTCAGTAAAATAGGAAAACGAAGTCTATTCTCTGGTATGTTTTTCAAAATACATATTCTTGAACTCGTAATTTTTTTTTCTGGCGAGAAAACAATCGAAATATATAAATTTAGTTGTACACAATAGAGTTTAAAACTTTAAACCATGGCAAATCGGTTACACTGGTTCGTTAATCAATAGCCAGTCGGTTATAATGCTTCGTTATCAACCAATTTATTAACATTTTACATTTATGACATAATACATATGTACATAAATAAATGTTCACATCATACACGACAATAGCACCTGTAGCTCTCGGGAAGATAAATTGACAAGGGTGTTATCACAATAGACCACAATATCACGTCATTTGGGGTCGCCTATGAGATATAATGATAGTTTTATAAGATAAGGTTAGACGCAATTAATATTATAAGAAGATAAATTAGGGAGGAGCTCGATGGCGTCGTCCTTCACACTCTAAACCAAACGCAACTTATGCTATGTCGATCCTAGCCAGTGTTTGGATGGGGTTTTAAGTAGATGAAAAGTATAAATACCAGTCACTAATTGATTGTAAATATCTGAGGAGAGGTGGTGACCTCTAAAACAGGCTTTTAAGAATCTCCTTCTGGAACTGAGAGACTGCTCTCAGAAAGGCAATTATTATTATGTTTATTTTTTTTCTACCCAATAGGATTGGAGATTTTTAGGTCTAGATAAAAGTTATTTTTAAGTACCCTTTTGTGGAGAAGATAATTGAATATTGTCATTATTGACGACCTCCGTGGCGTAATGGTTACCACGCCAGACCGCCACCCAGGAGGTCCCGGGTTCGATCCCCGGTCGGGTCATGATGAAAAACGAACTTTTTCTGATTGGCCTCGGGTCTTGGATGTTTATCTATATATGTATTTGTTATAAAATATAATATCGTTGAGTTAGTATCCCATAACACAAGTTTCGAACTTACTTTGGGGCTAGCTCAATCTGTATGAATTGTCCCTATATATTATTATTATTTTTTTTTTTTTTTTTTTTTTCCTAGGTTAATGACGTTCTGCTATCTGGCAGCTTTCAACTGGTGGCTTCTCCTCTGCCCTTGGTCTTTAAGCCATGACTGGCAGATGGGTTCAGTACCTTTGATCACCAGTGGATGGGATCCAAGGAATTTGCTCACGTGTGCCGCTTTTGGGGCCTTGTTGCTTTTGTGTTACCGATGTATTGCTGACTTAGAGGTGAGTTTTCACATTGTTAATTTATAAAACCCTAGTAAAGTTGCACCTTGCGCTAATATTTCGATGTCCATTAAAGCTATGTTGACTTGGATAAAGCATCTCATCTACGAATATCTAGATTGCTAGAACTAAATTAAACTTCTGCTATTTTTGTTTATAGTTAGAAAAAAGCATTAATGTATGTTCTGTCGACTGAGAAAGGGGTCTTTTGGGCTCATCATCCTACATCACTTGAGAAACATCAAGACTTAAAACCTGACTCACTACCACCTTCTACGTGGAATTGTGGTAGATCCGCAACTCCGCTGGCGGCTGTCCGAAGACCCTCTCTTTTGAATCGAACTCAAAAAAGAGATTGGTGATGCGCTCAACAGCTAAGTGCGCTACTCCATTCGGAGAGTTCCGCTGCAGTCGTAGCGACGGCGGCTGCTCACAAAAGCCGCCATTAGCATACTCGTATATGTAAACCTGAACTTATTTTTACCCAAACATAGACCAGATAATTATAGGGTCTTTGGACAGTCTATTTTCTATCAAGCATAACCAGTATACTAAGTATGCATTAAATCGAACAGGTCCAGCGCCACACTCCAGCCGTGATTGGACTGCTACTCCTGGTGATACCCTTCGTGCCTGCCAGCAATCTGCTGGTCACTGTCGGTTTTGTGATCGCTGAAAGAGTGCTCTATATACCTAGGTATTACTAATTTTCATCCCAATTTTATCCGCTTTACGGATCACACGTTTGACGAGAATATGGCAGATTCTCGTAACAAAAATCTTTGAAAACTCGTGTAAATCTCTATCGCTATCCCGCTCAATAGGCTATTTGACTGATTTTGAAAAACTGTTTTAAATTATTCGTTGGTATATGATTAATACACCACATGTATATTTCTGCGAAATTTGCAGTATTTTCCGTAAAATATCGGTTTAAAATTTAAATTACAATATTCGCGCTAAAAACGCTTTTTCTGTAATGACGGACGCCGTGACGTCACAAGCAAGTAAACTTGTACCAAAGTGTACATTCAGCGTGTTTATATAATTTTTTCTGTTATTTTACTGGAAAAAATGGTTTATAAATGGTGTAATTGTGCCACAATGTACAAATACTTCTATAAAAACTCCACAAAAACTGTTTGTTTCTGTGTTAGCTCGAAGAGACCCAAACAGCATTTTATCTCATACAAATGTTTTTATGTGTGAAGATCACTTTGATGTAAGTATGCCAGTAATATTTGATTCGAATAGTAATAGATAAAATGATAAAATCACACAAAATGTCGTAACTAGTGATGGGCGATTTCCGGAAATGTTCTCTTAGTGGAAACATTGAGGAAACGTTCTCGGAAAGGAGAGAATTTACGGAAATTTAAGAGAATCTAAACCAAGTATGCAGACTTTTTAATTTTGACATAAAAATAGATGACTATGCATGTAATTTCAGTAGCTGTGAATGCCATAGTGAAGATACATGTCAGGTAGGTAGTTATAATGATGTTACGTTTGATTTTCTATATATATAAAATTCAAAGTCCTGCCTGACTGACTGACTTAACTATATATCAACGCACAACCCAAACCGCAGGGTCTAGAGATTCAAAATTTGGAATGTAGGTTCCTTACAACGTCTAGGGGTGTACTAAGAAAGAATTTTTCAAAATTCCCACGGGAAAGCGAGATATACGCAAACAAAATTGCAAGGGTTTTACTGATCCGCTGGGTCTATTGATTCCAAATTTGGAATGTTGGTTCCTTACAACATCTAGGGGTGTACCAAGAAAGGATTTTTCAAAACTCCCACGGGAAAGCGAGATATACGCAAACGAAGTTGCGAGGGTATATAAATGCACAGCCCAAACCGCTGGGTCCAGAGATTCCAAATTTGGAACGTAGGTTCCTTACGACATCTAGGAGTGTACCAAGAAAGGATTTTTTAAAATTCCTAAGAGAAAGCGAGAACGCAAATGAAGTTGCAACGGTTTTATTGATCCGCTGGGTCTATTGATTCCAAATTTGGAATGTTGGTTTCTTACAACATCTAGGGGTGTACCAAGAAAGGATTTTTCTAAATTCCTACGGGAAAGCGGGATATACGCAAATGAACTTGCTTGAACTTGTATTTCTCGAGGACCCAGCGGATCAGTAAAACCATTGCAACTACGTTTGCGTATATCTCGCTTTCCCGTGGGAATTTTGAAAAATCCTTTCTCAGTACACCCTTAGACGTCATATGAAACCTACATTCCAAATTTGCAATCTCTAGAGTACTCTAGACCCAGCGGTTTGGGCTGTGCGTTGATATACCCTCGCAACTTCGTTTGCGTATATCTCGCTTTCCCGTAGAAATTTTTAAAAATCCTTTCTTGGTACACCCCAAGATGTCGTAAGGAACCTACATTCCAAATTTGGAATCAATAGACCCAGCGGATCAGTAAAACCCTTGCAATTTCGTTTGCGTATATCTCGCTTTCCCGTGGGAATTTTGAAAAATCATTTCTCAGTACACCCCTAGACGTCGTAAGGAACCTACATTCCAAATTTGGAATCTCTAGAGTACTCTAGACCCAGCGGTTTGGGCTGTGCGTTGACATACCCTCGCAACTTCGTTTGCGTATATCTCGCTTTCCCGTGGGAATTTTGAAAAATTATTTCTCAGTACACCCCTAGATGTTGTAAGGAACCTACATTCCAAATTTGGAATCAATAGACCCAGCGGATCAGTAAAACCGTTGCAACTTCATTTGCGTTCTCGCTTTCCCATAGGAATTTAAAAAAATCCTTTCTTGGTACACTCCTAGATGTCGAAAGGAACCTACGTTCCAAATTTGGAATCTCTGGACCCAGCGGTTTGGGCTGTGCGTTGATATACCCTCGCAACTTCGTTTGCGTATATCTCGCTTTCCCGTGGGAATTTTGAAAAATCCTTTCTTGGTACACCCCTAGATGTTGTAAGGAACCAACATTCCAAATTTGGAATCAATAGACCCAGCGGATCAGTAAAACCCTTGCAATTTCGTTTGCGTATATCTCGCTTTCCCGTGGGAATTTTGAAAAATTATTCCTTAGTACACCCCTAGACGTTGTAAGGAACCTACATTCCAAATTTTGAATCTCTAGACCCAGCGGTTTGGGCTGTGCGTTGATATATAGTTAAGTCAGTCAGTCAGACAGGACTTTGAATTTTATATATATAGAAAATCAAATGTAACATCATTATAACTATCTACCTGACATGTATCTTCACTATGGCATTCATAGCTACTGAAATTACATGCATAGTCATCTATTTTTATGTCAAAATTAAAAAGTCTACATACTTGGTTTAGATTCTCTTAAGTTTCCGTAAATTCTCTTAAATTCTCCGTTCAAGAGAATGTTTCAGAATGTTCTCTTTCCAAGAAAGTTCTCGGAACGGAAATGTTCTCCTGCCCATCACTAGTCGTAACAATGAACAATGTTGACTTGCGTGTGACGTCACGCGAGGCATAGCCAATCACAGAGCGTTCTTGTGGCTGAAGAAATTTAAAAAATAATTTGGATTTATTTTGTTTATTTTGAAAAATCTATAAATATTTTTGGATATAACAGAGATAAATATGTTTTTTTATGTTATTACCTAATAGGATGACCACATTTCGTAGCATATTTTTAATAGTGTCAAATAGCCTATTCCTATTTTGACTGAGTGTGACAGGAATTGAGATTGACACGAGATCTGAAAGATTTTTGTTACGATAAAAGAGACGCAGATCTATTAAAATAAGATTTGTTTTTCAACTTGACTAAAATTTAAATTTCTTTTCAGTGTGGGAAGTGTGATAATAACAGCGTATGGAGTCCAGTTAATGTGGTACTCCAAACCTGGGACTAAGGCTTTTTTGGTCGTCAGTCTTGCTGTATTAGCAGTCAGTGGGGTAGCGAAAACGTATAGAAGAAATGCTGATTGGCGGGACCGAGCTACACTGTTAAGGTATTTTTTTATACTACAAAGGTGGCAAACAAGCCTACGGCCGGCCTGATGGTAAGCCGTCATCATAGCCTATAGACACTTGCAATACCGGGGGTATCACTCACGCGTTGCCAACCCTCCCAACCGCCCCAAGTAGAGCTCTTACTTACTAACCGTAGGAACATAGCATGGCTGAGACCAATGCTTCCCCAGACGGGCTGCTACGATTTGAGCGGATTATCCGCTGTGCCCTACCTCTCTTAACTTACCTTTCCATATAAGTAAAGTAGGACACAGGCAGCTTGCTTGATGGATTTTAGTGGATTGACAGAGATTGTTTTCAAATCGCCTGAAATCCATGAACTTGGCTTATCGACTGTCATCCATCGTGCCCTTCGAAGCACGGAGAAGCTCGTAAAACAAACGAAACCCATCTAAACACTGACTAGGGTCGACATTGCTTAGCTTGCGTGTTTGTTATAGATGCTATATACGACACACAGAGATAACATCGTGCTCCTCAAATAGTGCTTTTAGTTCATGCGTCACATTTAACCCAAGAAATTGTTTTAGGAGGTCTACTCTCTGAATAAACGATTCCTTTCCACTTCCATGACATTTTGTTTAATGGCGCAACAAAATATATAAACGAAATTTTTCATATATTATTAGCTATATACAAGTTTTCTGTACAATAAGCGATAAAAGGAAATGTTCCGATTTACGGTCACGAGGGTTGTAAACCTTTATCTTTGAAAGGCAATACCTCACTCGATCGGATTTCTAAGTGCCTCTACCCGTGGGTATCATTTAGTCGTTCAATTGCCATCAATCAATAAATCAATCATATTCTGAAAGGCTTCTCGAGTACCATATCCTGTCATTACAATTTATAAATATTTTCTTGTAAAATGGACATTTGGTACATACAATCCCTACGTGTAATGTGTAATTTTAATTTAATGATATAAATTGTGTGTTATTTGGCTGTAATTTTTCAAAATTGTATTAAACCATAGGGTCGGCATAAAGCTGGCGAAAGATGAGTCGCGTATTATCGGTGGCGTAACGTTATTAGAACATAAAATTAATAAAAGATTTTTAGCACTGAACCGATGATGCGTTAGTGCGTCGAGCATATTAAAGATGATAAGTACGCCTGACTCATCTTCCGTCAAACTTCCATCTACGCTAAAGAAAATCAGGGTTTATTTGAATACCCTAAAATCTGAAACTGCCAATTTGCTGATGAAAAACAAGACATGTCATTGGCGTCTACATCGAACTCGGAGAATCATTATAAATTACAATGAAAACATATGAAAAAGCAATAAAAATATCGACGTAATAAAATCTCTAATATCCAGGAAACATACTCTAAAAGATTTTATGGGCAGCCCTAATGAAACAACGCACCCGCGGCTAAAGTTTAAACTTCATAAAATTTAGAATTGTTTCATGGCCCGTAAAATGAAATGGCCAATATTTCATATAAAATCTTCAATTTTCAATAGATATAAGGGGAAAGCTGCATCAGTCTATTCTGTTACAGTTTATTATTATAACTTTTCTCTGAAAAATGTCATTATTAATCCTATGTTGAAAGAAACATTATAATTTTTTTTGCTCTTCTCTCATCAAATTGTCAATAATATTATTACGAGTCTTGTAAAGTCTCACAGTAGATACAGTACGTTACTCCTCCTTTCCTTCCCGTCTTTCTTCACTGTCCAAGTCGATATCTTGCCAATCTTTTAAATGGGCGTTCAATCCCAGTTATCCAATTCATCATCCTTCTGGACCTACACTACCTTGTATAAAAACTCCGATATGAGTAACCCAATGGTAGTTCATTTGAGACTAAAATATTTAAAGTTTCAGAATTTATTTTAACTACGCCACCGAGAATTTGAACCGAAAATAACGTGCATTCCGAAAGTAAGGCGACACACATACGAAATTTCTGCCATGATTCCGAATTTTCTGCTACAAACTTTCCGAATGTGTTTTACTCAAAATACTACTTAATAACCAAACCAACCTTTACGACTGGCTAGGACTTGTGGCTTTAGCGGATAGCGGCGGCAGTGTTAGCTATGTATCGTGGCATGGCACTAGGCTGCATGTCGTGAATGTGCCGATTCGAAAGAGCTTATATTAGGTCTATTTGAATAAAATGAAAAATACTTTGACTTTGCACATTTGTTTTTTCTCCGCGCCTATTCTTGCACTGCCGCCAAGTGCGGTGTTTCATGGTGTCATTCAAAATTTTTGTATTTTATTCGCTGCCTCGTGCTAAACTGCCTCTGATAGCAACGAGTTCGAAGCCTGGCTATTAGGGCAGCAGCGGCGACGTAACAAATAACGCGACGTAAGAGTGACGTAACAGTCACTCGTACTCGTACGTGTGTCGCTATACTAAACCAGTCGTTCCTTTATTACAAAATGTAGAAACAAACAAAGGAGTTTAAAAAATTAAACAAAGACCTCGCGGGATCAAATTACAGAACACTGGCATTCATAACAGAAGGAAATGTATTAAACACGATATAAAACATACCACGATTTACACCTCGGCAATATTCGCTTTACGGTCGCCATTTTCGGCGTAAATTACCCTTCTAAATGTGTTTTGTTTGTTTCAGGGCGGATTTAGTGACTTTGCCGCAGAACGCCAAACTGCACTACAACTTTGGCAACTTTCTCAGGGAGACAGAGCAACAAGACAACGCTATCAAACATTATAAAGAAGCTTTGAGGTACCAAAAACGTTTTGTGTGATGTGAAAACATAATTCACAAGTAGCGTAGTTTTAAAATCCACATAATCCTACATCTCATTAACAGTTTTGTATACGTGTAATTTCTTGAATATGTACTATTAATTCTCTCTCTCTAAATTTAAGAGTTTCGCTTTTGCAGCAGAATCCATTTACCTCTATCTTGTGTCAGCTCTTACACCTGCCTTTAAGACACGACGCTTGCCATTTCCTTTACTTGAGCCATGAAACCTTTCTCGAACCGCCCCTTCCTCATCTATCTTTCATTCTAACACGTTTCTGATAAAAGTATGTTATAAGATTTCCTACTAAATTTCCTTATATAGTTTTAATACTTGATCTACCTAAATATTGGCGTTAGTTGAGTCAAATGGGTAAACCAAATGTCATCTGCAAAAGCTATCTGAAATGAAATGAAATCGTTTATTTCAGAAATTAGACCTTCACAGGCACTTTTTCTTGTCATTTACAACTTGTTTAAATAAAAAAAATAAACTACGTTATATAATACCACCATTTCGGACACAAGCAAAATGGCAACCGGTAAAAAGAAATGGCGAAAGAAAACCGGTTACGGCCTTTTTTGTCATTTTGTACTTTTTTTTTTTTTTTTTTTTTTTCTTTTTTTTTTCCACTCATTAGTTACAATGTAGGTATAAGTACATAAAAATTTATAAGAAGAATACGCGGAATGTTATACACAATGGTGTGGAATGAACAAGTCTTAAATCTACAATAAAACAAAAAAAAAGTCAGTACTGACAAGAGTGAGCAGACCAGTCCCCCCAGATTATCTGATAATGCTTCCAGGAAATTGTTTGAAAATTAGTCCAATGCGGTAAACCTATCATGATATTCGTGATTAATAGTTATTCTGCCTTACAGTCAGTCCAGTATCTCAATTTAGTATCATTTCGAAAGCAAAATTTACTCAAAACAATGCGTTGATAAATTTAGCGAAGGCGTAATATCTAAATATATAAAGTTTAATATAAATAAAATAAAATAAATAAATATATAGGGACAATTCACACAGATTGAGCAAGCCCCAAAGTAAGTTCGAAACTTGTGTTATGGGATACTAACTCAACGATATTATATTTTATAACAAATACATATATAGATAAACATCCAAGACCCGAGGCCAATCAGAAAAAGTTCGTTTTCCATCATGACCCGACCGGGATTCGAACCCGGGACCTCCTGCGTGGCGGTCTGGCGTGGTAACCATTACGCCACGGAGGTCGTCAATATACATAATTAAAACAGTGTAAAACAGTTTATGTAGAGCTATTGTCTGCCAGAATAATTGACTGCAATAGGATGTTAAGAGTTTTGTCTGATAAGTAGGCTATAAGTAAGGGAACTTGCCCAATAATAGATTTAAATTAAATGTAAAAAAATTCTTAACCAGCAAAGCGTACTATACTATCAACGAGTATCTAAATGAAAGGAATCCCTGGCCCTCTTGTGAAGGTGAAATGCTAAAACTTGTCGTGAAAAGCCAGTCAATGTTCAATAAACTACATGAATAAAATTTGTGTTCAATATTGTAACATGTACGTCGTAGTGTCATCTAAGTGGTGCTGTTTTTCTTATTATTTACATTTTAATATAAATTAATATATGACAAGGATGTTAATGTGTATGTGCATGTCATGCTCGCAAATTGTCCAAACTGGTGGTGGTGTTGGGGGTCGGGTTACTGTTGTTCCCTACAATATTGTTCATAATATCGTGATGGTGAGCCCAGTAATGGAGGCTGGAAGGCCGACTCTCACGTCAACTCGAAAATACACGAGAACGGTTGCTGCCTTGCGGGCGGTCTGCTCCTATCTTTAACACCGATTTAGCATTTTATATTTTAGATTTAATTTTATGTTGAGACAAATTAATGGCACTATTTATTGACATTCCGCGTACGTAATGTATGTATGTACCTAGTTTTAAATTCTATGTTGAAAAAGAAAAGAAAAAAGAAAATTACGATATATTTTTAAATGACAAAAAAGGCCGTAACTGGTTTTCTTTCGCCATTTCTTTTTACCAGTGGTCATTTTGCTTTTGTTTCCGAAATGGTAGTAGTATATAGAGTAGATTAATTTATACAAATCATTTATTACTGTATACTCTGACAAGAGAACGTGTTTGTGAAAACCTATTCTCTGAATAAAAGTTTTGAATTGAATTTGAATTGAATTGAATTGGATAAAAATAACCATATATGAAAATTAAAAATAACCATAATATAATAATTGATACCCTCTTTCGGTTTTACTCAATCTCGTTGTTCCAATTCCACATGTGATTTCCGGGTTTTTATGCCATCCCGCAGACCAACAAGCAAACAGGCCACCTGGTCGAAAGGAGTTACCATCCACTGTGACCATCAGTAATACCAGAAACACAAACAAAACGCCGTTCGTAAAATCAAACTGACAGGTTCAGTTCAGTTCATTTATCCGTACACCAGCGAATCTATGAAGCTGTTTTAGCGAGGAGTAACAAAAATCCAGACATACAAATAAAATTTCGTGTTCATTTAGTAGAATTTGTTTATTTACTAAAAGCGCTTGACACAGTTACGTAAATAACTTCTAGTTTGAATTTACGATCAGAATTACATTTATTATATGTAGACATTGAAACTTCTCGGAAAATATCTAAACAACAATCAATTATGTTTCCGATAGAATAGTAAGAAGGCCAACTTTTTGTTCCTAAACTGTGTTCGGAAAAGTCTTCATAGCTAGTATAATAGCTGCTCGGAAGCCTTTTACTATGTTCACATAATAAATGTTGGCTATTTTTATGGAAATTAAATGATCTTGACTCTTGAGAACATTATTATTAACTGCTACCTAATAATACTGACCTCTGGCTCAATATTACCACTATTATTTTTATTAATATTGCACGAGACATGTACATAACTGTTCTTATGATTTTAACTCATCACTGCTGACTCGATAGAATTATTTGTAACTATTTGCCTTACTGACCATCAGGGACAGAAACCTTATTCGGTTTCAAATACAGGACAGATTCGCTTTATTTTACAACATATTATTAGGTAGAACAAATAGTACAGATCAAATAATATCTCTGTGTATCGTGATTTACGGATACATAATCATTATATTGTGAAACGTAACATCGCCATCAACGTAAACCCATACTAGAAACTGTTAAAAAACTGCCAGTTTATTTTCCGAAGAAACGCTTCGTCGGAGTTTAGTCTTAAGGGAATTTAGATATTTCGAAGTAAACTATTGTTGAAATTAAGCTGTATCGCATTCACAAATTGTTGGTAGTATATGTTGATGTAATATGGTGTGTCGAAGCTCTTTTAGGTAGAGGTTGAAACCAGACAGGTGTGTCGAAGCTCTTTTAGGTAGAGGTTGAAACCAGACAATTTCTATATCATTCAATTTTATTTTTCATAACAGACTATGGCCGACGTACGCCAGTGCTCATAACAATATCGGCACTTTGGTTTCTGGGTCAGAAAACGCTGAACTTCACTTCTTGCAAGCTATCAAATTTAACAAGCATCATGTGAATGCACACTACAATCTTGGAAAGTTATACAAGTAAGTGATTACTGTAGTTATTGAATCCTCAATTTTTGAAAATATATCCAACAATTAGATCAAGTGTCACACGAGCAGTCAAGTGATTATTCTAAATTTCTTATAATTTTTAGAAGTTAACTTTAAGGAGGTTAACTTTTTTTATGAAAACTTATGTTTGGTGGTATCAAATAGAGTAAAATGGTCTATATGGTAATTTGAGAAAGTGTGTTCGCAAATCACACTCTATAAGATTGATGACGGTCTAAAAGATCTTGAAACAATAATAGTTAAACAAGAGGAGGTTAAAGTAATAATTATTCTTGTAACTGGTGTTTTTTTGTTTCAGAAAAAGTGGTAGGACAGCCCAAGCAGTGCATATGTTAGAAAAATGTGTTTGGCTACAACCAAAATTCGTTCAAGCTCTCGTAGAACTATTGAGTCTGAAGCCTGAGTTTGAAAAGCATTACATACTGAAGAGGCTGGTCGAATTAGAACCACACAATTGGGAACACTTCATGCTATATGGAGACTGGTTGAGAGCAAAAGGTTTGATGCAGCACAAATTTCAAATATAAATAATATTTAGTTGTAGCTTTATTACAATTACTTGATTTATAATGATGATGTTCGCAAAATTATATTCTTACATAATGACTTCATGTAAAAAAACTTTAATTTTAGGTTTTCCTGGGCCATCGTCGAGGTATTACTTAGAAGCCTTACGCCTTAGCTTCAGACAACGTAATATAGAAAAATCGGTCAGAGCGGATTTAATATCGTTCAGATCAACAGCACTCATGTACCGATCTCTTGGTCAAAAGTCCAGGGTGTTACAACTATTGACGAGGTAAGGAGTGTTCCATAAACTGTTGACAAGATACCACATATCCTCCAGTCCCAACACATCCAATTGTGGAACAAGAAAGTCGTCGTCGATCATGGCTCTGTAACGGTCGCTGTTCACAGTAACAATATTATAAATATACTATGATAAAAATAAATTGAACCGCGTTTGTTTCCCAAAAGCAAAACTCTCTTCTGATATTAGGAAATTGAAAATATTTTCTTTTGTCTCGTAGGCAGTACTTATGGTTAAGGTTTCGTGGAAGAGTCTTCAGTTGACGTCACTTTTGCTTTTGACAAAATAACAAAAGACAAAGATAACGTATATTCGTAGAATAATCAAATCAGACGGATTATTGTAAAAATCTATGAATTAATGCTAAGGATAACATTTCTGTAACATTTACATGAATCTAAGTTTTAGTTGAATTTACTTATGTTGTATCAAATGTTTCAACTCCACCAGATGGCACACTTGGCGCCGAGGCTGGCCGAGTGCCGCGGCCGCGCACATGTATCTACGTGACTGGCGACTCAAGATCGAACTCGAGGGGAGGGTCCAGATTTACTCTAAAGCTGTTAACCCTACAGTATGTAATTGCTTTATTCTTAATCATGAAACTAATGAAGGTTTTAAACTAGTTTAACATAACAATCGTAATGTAGCGCAATTATTGTTTTGTTTTGTTATGTATTATTTTCATGATAATGATTTCTATGAAATAATTAATATTGTTTTTTTGTTTGTTTTCTTTACTTTCATGTAAAAGCATTGGAGAGTTACTTCAATTAAAATTTTACTACACAGCTTATTAACTTCAAACATCACATACTAAAACTAAACTAAACATATTATTATAAACAAATTAAAATGAACCTAAAACTAAAACACAGCTACATTCTAATGTTCATTATCAACATGTCAGAATTAATAATGTGTATTTTATTTCACAGAAATCAACAAAGTGCTTCAACCATGCCCAGCTATCGGGAGAAGAAACGAAACCTCAAGACGATAAACCAATAAAAGACAATAAAGTAATAGAATCAAGTGTAACCAAAACTAGTGATAAAGTGAACGGAAAATCATGTGACTGTAAAAAGTGCGGGACCAAAAAACGTGGCGTCTCAATATCATCACAAATAACAACACATAACAAGTCAGAAACGGGAGTTAATAAAAAGAAATGCATACATAAAGACAAAACAGTGGAAAATACAATACCAAATATAGGTGGTCCGCTTACCGAACATATTCTTATGAAGACCTTTTAATTTGACATTTACAAGTGTGATATTTTGTGTGTATAAGTTAATGTAGTGGAGTTTGCGCTTGCAAAAATTCGTTTTGGTTTTGTGGAACTCAGTGACATTAGATATAACCATGCAGACAATATCGCAAAGATAATGTAGGAGTTAAGGATGTACACGGTGCTAGTAATTCTATTGATGGTCTTATGGACTATTTTAATACTTTAGTATTTAAACAAAAAAAGAATCTTAAAATATGAGACGTCAGAAATAATGTAGCTTATCAATATTCTGTAATGTATTCGAGCGACAGTCAATAGAATTTCTAGTAGCAATAATTTTAGATAGTTAACTAATTTAAAGATTTGTAGAGAATTTAAAAATGAGAATATATTTTTGTCAATGGTTGAAGGTTAGGTGATTTTTAACAACGTGCACGAAATTTTTACGCTAGCGTTTAAAATTTACCAATGTTTGAGCAACTCTTTAAATACAAACTTTTGTTATGCTAAATGCGGTTGCTGCTTTTAATTTTGGGGATATTTTTAATTTAGGTATCTTTATATTTTTATTATTATTCTACGTAAATTCTACTGATATCATCATTTCCAACTTTCGAATACGTTCATTTTCTATAACCAGCCCCCCAATTCTGCTATTTATTAACCAAAACAGATCGGCAGTGTTTCGGCTTGGTTGCATTTGCGGTTGTAAACCAAAACGGTATTCCATTAACATTATGTTTACAGCTGAAACGCAAACGGTTGAAGTCTCTCTTTTACTGCCGATGCAAAACCGCAACTTTTGACAGTTCAACCAACGCAGAGCCGTAGCGTTTAAGCCGTCTCAACTGTCAAAAAATTTGCAGAATACCAAACGATAGTTGAACGGATTACAAACCGTTCTGTGTTCATTAGCGGAATACTACCAAAGCGTTCCGACTGCCCAACCAATGAGTATCGGCTCCGTTTCAACCAAAGAGTTAGCAGAATACAAAAATGTCGATTCCAATGCGTTTCAGATGCGTTACAGCTTAAAAAAAATTGCAGAATTGGGGGGCAGAGCTAGCATATCCAAAGAAACAACACATTATATTCTATGCCATTACGTGTTGAAACACTGCGTGCTTATTGTCGTGACCAAAGTTTTACTTAACGGAGTTTTTGAATTTTAGGTTAATAAATATTATTAAATTAGAAAAAAAATAGGAATGACATGTTCTGACACCAGGTTTTTTCTCAGGTGAATAATAGGAATGATATTGTGAACCAAATAATAAATAAAATAAAAACACAGTTTGAAAAATATTTCTTTTTTAATACAATATTTGAAGAGTTGTTTATACATATACTGAGGAATGTGCCAGAGCTAGCTTATAAAATCGCTTGTCCATAAGTCTGTATTGGAAATAGAAGTCACGAAGGCTTAATGCAAACAAAATATAATATTACAATGTACAGTCGGTGAATTTGTCCAAACTGTGTACTTGGAATGGTATTTACCGAAAATCAAATCAATAGTTTTCACATAAGTAAATGAAGATGGTATCTGAGTGTACAAGAGTGAATTGAATAAGCATTTTTTGAGTTTGCATGTACCACCCTAGACCTCATGTCTGCTTACCATCAGGCAAGATTGTGGTCAGACGCACTCAAATCTATTATAAAAAATCACATGGGCTTCTGCGAAAGACCAGCGACATGGAGTCGGACGACCCCACCGTTCATGGCAATTTGTTGTCTTATCAAAATTTTTTTTTACGTTAATTTTTGGTTTGTGCATGTAGGTTAGTAAGAAGATTAATGAACCATTTTCTTTCTTTCTGTCTTGTATTTTCTACAATCATAATTTTCAATGAGTAGCTAGATTTGGTGGCCTTGTTGTGGATGTCAAAGCGTAACGATCACCCAAGTCAAACTATGACAACCCCATCCAATACTTGGATGGGTTTAAAAACTCGAGCTCCTCCTACGGAGAGAACGTTAAGCTGTCGGACTCGACTGCTGTCGATAGATAACAATTAATTGTTTAATTGGCTTAAGCCAAGTCAGTAATCTTTATGTGGCTTGAACACATGACACACGAAAAAGAAAAGAAAAGTACTAGATTTAATTAGCAGTTTTGATTTCATTATAAATTAAGTACGTTTAATTAAAATTCTGTAATTATTACCGTATCAGAATCTTTAGACCTTAACCGGGCAGAACGACATTTTTTTGTTTTTGAACGCTACCACTGAAAAATAAGGTTCAAATTAATATGGTCCTATATACAGCATGAATAAGGGTTAAAATCGTCCTCATATAACTTCATCAATTTAATTTAAAGCAAATAAAATGCTTGCTTTAAAAGAATAAACAGAGTTTTGTGAAACTGTAAACATATTTAATTTAATTTTAAAAACAGGAAAATCATTCCACCTTTACGTATTATTTTCCTGCTTTTAAATGTATATCTTATGTACTTATTATTAAATGCATTAAACTCTTAATTTAAAACAAAATGTATGTATATTATAGATAATTCATTACAGTTGTATAAAGGAAATTAATTACTTTTACAAAAATCTAAAATTTTCTGTATGTACTAACAATTTTTTTTTTAAAACCATCTTCATTTACTTGTGTTAGTAACAATAAGATGTATGTACATATTATTAGCATAGTAAAGGCACGTGGCATTGCTTTGAATGTACCGAGAATAAACATTTGATTGATTCTATGTGTTTTATTATATACTAGCTGTTGCCCGCGGCTTCTCACGAGTGGTCTTTTTCGTATATTTAGCCTATGGCACTAAGACTCAAACGTGACTTTCTATTGGTAAAATAATTTCTAAAATCGGTTCAGCAAAATTCAGAGATGAAATACTCCCTACAACCTCGCATACAGTAGACAAATAAGTTACCTCGGGCGGCATCCGTTCACGAGTTGACGGAGGGGCTAGCTATTGCAACGCTCTCATATTAAAAGATAATTTCAGGCATGTCTATGTTAAATAGTGACCTCCCGCCACTGCCAGGCCGCTGTCTTCATGACACAACACCAGAGCAGTCCCATAGACTTTTTAGATTGGCATTGCCCAAAAGTATAGACTTATATTATATGAGATCGATTTCAAAAGCATCGAGGCACTTAGGACTCGTTTAGACGACAACGAATGAACAAACGAATGAAGAATGACGAAAAACATGCGCGATGTCGCCGTACGGTAGATAAGGGCTTGTTCAGATGATGGGAATGTCACTGCGTGGGCGTCGCGCGTCGACCGTACGGCACGGCATGTATACCTTGTGTCAATAAAGTTTAATTTGCTATGAACGAAAATTTTCGGCTTCAGCTGCCGTGCGGCCGCCGTACGGTCGCCGCGTGGCGGCTTCCGCATGGTCCAAACGAGGCCTAATGACTAGTCCACAAGGTTTCGCAATGTACGCCGCCGCGCGCCGCGCCGCCCGTTGATATCTTACGACAATTGTCAATTACATAATACCCTGGTATTCCAATAAGCTTGCATCAATCCATAATCCGCTTTGAGGACACCCGTGGCCAATTGAACTCAACACAATTGTCCAAATATTGATTGGATTCATCTCATTGTTTGCTTCACGATCATATACCTACATAATTTACGCTGTATTGTCAATGTAACAACAAGTGGGTACACAATACGAAAGTAGACCATATACGTAGACGTAGGTGTTAATGTTTGATATGATTATTTTTTTTGGTTTAAAAAGTTTATTTTTCATAAGAACTTAAATAATAATAAATAATGTTCACTCACTGAGAAACCTAAATAATTCACTATATCACTGAATTTATTGATGAGCGCACAGCTCAGATCACACATCTAATAACTATTAACAAAGTCACGAAATATTTTGATTTTTGAACAGTAGAACAATATGCCTATTTTATTCAAACATAAAAAAGATCAGCAAACACGGATATAAAGTAACACATATACGTTATTCATATTTAGAAACTGGATGTGGCATTCATCATTGGCCGTTTCGTTACATACTACAAGAACTAATGTATAACAGAAAAGTATGATGAATAGTTTATAAATTTCTCACCTCACGCCTGTGTGAATGTAGCGAAATGGCAAAGCCACATATTTTGATTAAGGTGTAGTCTGTGAAGTAAGGGCCTTGTAGAGGTAGGCCGTGTAAAGTTAGAAGCTTGGTTCTACATGAGATCTGATAACTTTTTCACAGTGCGAGTCATATGGTCTATGGTCTTGTATTGACAAACATTTTACATGAAATTGTTTTTTTGGAATCCCACTATCACGATCTGTGAATGTCGACCTTATGTGCTATACGCAGTGAACACCACGTCATGCATGTCGAAGGATATCACTGCAAACTTGCCAACAGTTGTGTACGATTACATGTAGGAATGCTGAACTATACCCTGCCGTACCGCCATTGAGCTTAGATTCTAAGTATATAGAAAAGAATGATACAAAAGTAACAACTTTAATAAGATATTCGGATTGGTCAAAAACGACACATTAGGTATATTGTCACTGTCATTCTCAAACTAAGGAAATAGATAGCCTGACTTATACGACTACGTATGTAATTAACTAAACATATTTTTAGTGAAGTGTATTGCCTCGCCACGGAACTTTTTTAATGTATATGTGAAAATTGTTTCTCTCATGTTAGTGACTCTCTTTTTGTGTCTTTTGAGAATAAAGAATCTTTAAACCGAGAATAGCCTGAGTTAATTTTTTATAAAATTGTTTTAGAAAATGGAAGATTTTGAGTGACATTGCAAAAATTTTTTTTTTGACAATTCATACAGATTGAGCTAGCCCCAAAGTAAGTTCGAAACTTGTGTTAAGGGATACTAACTCAACGATATTATATTTTATAACAAATACATTATATACCTAGTTAAACATCCAAGACCCGAGGCCAATCAGAAAAAGTTCGTTTTTCATCATGACCCGACCGGGGATCGAACCCGGGACCTCCTGGGTGGCGGTCTGGCGTGGTAACCATTACGCCACGGAGGACGTCAAAAAAATATTATACACGAGTTGAAAAATAAGCAGACGATGATTTGTAGAAGAGTTGCTACATAGGCGAGCTATGTTTGCACCGACTTGATATAACTCATAACTTCGAGTATGTAATATCTTTACTCACAGGAGCTCTATGTGAGTGAAGAAGATAATATATTTATAAAAGTTCATTACACATTTGTCACACTATTTATTTGTAGCAAACTAAGTCCAATGTAGGGTCGCCAAATTGCCAGGGAACTTGGGGACGTAAGATTAGTCGTTTGCGCTGGTATGTGGATAAATGTTCAACTATTCAAGTTCATTTAAACTTTGATCCGACATTGCCAAAGTAGAAAATGTTGAGTAAGACAAGTAAGAATACCACTGGATAGGAAACTCGGGTTAAATGTTGGGAAGTTTATAATTATTTTGTTTCCAATAATATTTTTGCTGTTACTGATAAATGTAAATATTTAGGTTAAGGTCATTTTAGAAAAATATAATATTATTATGTATTTTTTTGAAATAGAGAAAATAGAGGCTACATTCGCAAGTCGTTCTTAAGAAATGCATAGTTTTGGTGAATTCAAATTTACAATGAGATCGAATTTGTAAATTTGAATTCACACTTCTCTAACCCTTTACAACATACCAAAAATTCAGTAGGTTTATTTGAGATTTTGTTGTTTATTTCTGACAGCCTATTATACGATGTTTTAAAAACAACATCATTTTGTTCAGAGAATTTGGTCTTTACGACACTTTCTCTTGTCAGAGAGTACATAAAATCATGTATGTACTAACTACTACTACCTATTTATTTATTAATTTATGTACTGTATAACAATAGAAAGTGTCTGTAAAGACATTCTATTATTTTTTTTAATCAATGAATATACTTTTATCAACGTCCTGAAAATGCGAGTTAGTCGTCAGATCGCGATTACTTCCTCGAGAACTGAAGATGTACCCTACCCATCTTTTTCTTCTATGACTGAGGTTGTGAGGGCGTGATTTTAATTAGTACATTTTTAGTAGACTTCTTGAGGGGTACACTTTGGAGAAGTAATAAAAGTTGGAATAAAGACAAATAAAATAGTTTGCTTAATGCCAAAAGTTTTAATTAGGTGGGCTGTACTGTTCAACTTTGATGGGAAGTAAATTTTACTAATAAAATAGTTAATAAGTTAATTAGATGATATAGTGTGAATTTGATCAAAACTATTTTTAAAGTTACACATTATTATGGCCATGACTGCCAAAATAAAGGAGAAAAAAATATAGTTTGAGACTTAATTTGGAAAAGTTGAAATGCGTTTCATAAACTGGCTGTATTTTAGTAATAAATTAAAATATTAAATAATATAATATTATGAACATAATTTGCTTTAGTAATTATGCATTGAAAAGGAATAGTAGAGCATTTATGAAAAGGACCAGCTTGACCGCATTAAATTTTTCCTTTTAAAAGTCGTAGGGGGTAAAGTAGGTAGGGGGTGATCACTTACTTATTATAATGACCCGATTGTTTGTTTGGCAACCTCTTCCATAGCAAAAAGATAAACCATTGGTAAAGCATTTTTCATTGCATTAGTTTCTATTTGTACACAAAAAAACGTACGAATGAGTACCGGTTTCCACCAAAGCGGAGAGGAGATATGCCGCCTAGCTACACACATCTCCGCTCGGCCGCGCCCGCTTGCTGTAAATAAATAAAATAAAATTCATTTATTTCGGATAGCATAGACCCATGTGCTGTGCGGCACAAGAATTTTATAGAAAAAATAGACATCTCTCCTGTCCGCTTTGGTGGAAACCGGCCCTGAGGCTGCGGTCTGAGCAAGGAGTTCAATGAAAATGACATCATCATCCACATAGAGCCCAATACAAAGTCCTTTGTTAAATCTCCCAGTAGGTACACCTTCTACTGTTTTTATTTTCCATTAAAAATTGCTACCATTTTCTTATAAAGCTGAAGACAAAGAACCGTTCATAGTCTAATTTAGATTGAAAGTGAAGCGAAAATGAGAATTCAGGGTGCATATGTTCCGTTTAGTGCATCCCCCTACCGCTTGCGGCGGCACGTACCGGCTTGTCTTCGAGTGGAGGTTAGAAACATATAGAAGTAACATCCGAAGTACAGAAGGTCTATTCTCGTAACAGAAGTTGTTAAAATGTTCGTATCAATCTCAAAATAGGAATTGAGCGGGATAACGCGTGAGCTTGGGCTAATGAGGGAAAACCTAAATACCTTTCTGATTAAATTCGTTGTAAGTTCTAAGGCAGTCTTAGTTTCTCCCCTGGGACGTCAATAAGCTTCACAGTCAAGAAGGACTACGTCAGTTGTCAGGTGAAGGCAAAACTGATAGATATAAAAAATATAATTTGGTAATTTTTCATTGTAAGGCCGTTTGTCCACTGCCACCGTCACGTCACCGAGATCGAAATGACGACGCCGAAGTTGCAATACATACATTTTCTATATGTCTATTACTGCATGTTCGTCACGGCGGCGTTCGGGAGGTAACTGTCAAGACAAGTAATCTGTGGCTCGGGTGACGGGCGTGCAGTGGAGATGGACACAGCGCTAGTAAATGTATGTCTAATATATTTCGTACATCTACGGTACGGCCGAGAACTAATTCCTCGAGGAACGACAGCGATCCAACGCATCTCGAGTCTCAAACACAAAGGCTGCAAACAATTGCCTTACGCAAACACCACCCGTTTTCCGCGTTCCAGCTATGACTGCGCTATAGATATTGGTCTAAATAGATATAGCAAAAAGAAAAAGTATGCAGAAAGAAAGTACGAGAGGAATGCGAGAACTAGTATACATGGATGGAAATAGCAGCGGATACGGGCTCCAATCGCGTCAATGGAAAACAAAACAAAAAACTATAAAATAAAATACAGAAAGAAAACTAAGTCGTGTGGTTGTTTCTGGTTCGATGGTATGTTGGAGTTATTTAGGAAACATGTTCGCTCAGTTGGGCTTATTTCCGCGTAACGAGCGAGCGAATCAGCTCATGTTGCGTCGCCATGTAAATCATACAGAACTTTACTATGAAATCGAATGCAGCAAAAATCTCGCGACTCACAACTCAAAATATGTTCGTTTGGCCTCAGCCTAAGATGGACAAAAGGCATCTATTTGTATTAATATCTTTGCTGCGCTCAATTTGATGCAAAATGCATGTTTGTTAAATGGTTGGATGCAGAATTTACGTTTGATGAGATACGTTTCTCGTTGTGGTATTCGTTTTTAAGTTCATAAAGCGGTTTTAGGATGATTAAAAACCTTTATAGAAATACTGTTCTCTGTTTCTCTCTCGACCCAATATTTTGAGTACATTTTTTACTCGTATTTCACATTCGAGATTATATGAAAATGTTTTTGCGATAGTGGTGGTTTTAAATGTTTTACGGTTAAAGAAATTTATTCTCATAAAAGAATCTACAAAAATTCACTTACAATGAGAATTTAAAACTTTTAAAATGTAATGGACGCGTACAAAAGGTCGGTAGATGAAAAATAGATAACACTGGTACCGTGCTGGCCGTGCGCGGAACTACCCGCCTATCTGCATCTTCGGTGCACAAGACGTCACAACAGCAGTGTGTCAATGTGTGCGTTGCGTACTGTCCATCATGGGACGGAAATAATAAGCGCCACTGGATGTGGCTTGCATTGCCAAGATGATTATTGTTAAGTATTTTTATTATTTATTAATATTATGTACCTATTTATTTTTTATTTTTCTTGATATATATATATGTATTATTACAAAAAATTTATTTATTATTTTTTATTATTTTGCTATGGTTATTTATTAGTACTGAGCGTATTTGTTATAGTTATGGATATTACACACAGAAAAACACACACATTCCAACACAAAAATATAAGGTATTCAGAGAGATAGTGAATTATAATAGTATCTACCTAGTAGGTAAACATTTTATTTTATTTTATTCCTTACATAGTGTTTAATTGTATTTTTAAATGTAGTCAGGGTTTTGCAGTCCTTTATATCTTTAGGTAGTTTATTGTATAGCTGAGCGCCTTCATACAAGATGTTTGTTTTACCATAATTAGTGCGGGGTATATGTAAGTTGATATCACTAGCTCGCCGAAGTCTAATCCTTTGATACTCTTTCTTCTTTGTAAAAGTTATGTGTGAGTGGATATCCTTGTTAAGTATTTTACGTATTAATACGCAAGTATAGTAAACATAAGTTTGTTTTACGTTCATTATTTTTGTTTTATTATATATTGTTTTGCTGGGTGTCAGATAGTCTAAATGAAACAGAGATTTAATTAGTTTGTTTTGAGCAATTTGTATTATTTTTAGATTTGTTTTTGCTGCGCTGCCCCAGATTTCTATAAGGTAGTCTATATGTGGCTTTACAAGGGTGTTATAGATAGTATATCGAATTTGAGGGGGTATAAATTTAGAAATGCTCTTTACTAGGCCTGATAATGACGCGAGTTTGCTTTTAACATTTTCTATATGAGGTTTCCAAGTGAGATATGAGTCCAATGTTAAACCTAGATATTTTTCTTTGTTAACTTTTTGAATTGTTTCATTATTGATGCTCAAAGTGGGAATATCTGGAATTTTTTTATTTTTTGGAGCGAAAATCATGAAATTAGTTTTAGTTACATTAATAGTAAGAAGATTGGATTCAAACCAAGTATTTAGTAAAGTTAGGTCACTTTGCGCGTCAGACATTAGAGTTTCTATGGACGTTCCAAAATAAAATAAACAGGTGTCATCGGCATACATTGTGACATCACCTTTTAGGCCTATTTTATATATGCTATTTATGTATATTATGAATAATAAGGGCCCTAAAATGGATCCTTGGGGGACCCCACAACTAATTGGTTTTGGAGTACTCTGAGTAAAACCAATCCTCACTACTTGCTTTCTGTTTGTCAAATATGATTTAAACATGTCATATGCCTTGCCCACAATACCAATATCTTGCAGCTTTCGGAGTAGTAATTTGTTGCTTATGGTGTCAAAAGCTTTTTTGAGGTCTATAAACACCCCCAGTACCACATTTTTAACCAGTTGGATACCTTACTACTTAAATAGTAACAATAAAATGCTTCTATTTATTACACCCCTTGACAGCCCAGTGGCATAGAATAATAACCCGAGGTAGAATGGACACTCTCCGCCCCGCACCGCACCTAGTTACCGCACCCGAGGAGCCCTCGAGGAGCCCTCGGTCGCAAAGGTGTGCGTTTAGTGAACGAATGTTATACGTGTGCGCGTGTACAGACAACATTGGCCTATGTAGTAGTAACACATGAGTAAATAAACTGACGGAACAGAGACTTCACTCCATACAATAGCGCGCGCCGAGGACACGCACACAAGCATGTGTACGTGACGAGCGCTTTGAGGACACGCAATACACGCGCCTCATGCTTGTGTGCGTGTCCTCGGCGCGCGACGTTGTATGGAAGTGAAGCCTCTGTCCGTCAGTTTATTTACTCATGTGGTAGTAATAGGTGATTATTTCACGCGCGTTGTATGGAGTGACCGGCCAGTGGTGTGCTGTCAAGGGGTGACCAGAGGTCGCGGGTTCAATCATATATTTGGTGGGATTTGTGTTTGTCTCAAGTTTGGGTATTTTCTATGCTTTAAAGTACAGTCAGGTGCACGTTGAGCATTACACTTGCAGTACAATTTTGGCTCTTATGACATAGAACTTAAGAATGGTACAAAGTCCTATGTGTAAAGGTTGACATTCTCTTGTCTGTACCTATAAATCTATATATATAAAAATGAAACCCGTTTTCCGTTGTCACGACATAACATGAAAACGGCTTGACCGATTTGGCTGATTTTTTTTTGTAGTTTTCTAATACTCTGTACAAGGTTCTTACGTAAAAAAATATTAAGAAAATCTCCCAGAAAGATTGAAAAAAAACGAAACAGTACCCGGGCGAAGCCGGGCCGGGCAGCTAGTTTACAATAAAATATCCAAGCGAAACGTATTATATTTGCAATAACTTCATCTGTTGTTATACCGGTCATACTGGATACCTTTGGGAAGGTCCAGCTGTGGACTTCTTATGGCTGAGATCACGATGGGTAATGATGTCCGTTGTGTTGTCCCCATAATAGGAGCTTAGCTTACTTTGAGACTAGGTGTGTATTGTGTAAAATTAATAAATTAATTTTATTTTCATGTAAATCTTTGATACTTTAAAATATTTAAGTCAAATATCCAAGATAAATGTGTATCACAGTAGAACTAGGTCCGGCAAATGGTGCAAGTCCGTGTAACTGCTCCGTACGAACTAAGTAAATCGTGCTCGTCACGCCACTGTACCTTATTTTCAAAGTATTCGATATATATTGACAAGAAACGTCAAGACGACGACGTCGCTCGTAAAACAAAACAGCACAAATATTGAACACTAGCTTTTCCCCGCGGCTTCGCTCGCGTTAATTTTATGACATAGATCTCGTTTTACTACAAAACAACCCATAGCGCGACTTGTGGCGCCATCTGTTGGCCGTTACAGCGCCCTCTATAGTAGAGAAAATACTTTCCCATGGGAATGACATACTTTCACGGGATAAAAAGTAGCCTATGTTGGGCTCTGTACCCTTGACAATATATATACAATTTTTCATAATGATCGGATGATTTGTTAAGCCGTGAAGGAATAACAAACAAACAAACTCACTTTCTCATTTATAATATTAGTAAGGATAGTTAGGATTAGGATTAGGATAGTTAGGATAATTGATAAAATAGCATTGTAATATAGTAGAAGGAATACTGTCGCTAGGCAAGTCTCCCGGCCCGAGTTGCCTATGTTTTGGTCGCTGAGTGACTGAGTCGCCGGCGACCAATCGACAGTGCGTAATAGCTCTAAGTGTCAACATCCAAGCAACTTTTGGTAACACCTCCCAAAATACCAGGACCGACGACAAACACTGAAATATCGACTATTCCAAATATCGATTAACTCTATAATAGCCCCCTTTGAAAAGTCATCGTTGCATGTCTACAACCCGTAAACAGCGCGCTGTCTTCATAGTACGCGGCCACGATTTGTCATAATAACATTTTAAATACTTTAAAACGAATGCTTACTGTTGATTTCGGGAATAAAACTAATAAATCGTCTGTCATTTTGTTCGTGAATGTAGTAAGTTCTAAACTCTGTTTAATTCTGTTAGTTCTGAATTAATTTGTTTTAAAGTTTGTCATTGGGTATGAAGAGTTGGATTATAATTTATGCAATGCATGTGAAGAAGGAGTAACGGATATAACAGCATCCTCTCGAAATAAAAACAATTAAAATTTATTCTCATTCGCAAGCACGCAACTCATACGAATTCGTCGTTTTCGAATGAAATCCACTTTCAAACGGTGTCAATAAAATTACAGCCTTATTTACAGCGTACCTACTCTGTCGAGTTTACATCGCGATATTTAAAATGTCCAGCACTGGATTCCACGTTAATGATAAATTTAAACTCCTCTATATTATTAATACTAAATATAAAGTTACATAAATATTGTTATATTATAATGAAAATTCAAAAAGGAGAGAAAATACAGAAAATGATAAAATTTTATGGCAAATATAAAATATGAACTAGGTAATAAATTTTAACAATTCACTAAAACGTATTTAATGTCAGCTTAATGCATTAGATTAAAATGGAATATTCAATAAAATAATGCAAATTCAGTTACATTAATGTAATAAAATTAGGGTGGAATACAAATAATTAAAAAAAAATATTTTTGGACTGTAACCTCGACGAAATAAAGCCACTGAACTTAAACAATAATGAGACGTTAACATAGAAGAAATTACAAAAGAAAGTTCAAAGGGACTCAAACATTGAGTTCATAAAAAGTTAAACAGCCCATTAGGATTCGCGGCGTGCACCCGCGAACGAGCTCAAGCCATTGACCAACTATAATTTACTGTAAACAGGCCAAACAGATAAGTATTTTACAAGTGATAATAAGAAAATCATACTAGATAATTTTTTTTAACTCCATTTTATAAAATAATATTCGCAAGCGAATCTAACACAACCTTTTAATTTCATATTTCCTATCGTTTCATAGGAGATTATTTTTGAGATACACGAATCAAGAAAGTCTGGAAAACCTGTGTACACAGGTGGTTAAGGGGTGGTAAGAATAAGTGTGGTGTGGCCGTTGGCTGGCGGTCGGCACAGTGGGTGCGATCGCCGAGTGGGCGGGGACCATAGCCCAGCCGAGACGGGGAGCCGGGGAAGGCCCGTCGTCTTGACTGGGCGATGGTCCTCGGTGTCGGCAGTGCACCTGGATGCGGTGTACTGCCGACGGAGCGTATCGGAGGCGAGCGGGTCCGGCTGGTACCTTGGCCGGACGGCCCTGGCGGGGTCGCGGTTGTATCCCAGTTTCCCGTGCCACGCCACACAGGGCAAGAGGCATCCCGTTAGTTTTTTAGTGGTAAGTTCCACAGTCCCCACCGCGTGCTCCCGCGGGCGGTAGGGCTGCGACAAAGCATTTTTCAGATGAAAAAAAAAGGTGTTAATATTACATTGAAGGTTAAATTACATTTTTATATTCGTTTGATAATAAAGGCGGATTCGACCAAACACAAAGTTACACGAGTGTTACTATTCCGGGAATAATTTTACTCCTTGAATTTACCCTTAGTTATCATCGTTCACGTTTTTCCAATGTACTCGAGGGTACGTTAAACTCGGTATTGTTATTCTGCGGAGTAAAAAGATTGATGAATGAATGTATAAACCGACAAAAATTATTGTATTTGTATGTTCTAGCTTGCCTTGGAATGACGCAATAATTCAATTTTGTACGATAATACAGTGAAATTTCAAATGTTGACAGCTTGTTATTTCTAGTTTCTACAAGTGACACCTCTGCTCTGACAGTTGTTATTCTCAGATTAAACCTTACTCCGCCAAAATTGCCCGTGTAAATATTTACTCGCGTATAGTTATCTTATTCTTTGGTTAGTAGTTGGTAGAATGCAAAATCAGCTTACTCTTAGAATAAGCAGTAGTTACACTCGAGTAAAAACTTACTCAAGTCGAATCCGGCCTTACTTACTTCATTTTATTATATTTTAATGCTAGTTAAACGTCATTCCTTTTTCAACGCGTCTTGTCTCTTGTTGTTTTAAGGGTTTTTGTCAATCTATACCTAAGTCACTTTTCCAGTTAGGCAACAGACGGTGAAACCCATCTGTGATGTAACTGAAACTTCTAGTTACTTTTGTATTGTATTTGAGTTTCTGTCATAGACTCCTTTGACGGACCACACATGACGCAACACTTTTGAAATCGGTTTGAAACGCGTTGCAAACTGGTTTCATTGAAATTGGCATGCAGGAAATGTAAAACAATTGACACTCACAATTTCAAAAGGTTTTCGTTTCAGTTGCATTTCATTTGCTTTTCACCGTGTGTTTTGGGCCTTATTGCAAATTAAAAAGTCGAATTATATCAATAGTTGGTCAATGCGTCAAACTGTGGACGCGTCATTAAGAGTTACTGTCGGATTTAAAAGAGATTTGATCCTGCTCCATAGGGAAATGGAAATGCACTTAATGCATATTTAATCAAATTATGCGAGAGCTTGCTTCTAACGCCAGCTAGAATCATTTGTATCATTATTATACTAAATGAAACCGTGAAACTGAGTGAGTGAGATTTCATAGAGATTTTTAGGATAGTAATAGCTTCGTTCCATGGGCTATTCATTCATTCATATCAACCCATAATCATCCCACTGCAGGGATACGGGTCTCACTTCAATCGAAGGTGATTAGAGCGTACCCTGCCACGCTGCTCCAATGCTGATTGGCAGAGGCCGGTGTTTTCAAGCCGCCCGAAGGCCACCGACTTAATAAATAAATAAATAAATAAATAAATATATAGGGACAATTCATACAGATTGAGCTAGCCCCAAAGTAAGTTCAAAACTTGTGTTATGGGATACTAACTCAACGATTATATTTTATAACAAATACATATATAGATAAACATCCAAGACCCGAGGCCAATCAGAAAAAGTTCGTTTTTCATCATGACCCGACCGGGGATCGAACCCGGGACCTCCTGGGTGGCGGTCTGGCGTGGTAACCATTACGCCACGGAGGTCGTCTAACTTGACTTGACTTAACGACTGTCATATATCGACAACAGCCGGAACCGACGGCTTAACGTGCCCTCTGAAGCACGGAGAAGTTCGAAATGCGAAACCCATCCAAACGCTTGCTAGGGTCGACGTCGCTTAACTTGCGTGTTCATATTAGAGTGCGACACACAGTGACGCTATCGAGTTCCATGGGCTATCATCATTTTTTTTTCATCACTCAAAATCCTTATTCTACTAAAGTTAGTAAGCCAAGGTAACGATTTTTTAAATTGTTTTGATAAGTAAATAGTTAAATATTTCGGTTTAACTAACCATGCTTATTAAAGGGTCACCAACTGGAGAAGGACAGCTAAGCTCCGTGTCAAATGGAGGGAGACTGTAGAATAGGCCAAGACCCACAAAGGGTTGTAGCGTTGTATTCTTATTTTTTTAAATATTTTCAAAGAAAAATTCCACCTCCCGGAGTCTTAGGTAAAATTCTTATTAAAATCTTCCAACCTAGCTACCAGGAAGAGAACTGTTGAAGAGCACTCGGCCAGGAGGACGTGAGTTCGAATTTAGAATCCCACCTGGGACGGAGAATTTTCCTCTTTCAAAAATATTGTCAATATTAGGTCTCGAAGTTAGATTTTTTTTTTTAAATCTTGTCTCCTAAACGTATGCAGTTGTCTAACAGGGCCAAACATGTTTATGTCGTGTCCGTTTTGCTAACTTCAATTTGGCACGGTGACAATGCTAAGTGCACAACCGAGTTTATATGTTCTTTAAATTTATCTACAACTATAACAAAAGTTTACTACTAGCCTACTAGTTTAAAATATTTAACGAATAATTTAAAATGGTTGTTAGTCTAACAAAACTGTCCCACTGTTTGGCAAAGACCTCCCAGTTCCCTACACCTTTTCTATGTTTCTTATGGATAGCCTGTATCTTTACCCTACTACATGTATATTAATATTATATAGAGGACAGATTTGATTGTTTATTTGTTAGAAATGAATAGGACATTTAGGGCACATCGGATAATCCGCTCAAATCGGAGCAGCCCGTCTGGGGAAGGACCTCCACCTTACAGAAGATCGTAGCCAAATAGCATTGGTCTCGGCCATGTTGTGTTCCTACGGTGAGTAAGGTCTCCAGAGCTCCACTTGGGGGGGTTGGGAGGGTTGGCAACGCGTGAGTGATACCCCCGGTATTTCTTACGTCTCTAGGCTACGGTGACGGCTTACGATCAGGCCGACTGTATGCTTGTTTGCCACCTGTGTGGTATACAAAAAAATTTAAAAAAAAATCTTTAAGATATTACATTATTTCCGAGTGACATAGGCTTATTTCAAAAAAAAAAATAGAGATCCAATAGCCGTGCGGGAAGTGGCAGACCGCTAGTGTCCTTATATGAAGGAGAGGTTTAGACGTGAAAGTAGCTTCCTACTAATATTATATACTAATATATAGTATACTAACCGGCAGGAGTGGAAGCAAATCGCTAGGAAAGCAATCCTCGGAAAAGTTTACGACCCAACCAAACATCTCTCCGTGTACCTCATCTGCGCAATCACGACCACTCTGACAAGAGTGTACGACTAAGAAGAAGAAGACTAATATTATAACGCGAAAGTTTTTGAGGATGTATGGATGTTTGTTAGGTACTCTTTCACCCAAACGGCTGGACCGATTTGCTAAAATTTGGTACACATATCGTTTATAACACGGATTAACTCATGGGATAGTTTTTATATAGGATATCAGAGAACGGGAAAAACCGCTGGCATTAGCTAGTGTATAATAATTTCAAAAAAAAAGTTCATACAAAAAATAAAACCATTCAAATTCTAACTAGCTCCTCTCAAAGTGACTTATTGAATTGAAAAATGTATATTACAGTGCGAATAATCAATTCAATGTAGAAGCATGAGTTACGGTCGAAATTATTCATGAAAATATACTGAAAGATCATAATCTACTGTAATAAATCATGTTATATTAAAATAAAGTCAGATCTAGAAAAGACTAAGCGGTTATTCCATTTAAAGGCACGACTAAGGTCGTGGTAAAATAGACAGAGAAGATTGCATGATATCTGTTAAACTAGCTATTTGCTATACAATACAATACAATACAAACTCTTTATTGCACCAGTAACTTTCATAAAAACAAAAGTAACAATGAAAAGAGAACGCAATAGGCGGCCTTATCGCTATGCAATTTCTTCCAGGCAACCTTATTGCTATGTATATATTAATTTGTTTTCACGACAAATTTATGGAATCTACATATAAATTACTAGCGGACAACCCCAGCTTCGCAGGGCTTAACTAAGGATGCCTAGTTTTTTTGAAATTATAATATAGCCTATGTTACTCGGGAGTAATGAACCTTCCCATGGTGAAAGAATTTTTGAAATCGGTCTAGTAGTTTTTGAGTATATTCATTACAAACACACACACACACACACACACAAACAATCTTTCCTCTATAAGACCAATATTAGTGTAGATTGTCTATAGCAAAAATATGTTTAAAAATACATAAATCAAAAGAGAATAGAAGCGAAGTGTTCTGCGCTGCTAGAATGCGGATTGACGAAAGCCAGTGCGTTCATGCCACCTGATAGCCACCGACTTGGCTTGAAAACAACAGTCGGGACCGACAACAGCCCACCAAAGCACGGAAAAGCTAACGAAACCCATGGAAACAATAGGATGGAAGTTGCTTAACTTTCCAAGCCAATCATGATTGGAACTAAAAAAGGTACAACGTTAAAATTAATATTTTTTAATACCCCGGTGAACGCAGTTTGCGATGTCAGTTCATTCATTGCGCAAACAATGGCGATTGGGGAACTCTATCAAAAAAGCAATCTCTTAAAACATTGAAATGGATAGTTTGTTTACTTTATCTGGTTGATAAAATTTTAAACTCAGAAAGTTCGAATTAAAGTTTCAGCTTATAGGACTACATTAAAGCATAATAATAATAATCCCTAGATGGAAAAACGGAACCGGGTTGAGTTGCACCAATTTGAATTCAAAATATTTATAACTAGTAAATCCCTCGCAACTTCGTTTGCGTATATCTCGCTTTCCCGTGGAAATTTTGAAAAATCCTTTCTTAGTGCTCCCTTACGTTATAAAAGGAACCCCTGTGCAAAATTTCAAGTTTCTAACCCTTATAGTTTAGGCCCTGCGTTGATATGTCAGTCAGTCAGCTTCTTCTTTTATATAATAATATATATATAGATTAAATAGGACTGTAGCCTTTTCGATAGTCTTGAGTCTTAAGTTATGTTGATTTTTTTGACAGTAAATTACTGTCTAAAAAAATCTTTTTTTAGACAGTTTTAGGAATTACATCTTAAATCCTATGCGAGCATCCTAGGTAACTGTTACATATGATGCTCGCATAGGAGGATTTAAGATGTAAACTTTAATAAAATAATTTTGTGCAACTCAACGTGCTTGGGGCCTATGCATAATATTTATTTATTTATTTATTTAACTTTATTGACCACAATACATAAGTACTGATACAATAGGCGGACTTAATGCTAAATTGCATTCTCTACCAGTCAACCATTGGGAAGTGCAGAGATTCACGAATGCGGTTTACTTGTTACTACTAATAACATTACTCAAAATTAATACATAAGTATATAAATATACATGAATATATATAAATATACATAAATACATATAAATATATATATAAATAAACGTAATATATACAAATATTAATACCGTTGATGATAGATAGACTAAATAAAAATGTACCTAGTGATGATGATAATGAGTTTGTCATTTTGGCAAGCCGTCTAGTAGATGTGAACGCACTTTCTTTTTAAAGATGAAACTACTGTGGGTATCTCTGATAGGATACGGCAGCGCATTCCAGAGTCGTAAAGCTTGGAGAGTGAAAGAATCAGACATGAAACCAGAACGAAAGAGAGGAGTAAAGAGTTTAAGAGAACTATCTGATCGAAGTTGACGGTCGTGAGAGTGACTTAAATACTGAAATTTGCATTTCAGATAATCTGGAGATTTAGGGTTGGAAAAAATAGAGAAAAGTGTGCACAATAGCCTCTGCTGTCTACGCTGTCGAATAGGTAGCCATCCGAGTTTTGACCGAAAAGAGGAAATATGGTCGAATTTGCGCAGGCAGAAAATAAATCGAATGGCATTGTTAATAAGCCGGTCCAGTTTATTAAGGAGATCTAATACTCCATAAATGGTCATCATCATCAGAAGTTACGGAACACCAAAGTGATCTTTTTGTTTTAAAAAAATGGAGATCCACGAAAATTGCAACGAAGTTTTGCGAAATAAAAAAATCAGTTTAGTCAACGTAAAAGCGTGGATGTGGAATCAGCATATTTTTAACGCGAAGATTTGCATTTTTGATTACGTAAATCATAACGAAGTACAGATTTTTTTGGGTATTTTCAGCATATTCAGTATCCCTGTTTACCTATCCAATCGGATTTTTTTGTAAACATATCCATTGTATGTTTAGTAACTTATTTTTTTATTGTTGTGATAAGATATTGCAAAGAGTTTAGTTTTAAGAGATGTAGGGCACAGCGGATAATCCGCTCAAATCGGAGCAGCTCGTCTGGGGAAGGACCCTTACCTTACAGAAGATCGTAGCCAAATAGCATTGTTCTCGGTCACGTTGTGTTCCTACGGCGAGTAAGGTCTTAGGAGGTCCACTTGGGGGGGTTGGCAACGCCTGAGTGACACCCCCAGTATTGCAAGCGTCTATAGGCTACGGTGATGCTTACCATCAGGCGGGCCGGATCATATGCTTGTTTGGCAACCATGTGGTATAAAAAAAAGTTGTAATTTCAAATAAAAAAATATTTTTTGGTGAAAGCGAAAAGTTTGCGCCACTTTTTAGATAAAATAGACATGAAACAGCTGTTTACCAATTCTTAAAATGCATTTTTTTATGCCACGAAGGTGGCAAGAATCAAAAAAAAAAAAAAACAAATTTGTTTATTTTGACATGTAAAAACGAACCGAGATCGAATTGAAGATTGAAATATTTAATTAAAGTGTTTCGATATATATGACGTTTCTATTTCTTTCTATATCTAATTTATCCACACTTCAATATAATAACATGTACATAAATACTCGACGACATCGACATTAAACTGAATTTTACCATAATTTTAACAGTATTTTCGTTCCGAGAAAAGGGCTTTGATTATTCCAAATCGAATATAACCAATTGTTACACGCACCAATCAAATTAAAAACTAAACCCAACATTGTAACGCAACTCATCTGCATCACAAAGGAACTTGGATTTTTTCTGTTTAGTCCACGAATTCTGCAACAACGCCGGACTTTCCATGAAGTTTTGCATTTTTGATGAACTAAAAAATGTTTCCGATTCTCGCCGGAAATCGGTGCTTACTTTTTCGGATGGAGATTTTTAAATTTAATACTGAAATTGAACAATTTTTTTAAAACCGAGGATTACTTGACCCTAAACATTTTTACCTTTTTTTCACACGGACCAAGTGAACAATAAATACTAGCTTTATAATAATGATGCCTAAAAATGTAACTATTAAAAATTGTACTTTCTATGAATTTAGTGAAGAATACTATAATAATCAAGGCGTACACAATTAGAGGTCATGTTTTTATATGATCTTGTCCATAATAGATATGACTGTTAGTTCTCTGGTAAACGTGCTGTGCTACCGTGTTCCTTTGCGGACGCAGCAAAGGTCCTCTCGAAAACATAAATTATTTGCGATAAAAAAAAGTCGTACCATTGCCGGTTCGCGCTCACCTTTAAACAGAATTGTAACAAATTATAATGATAGACTCAGTAATTTAGATATATTTGCCACACGCCCTTTAGCTTTTAAGAATATGGTTATTAAAGAGTTAGCTGTCTTTTGATAGCCAAACCATATAATAATTTCCAGCTGCCATGATTATCGTTTTTTTTTTTGTAACTTGCACTTCTCAGCAATATCTCACTTTATAAAAATTGTTTTTGTAATCCGTGGTCAACGTTGTTGGCGTTACAATGAGTACTGTTAGTTTATAAGATATTTATAAGTATTTTTTATTGTAATGCTGTTTAAATAAATATATAGTTTTATGAAGAACAAAATCGTGTTTCATTACTTACAAGAAACAGGATAATTATTACATTACGAGTAATTAAAATGAAATACGGCTAAAAGTCGTTCTGTAATTACATTGAAACGAGCTAAAACACAAATAAAATTTCGTAGATACCTATATAATACAAAGAACTAAAAAGCTTGTAACAAAATTCGCGTTAAATCCATAATGACACAAAGAGAGGATTCGAGGATAAATTAAATATTCTCTGCAGTACACACATGACACGAATAAACAAATTCGTTCGGATCCCTCTAATGGGGAGCCATACTGACTGTTCAGGGTACGAATAATTTGTGTTTGAATCGAAATCAGCTACAAAGGGATTGAGTTACGCAAATATTTTAGGATCGATGAAAATCATGAGGGATTTAGTTCAGCACGTTAACAATAGTAAACCTACTGTGTCAGATTAAATATTTAAGAGATCGAGGATTTGCACAAATTCGTACAATTGATTTCGGTTTTAGAGAAAGAAAATCTATTATTGTGACTGGAGAGTTTAGAGTAAAAAAACCTTTAAACGTTAAATCAGCAAGTTTGTCATTTCTTGTTCTTTTCATGTGCTTCCCACAATTAGTGATAACTTAGGGCAGCTGCGTGATACAACTGTGGGTAACCTATTGGCCGCAGACCAGTTAGGCCGCCCCAGGTACCGCTGGAGCGACGCCGTGGAATCAGATCTCTGCGAACTTCAGGCTGGCGACTGGCGAAGCATGGCTCAAGATTGGAAGAAATAACATTCTTTTGTGTCGTCGGAGGCCAAGACTCACTTTGGGTCGCTGAGCCATCGGAGTAGTAGTAGTGCTGCTGTCAGTGTTTTCATCTCAATTGGCATAACGACTAGTCGGGACCGATAGCTCAACGTGCCCTCCGAAGTACGGAATAGTCGTAATCGTTCCGCACGTACGGAATAGTTCAAAATCGTTCCGCTTTGACATCCACAACACTGGGAAGGTGGGTTACTTACTTACTCCGCTGGCTCATTGACCCTAAGTGGATCTTGACCTCTGAAACTAGAGAGCGCCAGAGTTTTCTGTTCTGCACGAAGTCCCGCCAGTCTAGGGGAGGTGGGTTAGTTCTACACTTTTTTTATTTGGCCAATACAATTGGATTCTATCTGACGTTAAGCAGTAGTGGAGTCCAGAAGTGAGACAAATCGGCACCTCGAACTTCTGTTTTAATCAGATACACAGAATGATGATCCTCCTGACTAACGGATTCGACAGACTTGCAAAACAACTGCATCAAAATCAAAATTACAGGCGGTATATTCAATTGAGCATTTACAGACTATGATTTTATTGTGATTCCTCAAAGGAATTAAATGTTATTCGTTAAGATAACAAAAAATCTAATCTAAGTAAAAAGTCAAAAGAAATTAAAACAATAGACAAGAACAAATATAAGCACGGAGATATTTTATATTTACTAAACCATTACTAAACGGCAAATAATCAATGTCAGAAAACAAAAAACGTTAGAAACCCTCTTCTTAGTCCGTCATCTTAACAATTGTAATTACTTAATTATGAGAGCTAATGCTCTCATAATTAAGTAATTACAATTGCGGAGTCACTCCGTAATCGGAGTGACTCCGCTCGGAATGAAAAACTGAACGATAATAAAAGAAAGGAAAATGTAAAGACAAAGAAAATAACACATAAAGAGTGAGATATCGTGATTATAACGTATTTTTCTACGCTCTGGTAATTTCGTTGACAAATATTTCATACGTGCGTACGATTTGTCGTGTGACAGATCGGTATTGTCTCACTGTGTAAAAGGCAATAAATGCTTATGAAAAGTGCTTTTATCATCTAAGTTTATACAGAACAAAATGAGGGTATCATTTGTGATCATGAACTATATAATTGTATTGTTGTTTAACTTGATTAAAAATAATTTCTTCGAATATGGAGTCCATTTTAATTATATTACAAAGTCTATCTTTATATAGCGGACTGCCCTGCTTCGCACGGACATGACATGCTCGTCAGTGTTTTTTTATACCACGAAGGTGGCAAACAAGCATACTGCCCGCCTGATGGTATGCAGTCACTATAGTCTATGGACGCTTGCAATACCGGGGGCACCACCTCGCGCGTTGACGACCCTGTAAAAGGTAGAGCTCTGGGGACTTTACTCACCGTAGAAACACAACATGGCCGAGACCAATACTATTTGGCTATGATCTTCTGGTAGGTGGAGGACCTTCCCCAGGGTTCATATTTGTTTGTAAATAGTTAAAAAATATTATTCGAATTAGTAAGTATAAATTATCGTAGCTGGATTGGTGCGCGAATTGGCTGGCGGCCAGCCAACTGCAATTAGCCCTTGCACTTTAGTCACTGTGTTGCATACCAAATTAGGAAACAAAGGCGTGGTATATTTAGAAATATAAAAATTACCGTTTGTGAAGTAATTTTTTTTTATTTTTTTTTTTTATTTTACCGCAACGGTCAACAAAATCTATAGCGACAATGTTTTATCTAAATATTTACATGAATTTTGCATCGTCATTTGCGACATCATGGAAAAAAGTCAAGTGCAGATGTAGCACAAAATATACAAGTATACATATATATGTATATACAAGTATACATATATATATATATATACAAGTATACATATATATGTATATACAAGTATATTTTGTGGTTGTAGATCTGTGTAATCGAAAAGCAGCCTAATTGCTTTTGTATTATATGATTGAATATATGAAATCACAAAAATCGACAAAATAACTTGTGTCAACAATGTTTTTCATACATATTTTTATAGTTTATTGTCAAAAAAACCAGGTGTAATAATTTCTAATGTTAGCAACATCATCTCTAGCAAATGTTTGGATAAGCCATTCGGTCCCGACTGCGGTCGATGGATGACAGACAGAGTGGTTTTAAGGCGATTTCAAAACAATGGCAACTGCCAATCCGCATTAGAGTAGCATCTCCCCTTGATCTTCATTATTTTGATTAAAGTTTTTTTTACAATAATCTATTTATTTACATATTTCAAAATGAACATCACATAAACAACGTCAGTTACAATTTCGGCTTTCACTCCCTGATGTTCGATAATTGAATAAATAAATCTTCACCGGCAGGACGGGCAGATAAAATGCGATAGTTGTCTCTGTGACGGGTCGCTGGCGTCGCGCCAACGGCACGCACACTTTTTAAGTCCGTTATTATGTAACACAATTACATAATATTTTGCATCATATCAACCCATTATCATTCTACTGCAAATATGGTTCTCATTCAATCGAAGGGTTAGAGAGTGTTCTGTCACGCTGCTCCAATGCCGACCTCCGTGGCGTAATGGTTACCACGCCAGACTGCCACCCAGGAGGTCCCGGGTTCGATCCCCGGTCGGGTCATGATGAAATGATGAATTAATATCGTTGAGTTAGCATCCCATAACACAAGTTTCGAACTTACTTTGGGGCTAGCTTAATCTGTATGAATTGTCCCTATATATTTATTATTTATTATATTATATTAATGCTGATTGGTAGAGGTGTCTCCAAGCCGCTTGGCTCATCCATCCACAGCCGGAACCGACGGCTTAATGTGCCTTCCGAAGCACAGAGAAACTCGAGATAACGAAACCCATCCAAAAACTGGCTAGTGTCGACGTTGCTTAATAAAGCAACATCTTTATTAAATTAGGATAATTATTAAAGCAAAAGATGATTGCGATACCAACTGGCACCTTAATCTTCCAGAATTTCAGAGTGACCATTGGCCGAGATCTCAATCCAATGGAGCACATCTAACGCTCCATTGGTTCGAGATCCGGCTGTTGACGAAAAGAAATACCAAAACAACTCTTAATAATGGTTTTTAATACATAAACTGGCTATCTTTGCTACTGCACTTATTTATTGGACTGAAACTTCACTAATTACTGAATTTATGGGAAATTAATATGGCATTAATTGTTTAATTAATGTACACAGCATAATAAACCAACTCACGGCGTTAGTTGATGATGCTGTCTAACTTGATGCATCTAACTTGGAAACACAAGTTTGCTGAGCAGTCGGAACTGCGAAACGCCAATTTACATACATGAAGTGATGTATTCCATCTACGCTAATATTATAAATACTATTCAAACAAAATAAAATAAAATAATTTGTTTTGCAAGAATACTTACGTGGCGTAATGGTTACCACGCCAGACCGCCACCCAGGAGGTCCAGGGTTCGATCCCCGGTCGGGTCATGATGAAAAACGAACTTCTTCTGATTGGCCTTGGGTCTTGGATGTTTATCTATATAGGTATGTATTTGTTATGAAATATAATATCGTTGAGTTAGTATCCCATAAAACAAGTTTCGAACTTACTTTGGGGCTAGCTCAATCTGTATGAATTGTCCCTATATATTTATTTATTATTTATTTACTTACAACATTTTTTATCCTACTAGCGCTTCCGAAGTGAATGACCTGTTGAGAACTGTAGTCATTATTTTCCTTTCTTAACAGGATTGTTTTTTTCTATGTCATACAGTAGACAAACAAGCAAGCGGGCTACCTGATGGAAAGCGGTGATCGAGTGGCTGAAAATGGCTACTTCCAAGGGCCGTGAGTTCGAATATCGGGCAAAGCTAATATGTGTGAACTCTGAACATGTATATTTGTTTGGTCTGTTTCCATGTCTTTGCCTCGAAAGAAATAGTACCTAGTGTTATGGAAATCTGAAAGAATAATTTTAATTCATAATTTTCTGATTCAATTATTTATGTATGACAAAATTCTAAGGGCTGATACTGCGATAAGCGAACGCCCGCGCGTGTTTATATAAAGTATATAGAAAAGTAAACTGTGTATAGACAGCTGCCCCCCAAACGAAGTATGAATTAAGTTTTCTCATGCAATTCTCAATGTCTGTAAACAAAAATTAATAATTCAATCAAGAGAGGTAGTTATGGGACGTGCCAAGTTTTTTTCTTTATTAAGTTACCCCATAGACCTTAATATAATCTCACATCGCATCCCTAAAAATCAACCAGAACAAGTTAGAAACAAATAGTCAAAGGGTGCGAAAAAGTGGTCAGCGACCTATAATAAATTATCTCATCTTTCGTTACGAGATGGCCAATACAATAATCAATATAGCAACTAATCAACCGAATTACAACTCTAATATCTTTATAATAAGAACTAAATAAACTGAAAGGAAGAAATGGGGGTTTCTGAAGGAGTGAAGACATTATGTTAAAAACATTGGAAAGTAGACTTTATGAACACGACAATAAGACTTAGAAAATCGGCGTAAGAAAGTTATCAGTAAAAGGATTCCTCTCGTGAAACAATTTATGTGTTTGCCTAAGTTGGAAGTTTTCGGGTCATTATTTTATTTGGTCTCTTTGCGGATGTTAGACGGTAGATGTCGCCTGAAATATTATGCTCTCGATAAATGCAGTGTTAGAAAATGTTATTGAGACGTTTTGGCATCCACGCTTAGTGTTTAATACTCGCCAGAAAACATGTTTTCTTTATACCATGCCGGTGGCAAACAAGTTTACGGCCCACCTGATGGTAAGTGGTCATCGAAGCCTATCCTATGGACGCTTGTAACATCATGCGGGAGTAATACCCCACTATCGCATTGCCGAACCTTAAAAAATCCTTTCACTCATTGTAGTCCCTTGGGAATAACTCTACATTCATGCACACAAAATGTCTATTTTGCACAGATTTCGAACCCGCGGCAATTGGGTCAGAGACAGTCAGAGTAGCCATTGCTAGGTTAGCTAGCCACTCGACCACCTGGCCTGTTTAATTACATTTGCACTAAATAAAATATAGTGAGAACTCAACATTATTTTGGCTCGGTTTATTTCTCTTTCGTTCTGAATACGACTGTTCATTAGAGCTCAGTTCACAGCGTGTTAGTGGATGCTTTTTGATGTTTTTTCGCACTCACACGTAAATATAATCTTAAAAAGGGATTTCTTTCAATATTTAAATGGTTTGTGCATTCCGGCTTTTATCCCGGCACTAATGCACGGTGTTTCCACAGTAATTAAAAACAGGGCAAGTGCTTTAAAACTTGTGTTTACTCGGTTCTGTATAAAGTTTTATCTTAAGAGATGATATTTTCCAACCTTTTTAACTTGAAGTTAGTATTTTTGAGACAAACGTTTTAATTGAATTTTAAACTGTTTCTCAGAGCTTCGAGAGGTAAAGGCAACTAGTGTATTTCAAAACGGGGTTTTCAGTACAGTCAAACAAAGAAAGAAGAAGAGATTGATGATTTCTTATTGCATGAAAGGATTTACTCGAATTTTCATTTATCAATAGTACTTACTTCATACTAATATTATAAATGAGAAAGTGAGTTTGTTTGTTATTCCTTCACAGCATGACTATACAGCCGATCATTATGAAAATTTGTAAACATATTTTCAGGGGTACAAAGCCCAACATTGGCTAATTTTTACGCGGGCGAAGCCGCTGGTAGCATCTATGATTAATATTTGCCTAAAAATCTTTGTTTAAGTTCCCTACCCTGTTTGTACCTCTTTGATTTGGTTAACTGGATTACCTATATATTTTCAGTATTATGCAGTGACTTGTGCAATCACTGGTGTTCCGCAGACGATCGGTCATCTCCTATGTTACCTTATAGAAGATCGTAGCCAAATAGCATTGGTCTCGTCCATGTTGTGTTCCTACGGTGAGTAAGGTCTCCAGAGCTCCACTTAGGGGGGTTGGGAGGGTTGGCAGCGCGTGAGTGATACCCCCGGTATTGCAAGCGTCTATAGGCTACGGTGACGGCTTACCATCAGGCCGACCGTATGCTTGTCTGCCACCTGTGTGGTATAAAAATTTAAGAATAATGTTCATATTCTTATTTTTGTCAACTGAAAACCGTTAAAGTTTTTTGACAGATCGTCGTATGGTTACGTTTTGCCTACAAATAGTTGTGTTAATTTTAAATCATAACGTAGAACCCTGAAACAATTTTTACTAAAGTAATGAACGAAACTTTTTTCTGTGTGAGGTTTTAATTTTCTATACAATTTAGCTGTATTCATTTCATTTGACGGCTCGTGTTTTAAAGTGTAAATGCGTTAAGATTTTTTTATTTAAATCCCTATTTAAATTATTAAACTATGATACAGAAAATGATGAGACAAACTTAAGCTATGTGAGTGATCAATATTATAAATTGAAAATCTGTGTGATTTGTCTCTAAAAATAAGAAGAAGAATAGCCACATAAATTGGAAAACGCATGTACAGAAAATTTAATCAAAATTATCGAGTTTTGCATACGCGCTCCATGAAGTCAAGAAA
Source organism: Endotricha flammealis (assembly GCA_905163395.2). Taxonomy (NCBI): domain Eukaryota; kingdom Metazoa; phylum Arthropoda; class Insecta; order Lepidoptera; family Pyralidae; genus Endotricha; species Endotricha flammealis. The sequence continues at coordinate 1,521,087 of LR990858.1, read as the reverse complement.
ACAACGAATATAGAAACAGCACTGACTACGTATGCCTATGCCTATGCATGGCTGAATCACAAGAACAAACACAATTAATGCCATCGCATAAATATTTGTCCCGAGCGGGAATCGAGTCCACGCCCTCTGATACCGAACGATCACTACCAACTCACCATTGGGCTATCAAAATAACACATTTTTCGATAGCACAATCCAAACACACTATTATGTAAAGTGTATTCGACTATGTAAATAAGAGCATAGTTTATGTTAGAAAAAACATGAATATAGTTTGTTTTTGTATAGAAATGGACATACAACAGATTGTTCGAATCAAAGGGAACATATTTGCTCTCAAAGCGAGATATATAACAAATATTTGTAGTGACTGCATGGATATTTGGTTTACTTTGTGAATAGATGTTTGTTCAAGGGGGGTGGCACAGTTGTATCGACATAAGAGCCATTCGACGTATCCTCCGTCATAACGGAGCCACCTGTCGGTCAACTACTCAAGGCTGTTGACGTCTTAAGGCCCATTTAGACGACCCCAGTTTCTTGTACATTCAAGAGAATTGTATGCAATTTAGTGTTAGAAATAATTTGTCTTTCAAGTATTGCATGCAACCGGCAATAAACTCGTCGTGTAAATAGGCCACGACATTTGACTTTGTGATGGTGGCTGTGGCGACTATCATGTCTCCATATTGGGTCGCACATACAATTTGTTACGGTGTCTTGAGGTGACGATCAACATTTTAGTACATTTTGTTCTCCATGAAGATTTAAATGTAGTCCAATAGAAAGGCACAGAGACGATTAGGAAATTAATATTTAGAAAAAAGTATCTATGTTCTGGTTCAAGCCTTAGTATGTTACCGAATGGTCATAAATTATGTACGTACAATTTATTTATTTATAATGCTGTATAATAAAGCAATAAGTTCTATGGTTTTCGTTTGATGTTCCTTCATTAATATAATGTTCATTAATATGACCTTACGTCATTTCCAGATTCCTTTGATGTAAATATCGGAATTGTACCTTTAGGTAATGGACTGTGTACATTTTTATTTCAATAATGAATGTCTGTTGTTACGCTCGCGTCTGCCTAAAAGCCTTGCCTTTAAAGCCTATGTATGTATATAATTTCTTATGACATAAAAGGCAAAGTCCGTCGTAACTCTGCCATACAGTGCGGCATATTTATATGAGAGGTAGGGCACAGCGGATAATCCGCTCAAATCGGAGCAGCCCGTCTGGGGAAGGACCTCCACCTTATAGAAGATCGTAGCCAAATAGCATTGGTCTCGGCCATGTTGTGTTCCTACGGTGAGTAAGGTCTCCAGAGCTACATTTGGGAGGGTTGGCAACGCGCGAGTGATACCCCCGGTATTGCAAGCGTCTATAGGCTACGGTGATGCTTACCAACAGGCGGGCCGTATGCTTGTTTTCCACCTTTGTGGTATAAAAAAATATAAAAAAAATTGCACCGACACATAATGTCCAACCACACATCGGAAAGCGTTGGGTAAGTCTGGCACCCACAAAGTGATTGGACGACATTGAATTTCCTATGGCTTGAGATGACGATTACAAAATCTAATAAATCAATAATAATATAGAAAAATCCCCCAATTTGTTTGTTAAACTCAAAATACAGTTCACGTAACAAATGAATTTAATTGAATTAAAAATTCGATTTATATTCTTTAAAACAAATGAGTACACATCACCCGCAGCGACTGCGAACAATTAAAAACGGCAGTACTCACACAGGTTAAAATTTTCACATAATATTTTACAATTTTGCGTGAAAATGTTAATGGTGGAATGCCATCAGTGATAAACGGCGCGACTGCTGCAGAAATATGCCGAGTGGCCGATGCAAATGGATTCAGATGCGCTTCTAAAAACAATGAGCTGTGTCCTCTAGAAGCGACTGTGTTTATAATCGCTCTGTCTCATGTAAAGCTAGGACTAATAACGACTGCGTGTTAAGGAATTGATATTGAGATTTTAATTAAATCACTGACATGTATTTGAAAAAACATCTTAGATGGAAAGAAGGGTAGAAAAAGAACACACTTACATGGATGAAGAGGGGTGAAAGAGTTGAAACAAGAGAGAGAAGGGAATCATTTATTTTTAGCAATAAGGCCGCCTTGTTGCTGTTTCACTAGTGTGCTTATTGTGTTTATGTATACTGTGTCCTAACTGTTGTGAATAGCAAATAAAATATATTCTATCTATCTATCTTATTTACGCCGTTTGGGGTATAAAATAGCACTCACGTGCATTACTCTGAATTACGACCACAGGTTGACTTATATAGAAGTTCATTGAAGCTCCGGGACAATAACAACTGCCGCCCATGGCTCACAAACACTTGGGTAGTCCCTAAACGGTTACCGACCTATAACGGGAAGAAAGGAAGAAATCTCCCCGAATGAAACGCGATGTTGCATTATACCAATAAAATGTGAGAGACTGGTACAGCGGAAGAAATGGCGTTCTCTTGTGTCAAGACTCACTTTGGGTCGCTGAGCCATCGGAGTAAGTAGTAAGTATCATCCCCAGTCGAGTTAACCCAGTTTTTTTTTATTGGGCACGGCATGTGACGCCAGCTCCTGCCAGATGGGCCGCAGGTCACTGGGGTCCAGGAATAGGAGCGACGAGACATCCTTTATGGTGTCTCGCCGCTTCTACTATGCCGGCCTGAAAGGTGCCTCTTCACGCTCCGCTTGAAGGACCCCATGTCGTACACGTGAGGTGCAGGGAACACATCGTCGGGCAGCTTGTTCCACCGTTCAATGGTTCGACACAAGAATGATTGACCGAATCTTTTTGTGCCCAAACCCAGTTTGTAAATGCTCAACCACTACAAAAATAGTTTCTTGACTTTGTGGTAAAATTTAGTAAAGTGTTTTTACAACACCACAGACGATTTAACATAACTACTTATTTAAGCTTCGCATGATTTTTTACATCTACGTAACGTAGGTAGGTTATGTATCACGAAATTTATTGCCACTCATAATATTTCAATTAAAAAATGCAAAAAGGATTTTTTCGTACGTATTGTGAACATTTTCAGTAGTCCAACAAATTGCATATAGCTTCATTTACTCTAAAGTTAGGCGAATACTTGAACTTTGTCACTGTCATTCTCGATGAGAATTAAGCAGAGTGTTTTCATATTATAAATAGAAAACAAACAGATCAAGACACACATCACATGTACAGTCAGGTGCACGTTGAGTTTTACACTTTTGGCTCTTAGGACATAGAATTTAGGAATGGTACAAAGTCGAATGTGTATAGGTTGAGATGCACTTGACTGTACAAAACGCCGCTTGAGACTTTTCGCGCGATTTTAAATAAGCGTTTGATTTCAAACAACACGTTTTTGGCAGTGGTTTCTAACGCATGTCTTGCTCCCATGATGGTTATTTGGTATGAAACCACTGTCTACATAAAAAAATGAAAAGATTCAAAACATTTAGAGCGCAGGGGCCGTACCACGGTCTTTTACAACTATCCGATTATAAACGATTGTGTAAACGAGACGTCGCCTTACATCATAATATTGAGCTGTCTCCTTTATTCAGCCGTTTTTGTTTTGTTTTAAGCGATCATGGTAGGGGCACAGGTCTTTACAGAAGTATTTCTATAAAGTAGAGTCTAGAGATATAAGCCACTACCATTTCAAAAAGAAACACTGTTTTAGACCTCGATTTCAATCCAATATTTTAAAACCGTGTAGCTCAGTTTTTTTTTAGATATAGACATTTGGCGTATCGAAAACTATAGATGGTTAGATAATATGTATTGTATAAGTATGTCTCGTTTACGTTTTCAATATTCTTCGCGGTTCTGCCGATGTCGGCCAGAGGGCAGCGCATGTATTATTCATAGGGAGGTCAAATCCAGCGCGGGGTGGAGAAAAAATACAATATTGTAGACAGTCAGTTGAGGGATGGCATTATTTTTGCATATGTTAATATACCGGAACGGATCGATGTGTTAGGATAGATATTATATTGTTTTGCACCAAAATTTGATATCATTTCAAATTTTTTTTTTATGTCATTCGACAGGCAAACAAGCTAATGGATCACGTGTGACGGAAAGTTGCCGCTGCCTAATTAACATCAGTAACACCAGAGGCGTTGCCTGGTATAAAGATGGTGGGAATAGAAATAAAAAGGATAGGTAGTTGACTTCTTGATATCTTGTTCACCGATTAAAGTTTCTGTAAAAGGAAAACTTGTGGAAAACATTTTCAGAGGTTTTTGGTTTAATAAATTAAACCAAAATTGCATTATTACAAAAGCTACAGAGTGCATAATGTTTTGAGTCTGTAAAAAATCCACGACGAACTTTATGCGCGCCATGCAAATTTTTTGTGCGTCGCAAACTTGTTCGCGCAAAAAGTATGCCATCTGCGTTGCCCGTAATATAAGCTTTCCATTCCAGTCTAACGTCAAATTGTAACAAAAGTTATCTAGTGTATCTATTTTCGTTGAAATATACATTACACAGATCTATACCCAAGTGAGCCATCACATGTAGGTGCAAGTCACTGGAGCGTCGGCGCACACTAACGACTTAACATTGCGACTTTTTAAATAAAACATTAATAGGGAGTTGCACAATACAGTGCTTAGCTTCCATGTCAAAAAATTTGCCCGTTTTCACCAACGCCTCCTAGCGTTAGGAATAACCTTACTGGTACAATTTGTATGACATTTGATGACATAAGGTTATTTCTACCGCTAGTCGTTGGTGAAAGCAGGCATAAGTCCATTGATATTTCGTTGAAAAAAAAAAAAAAATAATCTGCCTCACCAAACAATTTGAATCAAAAAAATATTAAAGGAAGTTAGAAACTGAGATGAAAAATTTGTACTTACTCGTCTAATTTCGCAATGCCCAGGTAAGATGATAGAGATAAGATCTTACCCATTATTGTCACAATTTTTTTTACACTTGACTGAAATTATTATTAATAATTTTAATACTTTAATTCCAACAAAAGAGGACCACAGACGCAAGTGTGCGCTGTCTTCCAAGTGGAGAATTTTATTCAAAACTTCGCTCGGGCCCGTAAATAGCCCGGGGCGTGCAACAGCAAATTTACCAACTACCCTCTCTTTAAAGAACTATCGTTTACATTTCACTTTAGACAATCCCACAAGGGTTAAGTGGTGTATTTGTGGCTTCTAAAATATATGCTAAATGTATTATACAGACTGGTTTATCCACAAAACAATATGGAATATTCTTCTCCTCTGTTTTCTGATGAGGTAGCAATGGGGTTTAGAAGTTAGTCAAGAGCTGGCAGAGGATCTATGATACTAAGTAGGATCTATGATTACTCAAGATGTAGTTTTAATTACTTTATTGAAAAAAATTAAGAAAAAACGAGTAAAATATATAGGGATTTACTCGATTTTTTATTTATTAATATATTCATATTGTGTACTGTAACTACTATTTTGACGACCTCCGTGGCGTAATGGTTACCAAGCCAAACCGCCACCCAGGAGGTCCCGGGTTCGATCCCCGGTCGGGTCATAATGAAAAACGAACTTTTTCTGATTGGCCTCGGGTCTTGGATGTTTATCTATATATGTATTTGTTATAAAAATATAATATCGTTGAGTTAGTATCCCATAACACAAGTTTCGAACTTACTTTGGGGATAGCTCAATCTGTATGAATTGTCCCTATATATTTATTTATTTATTTACTATGTTTCATTATACTATATAATTTCAAATCTTTGTTCTTAGTTCTCTACAGTGCTCACCTCTTTCATAGGTTGACTGTACGTGTACCATTTAAAAAAAAACTAATCTGCGTTTTAACCAACGCTTAACCTAACTGGAACAAATTGTATAACATTTGTATGACATGAGGTTAATTCTACGCTAGGAGGCGTTGAAACGACAATAAGTTTATAATCTTCTTAGGTTATATGCTGTCTAACTGCTGGTAAAAAAAACTATTCGAAAGTGCTTGTAATATTAAAATTCATATTACGTTAGAAGCATCATAAAAATTTTGCTGGTGTAGTTTGAAATCTTATTAACTCGAACTAATCCTATAATATACAGGTACCCTATCTTGCTTAAGCTAACATGTTAATAATATTAATTAGCTCTAACAAGGTGCACTAGACTTGCCGTATAGTCTGTTAGAAACTTGTTTATGATAGATAATACCCACTTCGAGGTACTGCATGACGTTGCTGTGTATCGCACTCCAAAATGAACATGCAAGTTAAGCAACTGCAACTCTAGCCAGTGTTTGGATGGGTTTACGATCTTCTCCGTGCTTCGGTTAGTACGTTATGCCGTACGGTTAAACCATTTTTAAAGTAATGACACATTAAGTAGGTAATGGCTGAATTAATAAAAGAAAAAAGGTCTCAAGTAATCCAATTTTTTAAAAATTAAAAGTAAAAAACTGGCTGAAAAGACTAGGGCCTTCACAGGCACTTGTTAGTCAAAATAACATGATAATTCTATAAAAATCTGCTCTAGAACTCATCATTGCGAAAATATGCCTTAAATAAAATCTTCATAAAGAATGAAACATAATGGCCGAATAAAAAGAATGTTTATTTTTGCCATCAATCCGACATTCCAGTCATTTCACATAAAAAAAACTAACTATAACAGAACGAGTCCATTACGTGCACATTTTGACTCGGGAGACAAAAGGAAGCTTAATTTCGCCCGTGACAAATAGATCTCATCCGAAGTCCGCTACATTTTTATTCAAAATAAACGTGTGCCCCTGTCTTGGGAGCGAATACCCAAATGTATTATACGCTCAACGGCACAGAACGTTAAAAGCCTTGTGTCGGTACTATTGCAACTCGAATATAACTCGACAGGATTATATTTGACACTTTTGCTGATATAAACCTCTGTTTTAATTCCATTACTATCACTCAGCTGCGAGTTCACTGTTGGACATAGGCCTCCAGACTGGTTGGAAGCGGCCTGCATGCCACTGTATTCTGCCAGCGACTATATTCCTGCGACTTTCCTAAGGTTATCTGATCACCTTGCAGCATCTTACTTCATGTCCACACGTGTGCTTCATTTTCTACTCACCCAATACAATTTATCTCTTCAGGTAGAATACAATTTTTTTAAATGCAAATAAATATGAAGAATGAACCTTTATCTTTATACATTTTTCTGAAGTTATTGATCTCATGCTTTTTCTGAGCACATCACACAAAACAGTCATAAAACTCGATGGATTATCATTCATGAAAACAGACCAATAGTAATCCCGCTGTTTAATACCCGTTCATTTGGTCCTGTCATTTGTCAGGGCAGCATTAAGACACCGTCTGAAAGGGCACAAATGACGCATACCGCATATTTTATACAACTTCTCGCTCCGTCTGAAGATGCACGCTTTGTGTACTTTTGTGATTTCTCGCCTGGCACGTATGGAGGCTTTAAGTTGAACATAAGTGGGTCTATTGACATTGCATAAATTATTTTCTTGTTCTATTTTAGTTTGTAAAATAGACAACAGTTTGTTGTTCGAAATTTTGCGCGAATACTAAAATAACTTTTATTTATACCAATACTATATAGAGGAAAGATGTTTGTTTGCTTGTTTGCATTGAATAGGTATTATATTTTTTTAAAAGGATTGTTACTCAAACATGTTTGAAACCGGGGGGGACCGCTAGTTTAAAAATAAAGCCAAGTTGAATAATTGGTTTTGAAAATTTACATAAGTAATACACACATTTTATTTAATATACATATTCCTCTACAAGTCTACACAGTTGACTTGACACTAATTGCTAGACGCACATGAAAAAATGGAAAAGTGATCGGAAGTCTGGCCACTTCCTCGTGATTTCCTCAATCTACCACGCCGTGTGTATGCAAAAAAAATATGTCGATGAATTCAAAGTTCAGTCGGGACAAGTCCCATCACCCACCACACATTCCCATCGCAATCTCGTGTATAGCGAGGACAACGGCGACCTCAGATTGACCATAAGCAATGAAGCTTATTGATGTCCCGGGGGAGAAACTAAAGCCGTCTTCGAACTCACAACTAATTTAATCAGAAAGAAAATGGACGGAGTAGGTAGTATTGAAAGGACTCATAGTTAAATCGTGAAATGTAATAAATTTCCTTATTTACGATATTGGATACATTTTTGCAAGTCACATAGCCTGTATTTCGACACCATTAGCAGCTCTTAGTGGTAAATGGCATAATAACGGGGTACTACTGATGAGTTCATTTATCACCACGATCGACGAGGTTTTATGGAATATGAATATTTTTTTAGTTTTTATGGTGATGTGGTTCTAAAAAAAAGTATTTACTAACAAGGAACTGTGAGGTCTAGAGGTGGTATTAGAATAAAGTGTTAATAGAACGATCTTTATTATTTTGTACCAACTATCCCAAAAAAGTGTACGAACGACTAAAACACTACAGAACCTTTCCAGTTTCACCATGACCGTCTGTCCGTCTGTCCACGATCTAGCTTCGAGACACGTAATACTAGAAGACAGCAACTTGGATTGTGTATATATTACTAACGAAGTGGTAGAACAAATCATGATCATGTGCCCACCCCATGGTGTGGCATAGTAATCACCGCAGCCTATACCAGAAGAATTACTAATGCTGCCGACACTATATGACCCTTTTGATATCCTTGAAGAACCCCATGCTGTAGACATCAGAGAATACATTTTTGAAAGAGAAATTACATCACCCCGCCTAAGTGGGATTTGAAATATTTCTCTTCTTTCAAACATATTTTCAAAATAAGAATAGTTAGTTAAACCGTAACAACTATAAATATCATAAATCACAGGAAACCTCGATTAATTCACTTCACAGCCTAAAGTTCTAAAATACTTAAATGTGAGAAAAATCTTACCACGATACAAATTTCAGCTACCTAGCATATTTTAACTATTTACATGATGTATTTAGTTTTCTAGTATCCATGTAACCCTTTGTGACCGTTATATTTTTGAATAAATTCAGTGGCTGGACGAAGTGAGGGCTTAGCATATAATTTATTATAAATTCATACGGCAGACCCTTCCCGGGGTAAAATTGTGACCACGGGTAACGACACATTTGTCAGGCCTCTGGGGCGGTCAATTGATTTCCAGTAATTTGGACTTTATAAAGGACATACAAAACATTGGATTTTTTTTTATAATAATAATTTTTATTTATTTAAAATTGCGTGAATGCATTTTATAGAGAAGCCTATTAATGTGATAAATACCCAGCGTATGAATGCGGATCGAGCATGCGACATGGCGTTAAGGCGTGTCGCAAAGAGCTGCACCGTGTGCTCTGTGTGTTACATGCTTAAAAACTGATCTCAATCACAAGACTATAATATTGCTCATACAAAATACTTTCTTTTGTGCAATGTACAGAGACAAGAGCAGGTCCTTTACATCTCGAACTTTTTACCACTCTTAAGTTCTATGTCATAAGAGCCAAAATTGTACTGCAGGTGTAAAGCTCGACTTGCTCCTGACTGTACTGTATACATGGTATACTATATTAAGATATACCTAGCTAAAAAGTCACACATATTTTTTCATATTTTTTCTTAAAAAATATGCTACATTTTTACCTCTGTTTCTGTCTTGAAAAAATGATTTTACGCATCGTGTTATGGGATGGTTGCCGGTATGAAGACAGTGTGATATTTGGATCTCAACCCGAAAAATTTGTTAAAAAGTCAAAAGTGAAGTATATTTTGTAAGCAGGATGTTTTATATCTGTAGAAAAAGATGAAGTTCAGTCTCTCTTTTTTTTTCTTAAGTTTGACAGTGACAGACATAATTTAACGTGCCATTAAATTTAAAAATGTTTTTGAGCAATTAACAGTAAGTCAACATAACATTGATTAACACAATTTTTTGGAAAATTGATATTAGAAACGTTAATTTTTTTAACTCTCTTTGAAATGGATTTAACTCTATTAAATCTACAAAATCGAAGTTTGGCAGGTGTGTAAATTATGACTAAAGCTAGAAATAGTATAAATCTTTCCACATAACAAACAGATTTTGTCCCAATAATCCTTGGCTATGAATTTCCTACACTGTCCTGTATTAATCTCGCATGTTTTTCCCTATGTCGATAAATATTCCATGGGAAAAGGGCCGACCACGCCCCCTTATCCATACTGAGTCCCCAAAAGTTTGAGATTAATAAATTATTAAGTTACTGTGACCATTTAACTAAACCTCACATTTAGTTCAATGCTTGAAATATTTGTTTTCGGTGGAGAGGTCTTAATACACTGGTCCTTTTGGAAGAACGCAACAGATAAATTGCAAATTGGTGCTAAATGGCCACCCTCGAAAGATTTATGTGTGTTTTGCAAAGTAAACAATGACACTGAGTTTGCTAAAGGTTTTGTTTTCGGAATCTGATTGTCCGGTATAAATCACATAAGCTAATAAATATAATTAATAACATGGTAAAGTTCTGATTCAAGAAACCATAATTACAAATTTTGTAAATATACTTATATAATAATTTGTAGTAAATTATCTATTTATGTTTATATTAAAAATTCAAAGTCCTGACTGACTGACTGACTTAACTATATATCAACGCACAGCCCAAACCGCTGGGTCTACAGATTCTAAATTTGGAAGGTTCCTTACGAACGTAATAGGAAGGGATTTTTAAAATTCCCACGGTACGTACAGTCAACAAAGGAATTGGCTGACCCCCCTCTGTATATATGATTAAAGATTTCTAAATATTGCGTGAAGGGATTTACTTGAAAATTTGTAATTACATATTACAATATGAATACTATTGATAAATAAGTTTTCAAGTAAATCCCTTCACGCAATATTTAGAAATCTTTAATCATATTTACAGAGACAATTCCTTTGTTGACTGTACGTACGAAGTGATAAAAAAATATTTTTACGTATTTTTTTAAAAACATAGTTTAACTTTACCAGCATAGAATTAGTAATTTCCTAACTTTACTTAGGTCCGAAAGACCACTAGCCTAATGTTTCGAACTACAATTACCACAGACAGGCTAATGACTGCAGGATTTGGTTTTCACTAGTTTATATTGAGTTCAGACAAGTTAATAATTCGATTAGATCTAACTTGATAATTGTTCACTTAATGGTCGTTTTAAAATGTAAATATTTGTATATTTATTTTATTCTTAGAATATTTTGCATCTATATAAAATTCAAAGTCCTGACTGATTTAACTATATATCAAGGCACAGCCCAAACCGCTGGGTCTAGAGGTACCAAATTTAGAATGTAGGTTCCTTACGACGTCTAGGGGTGTACTAAGAAAGTATTTTTCAAGATTCTCACGGGAAAGCGAGATATACGCAAACGAAGTTGCGAGGGTTTTACTAGTTGTACAAAATTTTTCGGCTCGCGATAAACAAGACCGAGTAAGTACACACAGCGCAACGCTGTCAAGTGTCAGCTACCTACGTACCAAATATAAATATTGGCCAAGCCAGTTGAGCGTGAAGAAGTAACAAATAGACACAACTTTCGCGTTTATAATATTAGTAGAATAGAGCAGAGCATAGACATGATCACCATTTGTGAAATTCGAAACAAGTCAATTCAATTAAATTACATATACCAAAATAGTTATTAGGTTCTTGAAATCGTCTCAATATTTTTTCTACTACTAGTTCAGGCAGATTTGTACTAAGAAGAACTGTCAAGAAACTTAGCACTTGCTGTAGTGGTTCTAATAAAATTTCGTGACTAAACTTTGTTGACTTTAGGTTTAGTTCATGACAAAAATAAATAAAATGCAAAAGGGAAACAGCCGTTTTAAAACCAATAAAACATCCACCTAAGACAAATTCCCAAAGAATGTTGATTCCATTTTGCATACACGTTGGAAATATCGAAATACCTCGTAAAGAATTCCAATGCAGCGGTTCAAAAATTCAAGACATGTCCTCCACAAGTTGACGTGTTGTAAGATATAACTTTGTGCTGCAATATATGTTAAAAATTTTAAGAGACAAAGTATGGAATGGAAAACAAATCGATAAAAAACCGGGTAAGTGCGTCGGGCCACGCTCAGTGTAGAGTTTCGTATTTATTACGCTTTGCTTGCTCGCAGATAAGTACAATGGCATATTATACGACATTTGTACGTATTCTTCAAAGAAATTTTATATTATAAGTTCGTCGGCTATTAGTCGATAACTGTGGAGACTACTTAACCAGGATAGTTTCCTTATAGGTTCATTAGACTTTCGGTGGAAGAGGGGAGGGGTCCGCCCTGTTAAACGAAAATAGGCACGTTAAATGTAAATAACTCGCAAACGGATCATCGTATATAAATAGACAAATAAATAAATAAATTGTATCGTAAAATCTTCCCACGCCCTCTAGACTTAATGTAGAATAGACCTCAGAAACTGCATATTATAAATAGGTACACTTAAAACTGATTTAAGAACCTATTGTATTTCAACTAGAAACCAACTCCATACTCGTGAATTGTGTACAAAGATAATGCCCTGACCACATAATAGTATGTTAACGCTTAGAACATTGTCCATTACACTATGATCAAACTAGGTAAGAGGAGCCAAGTTCAGCATTCAATTTCCGCGGCACTCGCCCGTGTACGTTAAAGGCAACTTTGCCCACGACCACCTAAAGCTTGATACAGCTAACTTTGTTGCGGCAATTTCGTGGTTTGTTACTTGAATACCTATTTGGAACATCTGTAATGGTATCTTAAGTTCAATAAACTTATTATTACTAACCAAATACAATTTACATCATCGAAATTATTTTAAAATTGGCTTTTTACGTGCATCTTAACATTACTTTACTTTTTGTTAAACAATCGATACAATACCAAGTATTGGGGTACTACACTTCATCATCATCATCATACTACACTTGCATTGTACTAATTTTGATTTGTCCTTGAAAGAATACAAGTACATACTGTGAGTATTCAACTCACTCATTGTTGTCGTCATTGTTTAGCGAATCAAAACCGCACGAAGACCAAAAAAGAATCTCAGAAACACCACTCTTTCTAAATTTAAGAGTCGCGCTCTCTAACAAAGTCGCGGTAATAGCAGCTTCCATTTTCATATGTCGTAAGTCAGCTTTTTCAGCTTACGCCTGCTTTTTTTTATTTGTGTAAGCTCTACTTGCCTTTCCCTTACTTTACCATCTATCGTTCTTTTCAAAACGTTTCTGATAAACTCGTTACTATGAAACAGTATTTGTTTCAGAAATATCGCAATTATTATGACTAAATTTACTTGAGCATACATTACTTTTAAGGCTGGTTTATTGTAGCGCTGACCTATGCTGACAGTTGGCGCTGACAGAAAAATGTATGAACCGTCTTTACGCGTTATTCAAAAACGCTTCATAGAAGTTCATAAATTTTCGACTGTCAAAGTCGACGGTCAGCATGCTACCATACCAGCGCAACTCTAAACCAGCCTAACACCTTTCGTACCTAAATATTATCAAAACCACCCCAGTTTCACATTGCTAAAAGCAGTTCTTATTATGTTTTTAAAGAAGTTTTCCACTAAAACTAGGAAAGTGTGTCATTCTTTTAGCGGCGTATTTTTTAAAGCGATCCTTTGTCCCGATGCTGCAGACATCAGCCGCACCCTCACTTAAGACAAAAGATGCACTGGTATTCACTTTACAGATGCGAGTGAAACAGCTCTTATTCTATTAGACGCTTCAAGACAAAAAATAAAAGTAGCATTAATAACTAGGTGTGACCGCTATTTTGCACTCATATTTATTTTTATCATCAAATGACATTCTGTCAGTCCATTTCTAAACATAGACCTTCCTTCTAGAGAGCAACTTAAAGGCTTTTTTCCATCATTATCATCAGCTTTTTTTTGTTTATCGTCAGGATATGAATTACTGCATGTCCTGTCGTTTGGGGAAACGGCGGGGGCCTGTCGGGCTCTTCCCTCCTAAGCCACTTGAGGGGCATACCGACTCAGAACCTCAATTGACTCTAATTGCAGGAAGCACATGAAAAAAGAAGAGCACAAACTATTACATAATTTTTGTGTCAATTTTCTCTCTCACACCTCAGCTTCGTACACTCTACGAGCGAGCCAAAATTTGGGCTCACAGTTTTTTTTATAAAACAATTGATTGTCGTTTGCACAAACTTCGTTTTATGACTTGCACACGCCAGGAGAATTGGCGTTCAGTATGGTCAATAATCAGCTTTTCTTAAATGAAACCTTAAAAATAAAGCTTACTTTATTCTCAAATTTTCCACAGTTGAGCATAATAACCGCTTCGAGCAATGAATATCCCCTTACTCTTTACGGAAGGCAAGAAACCGACTTGTGCACAAAGGAAGCATTTTATTCATTGATATTTATAAATAAAACAAGGGAATTGAAGTTTACATTATATCCGCTGCAGAATAGCAGTCCATAGATCACTTATAAAGGATACAATATAGACCGTAAAGAGCAAAGAGTCTCGTATATTTTTCGTTTAGGTACGAAAATTAATTATATTTGCAGTGTTATTTTTTTTTCATTTATTTATCTATTAAAACAGTATTACAAAATAAACGGCTTAAATAACATTTATAAAACCAATGAGGTTAGTGAAAAATGTTAAAAACTTAGTCTACAGTAACATATTATTTAAAAAATGACGTTTTAATTTACATTTAATATTGTTGGGTTTTACATTATGGAAAGTACGCAATTAAGGGGGTAGTTTGTTAATAAATCGAGGAACTAGGTAAGCAGTCGTTCATTCGCCATAAGTATTGTTCGTGCCGGTCATCGTACGTAACTCGAACTAAATATGTCTCAGGATGTCATAGGATGTGTAAACACGATTGAATGAATGAATGAATGATCTTTATTTGTTTTTAAATCGGATGTTACATTAAAATGTTAGGCGGTATACATTACTAAGTCGCTTATACCTATTTAGCCACATGGTAACATACAAAATAAACATAAATTACACACAAATCAAGCATCTAACGACTACAATATTATACAATTTAGACATTTTTAACCTAAGAAAATTATGTATAGAATAGAAAAGCCTTTCCGACAGCCATTTATACAGCTTAAAAGCCATTTGGGACTTTGTTGTAGATAGTGTGGCACATGGCTGCGCAATTTTTTTGAAAACGTGAAGTTTTTGGAACTATATTAATCAGCAGTCTGTACTGATGTCTGGTATTCCTGTTCGTTATGCCTTTTGCATGTGTGAACAGGTGATAATTCTTTTTGACAAATTTCGCCACTTCAAATATATAGAGGCAGGGCAAAGGTAGAATAAAGTAGATATTAATGCATGTGTCTTTTTATAGTATCATTCAATATAATTTATATGTACCAGTATGAATATTGGGGAGACCAGGGCGCCGGTTCTCCATGAAACACGTGTCTCGTATTTATTAAGGTGCAATTCATTGTTAATTATATTTTATGTTTTGTCATTTGTTTGTGGAGAAGAAATAAATAAACATTTATTAATATTATAGTTCTTCTATACACGCTCAGGTCCCGCCATGTTGGGGACGAAAACGATACACATGGCGTTGAACGGGTTAAGAACACCCACTGTGGACATGATAGAATGAATGAACTATCTCAGCGCTCAGACATAACCTAGAAAGAAGTTTTTTTTTAGTTTTTTCCAATTTTAACAGAAAAGCAAGATAGAATCCGTCAAAATGCCGTGAATAAAAGTAGCTAGTCAGGCCGGGCTCTATAGAAAACTTGCATGAATTTGATACTAAAGAGAGCTCATATTTGTATAATATTTTAATGTCTACAAAATGTATGTCTATGTTCACATTCTCAACAGTGCGAAATAGTTACGGAAATAAAGCCGTTGAAATATTGCATATTCATCAACGTCTTTCATATCAATGGAATTTGAATTGCAATTTGGAATGGTTCGTGCTATAAAAATACATCGTGGAAATATATAATGGATTTATAAAGTTTTAGTCATAATATAAATTATTACTACCACAGAACTAGGAGTTTTACTGTCCAGTAGAAATGCGGACCATGTCTTTAAGTTGAATGTCAACCGAATTCTTTGATTGGCAGTGTATTTTTAAAAACGAGCACAAACAAAAGAAAATATATTATTTGGTACTGTAATATACTAAATATTACCAAAATATAATAATTAAAACGTAACGTCAATTTATTTAATATACATTGTGTTGTTCAAGTATATATAACGTAAGTTACTATTTCAATAAAAATAAAAGTAACAAAATAACAATACATATAAAATATTCAGTGGTTCGGAAATAGGCTCACATTACTTCCCTTAATGCCTCTATAACTAAAAGTTGGGCTGTGAAAAAACAACTATGTTTGTTAAACTCATCGAGAATATATTTCTTTGTTGAACTTAACAAAACAGTCCAAGTGCCAATCGTATTTTAAGGGGCTATGTGAAAAAAGAAGGATCCTTATAAACCAAATATCTTCTAAACTACTAAAATTTAGACTAAGATTTTTTGGATATGTATTAATTCATCATATAATCGAAATTTTGGAAAGAGCCAAAACACGATTGTGACACATTTCCTCGATAGAAAAAAAATCCGAAGTAACCTCTGTTTTTTTTTTCAGAACTCTTGTAACTTCTAAACGGTAAATAATATAAATTTTAAACTTCATATAAAGAAATACATTAATGTTTTCTAGATATTGTAAAGACAAATATTAAAAAACTCAATTAATGAATTTTAAATAAGCCTAAATGTGTTTTGGCGCTTACGGTGTTAAAAATTTTGCCGGGTTCACTATGTCCCATCTCTGTCTCTTGAAGCAGGATTAATATGCGTCGCACAGGCGGGGCGGTCTCAGTCGGCCGCAATTATTTTACGACGTAGGCCCTTAACTATATTAATTCATCATTATCATAATATACCAATAATAATCCTAACTGCAGGGATACGGGTCTTCCTTCAATCAAAGGTGATTAGAACGTACTCGGTACCACGCTGCTCCAATGCGGATTGGCAGAGGCCAGTGTATTGAAGCCGCCTGACTACCTTGGCTTAACGACTGTTCGACATCGCGTGTTCGTTTTTAATTGCAACACACAGCGACACCATCGAGCGCCTCCGATATTTCATTAAAAAATAGTAAATATTTTAGGCTTGATATAAAGAAAAGATGCGACATTCGCGCGAACACGACGTCCCTGCGCGAGCGCAATATTTCTTTTTGCGAACAAGTGTCAACAATGTCTTTTAGCAAATATGTTGGCGATGAGATGACACTGACAGACAGGTGGGGCTACACTGACAGTCAGGTTCTGTCAAAGATGACCGCAGATGAAACTATCGAATGACAATTTTACCATATCAGAATCTAAGTAGCATAAAACATTTTAAAGTTAAGTACACATTAAATTGTAGCTGTCACTATCAAATTAAATATGATATTAGAAGATTGACTTTAAGTGGAATTAAGATTAAAATCCGCTTAATCTAAAATCGCATTTTTTTAATTATTAAATTAGAAAGTGAATATAGAAAACAAACAACAAAGGCATTATTGTATTTATTAAAATATAAGTTAAAGGGAGAAATGTGAATCGGCAACAGAGCCGGTCGTTACGGCCCGCCCTGTCCTAAACGAGTCTACTTTTTTCATTACCTACGCAACCTTCGTCGGGTCACGAAAAACACGATTTAAATATATAAAACTTTATTAGAAACAAATATGTAAGTTTGTGTGTGAGTTCCTACTATATAATAAAAACAGGTAACCTTCGAAACTACTCAAATGATTGAAAAAATCGATCATATGGACATAAGCGGTTTTCAGCGACCGGGGCCGCCATTAACTGGAACCTCGGTGATTTATATGTAATAAAAACTTTAACGATTGATTTTCTTATTCATCTATCGCGGTCCCAGTTAATGGCAGAAACCTCGGATATAATATTCAAATCTTAGTAGTTTATTTTATTACATTATCACAGTGTCATGTCTTCCTATTTGAAAAACCCGGGCATTTTATCTGACATCTGCACACATTGTATGTATAGTGCAATGTGCGTCGCCGTTTAAAAAAAAAATAATTTGTGTATGTATACTTAAAAAAATTAAGTATACATACACAAATTGAGTTAGCACCAAAGTAAGTTCTAAACTTGTGTTATGGGATAACATACAACAGGACAACGATACTATATTTTTTAACAAATACATAATAATATATAGAGAAACATCCAAGACCCAGGCCAATCAGAAAAAGTTCGTTTTTCATCATGGATTCGATCCGGGATTCGAACCCGGAACCGGGTGTCGGTCTGGCGTGGTAACCATTACGCCACGGAGGTTTATAAGAAACATTTGGGAATGCCGAGAAGAGTTTATATGTATCAATTAGCGAAGAACGTGCGTCGTGTCTTGTACGTGAAAGAGCTGACACCAGATAGGAGCTGGAGCTTGCAACACCGACATGAGCGCGGCTCTTAAATTTTAAAGAGTGACGATGATATGACGGGAACAATTTCGCTAGTTTAGTGGCCCGCGGTTAAGTGCTAAACTGTCGCGTCTGTTTTATTGTTTCACCGCGCCTTAGCACTCGTGTTATTGTAACAAGTTTCGGTCCCATTCCGCTCTTTTTCCCCCGATTTGTGGCTTTTGTTGCCAATCTCTTCCATTATTTGGTGTAAACTCGATATTACTAAAGTTTCATACTTAACACTGCAATTTCAGGTTGCCGCTGAATTATTTGTATTTATTTAACTTTGCTATTTCTTTTGTAATTGGTACAGTTTTGTAGAAGTACAGTTTAATAAAAAAATGTTTTTAAGTAATGGTATTCGATTATTGACCAGAATCGATGGAGGCAGAGTCCGCTTTATGGTTACATAAAGTGGCCGAAAAACAAGAAAAGTATTCTATGTAAAAAGTCATAGTAAGGGAAAAGATGAGCACTTTTAAGATGCTGCCAGACGATCGAACTTGGTCCGGTAGCAGAACATCGAACCGTCTGTTAGCAGACCATATTCATGCGTGACACGATCAAACATGGTAATCTCACGAACTCGCACCGTTGGTAGCGGACCAGTCCGATCGTCTGGTAACACCTTTTCAATTTAACGTCGCATGTATTAAGCAGAGATGTATTTGATGTTAGTTTTATAATAAAAATTATCAGCTATTAATATCATTACAAAAATAAAGTTAGTATATAAGGATTTTTACATAACATTTTCATTTTTATATCCTGAGTTTATCCATTAATCCTTAACCCTACTTTACTATTTACGCAAGAGAACAATGCACCTAGATTACTATTGTCACTAAAACATACCGCGGGAGGTTATTACTAACTCATTGTGGGACCATCTCATTGTCATTTCAACGGAACTTAATATCCCACAGATCGTCCCATTGTGGCGGCGATATTACGCTCCTCTGGAGATCAAAGATTAAATGCATTCATATGATCGTCAGTTGTAATGAAGACATGAGTTTTAGTCATAGCCAATATTATTAAGTATTCTAGATAGGTTTTAATCCATCCCGAAGGGTACTTTTTATGCCATACGGAAGATAAACAGCGACTCGTTTGCACATCCTGCACATCTTGCACATTCTGAATTTAAAGGGACAGGACAGGGCTTCCAAATATTTTCTCTCCGAATGAAACACATTACCAGCTTTGCTCAAGTATACTGCGTGGTGGTGCTTCGCCGCACGGGTAAGCTTATTTCACCTATCTTACGCGTATGATCCCAAATTTTTCAAAAGGAACGTGAAATATTTAGTTTTCGGGCAGACGATGTGAGGCTGATCTGGACTCTACAGGATCAGGTGAGGTGAAATCAATTTGTTCCGGGAAAATAATAAAAAATCTGTTTCCTTTTGTTTAAGTCATACGGCAGACAACATGCAAGCGGGCCACTTGATGGACAGACGGGCATCCTACTAATATTATAAAGGCGAAAGTTACGTGTATGTTTGTTAATTCTTCACGCTCAAATAGCTGGGCCAATATTTATGATATTTGGTATGTAGGTAGCTGATACCTTGGATTTACACATAGGGTACTTTTATACGGAAAAGTAAGCGATTCCCGTAGGATTTGATCAAAAGTCTGATATAGATGGCGCTGCTGTGCATAAATAAATACACGCAAACGAAGTTGCGCGGGTTTCACTAGTTACCAATAATCCCTGTTTCCAGTACAAAATACATGGTTCAATTTATGACATAGTAGTGGTAAAACCTAGCCCCACTAATGCTATTAACTGATAATGGATCGTACAGTAATAAAACCGTTCGTTCTTAAGTCAATGTAGCAAGGTTTACAATGAACATTGCATGTGACCGTAAATGCACTCGAGTACCTCAGAATGTAGGCGTGAAGCGATGACACGCTACTTTACTTCGCCCACAGAGTTCTCTTATTTTTGCTTCGGCATTTCCTTTGCACTGCAAAAGTTTTAACAGGGGTTTTAACCTTTACTTGCATGAAAAGAATAATCTCTAATCTATCTACTAGAGCACCGGCACGAGCACGAGCAACCGGCTTCGCAATTTTTTTTGTAAGAATCCCAAAATATAAAAAAACATATGTACCTATGTTCCCAGTGACAGAATTTTTTAAATCGGTCCAGTAGTCTCGGAGCCTATTCAGTGCAAACAAACAAACCATCAATCAAATCTTTCCACTTTTTAATATACACTCAGGAGCACGTTGAGCTTTACACTTGCAATACAATTTTGGCTCTTATGACAGAGAACTTAAGAATGATACAAAGTCCGATATGTAAAAGTCGACCTGCGATTGACTGTACCTAATATACATAGAGAAGAAAGATTTCATATTTTTCTCAGACTGAAACTACTGGACCGATTTGAAAATTTCTTTCACCGTTAGCTACACTATCGCCGGATGACTTAGGCTATATTATAATTTGTTTAAAATTTACCCGAAGTGATAAGATATCTGACCTGAGACCAGAAAGGACCCATGCAGGCGAAGCCGTGGTACCAACAACAGTTAGTATATAAAATATAAGAATAGCAGTATTCTGCTACGTCACGTAAGCGAGAGAAGTGGTCAGATCGGTTACCACTATTGTCTACAGTTGTAGAGGCTTTGTGGCGTACTTCCGATGGCATTCAATACAGATGGTCTATGGTGTAAGTTATAAGCAGATAACTATAAAAATCTTTTTACAGAAATTAGAAAATTATGAGAAATGGCGAATAATTAGTTCAGTCGATTACTTTATTCTTAGAATTCAAAGAAATGCACTCACCTTGCTTGCTTTGCTTGCATTCCGGGTTTTCAAACGGAGTTTCTTCTGGACTCTGCTGCTTTACTAGTTTAAGCAAGACCAAAGTTGAAATGGTCTGTCTTCGAGACATTACAAGGAAATGCTAACCAAAAATCTTAAAAAAGAATATATGGACATATGGGTTCTTTCCAGTCGTACAAATGCCTCGTGGAAAATAATAGTGCAAACGAGTTATCAGAGAGAGAGATTTTATGAAGACGTGTTTGTACGCACATCGTATAAGGAAATGTTTTCATGTAAACGTGATAACACGCCAGCCGCATGGAAAGGGTTAAACAGAGGTTATGTAAATCCGCTGCCTCTCATGATTTGTACGAGTGGTGATGTCTCACACGGCGGTCGTTCCTAAAGTCTGATAACCATTTACACATGAAATATGTCCTGCCTATGCCCGGGACAGCGCTTTTATGAACAGAACGTCTCGAACATTCGACAGAAGTACTTTTGTACATCAATAATGAAATGGATATGAATATCACGATGTCAATTCTGCCTTTGATTCCATATTATTATCGTACATCAATGTATGTTTTACAAGACTTGTCCTTTTTTGTACCTAACTAATAATACCTATTTAAGTATTTAATAAAAAATAGATAGATATGCTAAAAACTGGAAAGAAAGTGAGTGGCTTAGCGGTGTTTTAAGGTTTTTTCGAAATTTTCCTACTCGTCATAGAAAAATCAACTTTAGAATATTTTTGAAAACTTATTGAGACCGTTTTGGAAGATGACGAACTAACAACCATTTTCCATTAAAATTCCGGCAGTAAATATTTAATATTCCAGGAATAATGAGGTTTCAAGTGAAAAGGTAGAACAACAAGTACCTACCGTTGGCCTGTCACCATACGAAATATAATATTAATCTTATATAATTAATATTTTTTATTACATAATTGCATTAGATTTAATGTGTAATACGTTAAAATGTATTTATGCGACTCACATTTAAATTATTATCTGTCAACCCTTGGGAAATGCAGATATACACGAATACGGTTTTCCATAATAAGATATTAATAATTACAAACTAAACACATGACATACCTACATATCATATAAGAATTATTGTTTATTATCTACATCTACACTAATATTATAAATAGGAAATATTTATATTTCTGTATGTGTGTATGTATGTTTGTAATGAATAAAATAAAAAAAAACTGGACCAATTTCAAAAAGTCTTACACCGTTTGCGTTGGAAAACTACAGTATCCCCGAATAATATAACCTCCGTGGCGTAATGGTTACCACGCCAGACCGCCACCCAGGAGGTCCCGGGTTCGATCCCCGGTCGGGTCATGATGAAAAACGAACTTTTTCTGATTGGCCTCGGGTCTTGGATCTTTATCTATATATGTATTTGTTATAAAATATTATATCGTTGAGTTAGTATCCCATAACACAAGTTTCGAATACTTTGGGGCTAGCTCAATCTGTATGAATTGTCCCTATATATTTATTGATTTATTTATAAGCTTATATTTTCTTAAATATTAGGGATCTGGGGGGCGGCGCTAGTAATTTATAACTTCAAATGTAAACCCGACGCATTACATTTGGTCCCAGCTTCTCGCTAGCCTGGCCGACCTCTTATCATCCTCTCGTGAATCCTGTGCATAAATCACTGCTTGTTATCACTACTATGCTCTCCTATTAGGTACCTAACATAAATTGCAAATGGAGAAATTTATGTATTTTATTTACACTTAGCTCCTCTGACACATATAACGTACATTTTTTTAAATTACCTTTATTTATTTATTTTTTAATCAGAAATAGGTTTGCGTTTGACCACAGCGTGCCTGACGGTAAGCACCGCTGTGATCTACGATGTAACACGCTCACCTCGTAAAAACCTATTTACTCGAGATTTGAAGACCCCTGGATATTTTTCAGGAAATACCGATTCCGGTAGATTTGCAATGTAATATTATTACTTCATTGCAAATAAAGACGCGTAAGGTACATGAATTAAAATGTACAGCGGCATCATTGCGATTTGCGATACTATTATAAAAAGGTTGATTATAATATTTATTGTTCACTTTATGCCGAAAATTATGTTAACTTGTTTTGGCGTCAATTGTTAATTTAAGTTACATTGTTTATTGTATTTGATTACAAATAAAAATATATAAATAATGAAGCAGCAATGCATTCCGTTATGTGAGACAGACATTAAAGGTTAAAAGTTGTTTTATGTAACTTCAAAAATGGAAGTCAAGAAATACAAAATACAACAATATTCTGAAATCATAGCAGACTGTAGTGAGCTTTTGATAAAATATGCAAGCGGCGGCGCGTGGACATTCTCACAAAGCGAATGCCAAATGTCCCATGGCACTTATTGGAATAAACCACTGGGATTCCTGATACAGATACCTCAACGCTCAGTATTCCAAACTATGGATGTTTATAGGAGAGCCGAAACTAGTCGAAATAGTTTTTTAGTCGAAAGAGATTCGAAAGAGTCTGTAATAGGCCTTTATAATAATCCTAAAGGAATTTCTAATACATCTTAAAAACATTGTTTTGTAGACCAGTTGCTACATAGGCGAGCTACAACAAAGGCGAGTTACAAATGCACCGATATAATACTAACTCAAATAAACAAGGTTTTTAATAATAATGCAACGCGAAAGTTTAAAAGTTATTAAAAGAGGTATTTATCAAAATTCCCAAAAAAAAATTTTTAAGATTTTTTACTGAACACTTTGTCCGTACCAGAATGTTCATTAAAAAATATACGTACCTGCACGTTCAGTGCACGGCAGAATTATTTATATTTTTAAGGCTATAATTATGTATGATAAACAAAATTAATTTCTTGTGTTCATGATATTTTTATTAATTAAGAGTTTAATAACTGTTCCTTTTATTGTCTTTTATTGTCAAGACGTGAATCAAGATAGCTTTATTGTTCCGTGACAACAGTGGACGAACTACGGAAATTATGGTGAGGGGAACTTCCCCTTACAATTTACAGGACACTGTGACAAAGGATCTACTAACTTAGGTACCTAATTTTACGAGTAAACATAAAGCTAGTAAAAGAATAAACGCATCACAACGAATCGCAACGCAGCACAGCGCAGCGCAACGCAACGCAACACCTTGCCTTGCCTTGAGGGCGTTAAAAATTGTCGCAAGTGGTCACGACGCAACTGTATGGTTCAAATGAATTACCTCCACGAGGATCAAGCGTATTCGACGATATACTGATGACTGATATTTCGATAATACAAAAAAAAAACCTACGAGCTTATAGGTAGGTACGTAAATTCTTATCGAAACAATCTGTTTCTTGGCATGAAGTGTTTAAAATGTGATCACATATTCACGTTCGTACGCTGAGTTATACTCGCTCGTGTTGAGACATTAAGCCATAGAGTAAGGGTGTATACAAACAAACACAAGATTCACAGTAAATTATAAACGGCTATGTTGTGTTGCTACGGTGAATAAGGTCTCCAGAGCTCCACTTTTACAGGGTCGGCAACGCGCGTGTGATAACCCATTGCAACCGTCCACAAGCTACGGCGATTGCTTACCTTACCATCAGGTGGGCCGTAGGCCGTACGTAGCCCGTATGCTTGTTTGCTATCTTAGTGGTATACGATAAAAACACACAGTTAAATGAAACAAGGAGTTTGAATACCCAATACAAAAGTGGTTCTCTACAAATTGTATACTAACGATATCTGGAAGATAAGAATAGTGGCGTCAAGAAAACCACACCCTCAAAGAACCGAATCCTTTGATTGACAATCAAAGTGACAGTTTTCAAATGTGACGTTATTTTATGTACAGATTCGTCAATGTTATGACCAGAGAAACTACACCCACACCCACATTGCTAACGAGTATCTATTAGTTTCTTTTATCTGTGATAAGATTTTATATCCATGTTCCTCATGACAGCCCGGTGGAGTGTTAGTTGGTATTTTAAGAACATACTTAATTAAGTTTTTTTTTTTAACACGAGTTATTACTGCTTTTAGTATTAAAGCTCATTATTACATTGTTAATGTTCTTAAAATTAAGAAATATAATACTGCAGACAAAAAATTATGAATATGATTTTCTTTTATTTCTTATTTTGTAAATAGGAAATAGCAGTAAATCTCCCAGTTCCCATTTCTGTGGAAATAGGCATATTAAAAGCTATTTCCAATCGTCACAATTTTTTCCAACTACCAGTTCAGACTTGTACTGTTGTGCAGATTTGTATTAAGAAGAACTGGCATGAAACTAAGCACTTGTTTATTTTTTTGACTAGGACATTCACGTTGCTAAATTATGACTTAAGAATATTATATCATTACACACATTAACCTAAATCGGGCTTAATCTCGAGTGTCTCCGGTGTGCACGGGGTTTAAGTCGAATAAGATTAATGTCCCAAAACACGCCGTCAATGAAAATTCAGTGATTTATTGACGGGAGCAGTCACATGATGGATCCAGAGGCGTTTAGCGTACGTGCAACTAATGTACTTAAGGATGTACTTACCTTGCCTTTCACAATGCTTAGTAGACAAAAATCCTATTAATATAATTTTTTTGAGATATTTAGTCACTTCAAGCCAGTTGCAAAATGCATTTTAATCCAAACAAATAGGTAATTCTTGAAATACTTACCTCTATTTTGTATTAGGGAAAAAAATATGTTTAGCAAATAAGAATTGTATAATTTTATGGATTTTAAGTCTGTGGATTTTGAAGTAAAAAAAAAAATGTTATAATGATTAGGTATCATAATATTATGTGTAATATTTTTCTTTTCTCAATTCACCATCAATGTATTTAGAAACCGCTCGATGGATTTGATTGTTTATCATGTACAGAGATGTTTGGTTTTTACTCAATTAAGTGAAAAACGGCTACATGCATTTGATTAAAAGCTACGTATGTAGCTGATTTAACCCGAATTAGTTTTCGCGGAATAACAATTTTCTTTATTGACTGGAAAAAGACATCCATGCAAGCGACAGCGGATATTGAAAATAAAAATAAATATTGTATTTTTTTCTCATTATATGTTTAGGTGATTTATAAATTTCGGTTAAGTATGATTGAATAGCATTTATACTATTATTCATATCAGTGAAACATTATTAGTTACCTATATGTACAGCATAAATTATGTCATCACTTATGTACCTTGTCAACAGTGTTGACCATGTTCACTCTAAAATCTTTAGTGATTAAATAAATTAAAAGTAAAAAAATAATATTTAAAAACAAGCTTTTATTTAATTGCGCTAAAAAGAATAAAATAATCATTTTTATTTTAAAATTTTAACTATCAACTTATAACGTCATTACACAATTTATATGACATAAAAGCTTGTCGCGAGATTTAATTACTAACATTTACTAGTGGTACGAATAAATGTTAGTTCGATAATTATGTTTTCCTAAACAGGTAAATCTCGCGACAAGCTTTTATGTCATATAAATTGTGTAATGACGTTATAAGTTGATAGTTAAAATTTTAAAATAAAAATGATTATTTTATTCTTTTTAGCGCAATTAAATAAAAGCTTGTTTTTAAATATTATTTTTTTACTTTTAATTTATTTTTTACTTTTTAGTTATCACTGGACAGGTTTCGCAGTGCCATCTATTGCTGTGCATCATATCCCACTGCTGGTCTCAGGTCTCTCTTCAATCGAAGGTGATTAGAGCGTACCTACTCTGCCACGCTGCTCCAATGCGGATTGGCAGAGGTCGGTGTTTTCAAACCGCCCTAAGGCCACCGACTTGGCTTAATGACTGTCATCTATCGACAACAGCCGGGACCGACGACTTAACGTGCCCTCCGAAGCACGAAGAAGCTCGAGATAACGAAACCCATCCAAACGCTGGCTAGGGTCGCCGTCGCTTAACTTGTGTTTTCATATTAGAGTGTGACACACAGCGACGCCATCGAGCTCCTCATACTAGTCATACTATCATACTAATATTATAAATGAGAAAATGAGTTTGTTTGTTTGTTATTCCTTCACGGCTTGACTAATCAGTTGATCATTATGAAAATTTGTATATGTCAGGGGTACAGAGCCCAACATAGGCTACCTTTTTACCCGTGAATCCGTATGTCAATCTAAAGGGTAAATATTTTTTCTACTATAAAATGCTATCGGCCAACAGATGGCGCCACAAGTCGCGCTATGGGTTGTTTTGTTGTCAAACGAGATCTATGTCATAAAATTAACGCAAGCGAAGTCGCGAGGAAAAGCTAGTAATAGATAAAATACATTTTAATTCATAACCGGTATAAAAAGAGCCATGTACCAATGTAAAATGTACCAAGTGTAGGGTCACATAATATTGGTTGTTTAAAGAAGAAGAAGTAACTACAAATTTACGATTTTCAGATTTATTCCTGTACTTGTACTACATCATCTTGCTTCTTGCCAAATTTCATGATTCTAGAACAACCGGAAGTACCCTATAGGTTTTTGGTCGGAACTGTTTTGTACGAAAAACGGAACACAAACGGCTGTATCGTAATTTTGTTATCATAATATTGTATTGTCATCTGATCTACAGTTTTAAGCAAAATTTCAGCTCAATCGGTCTTCGGGAAGTGGTTCAAATTATCGTTCCAAGATTCCACCCTTACATACATACATACATACATACATACATACATACATACATACATACATTCATACATACATACATACATACAGGTCAAGTTAAATAAAAGCTTTTAAAATGGAACTCAAGGTAAACAAAAGTGGCAGGTTACTAAAGTAAATACAAAATTTCTGCCGCTGACTGTATCTAATGGCCCATGGTCATCTTATATTATGTACCGTTTATTCGGTTCTTTACCCCTGAAGGTTATTAATAAAGATATAAAAACGTAAATTACCTTAAACATTGACTATTCTACCCTAGACTCAATTGGATCATAATCTTAGCATGATGGATGGACTACTCGATCAAATGCTGTCTATTTCTTATAGTAATCTCAATAAGCTGAATGATTTTGTTGTCTGTGATGTTTTTTTTTTTTCAGAAACTATAGTTTTATCAATTTTGTTATTTGCTGGCGTCCTGCCCCGGCTTAGGTTAGGTTTTAGAGGGATCCCTAATTTTATTGATAATAAAATATAGCCTAAGTCACCCGGGGATAGAGTAGCTTCCCAACGAAGAATTTTTGAAATCGGCCCAGTAGTTATAGAGTTTATTCGTTACAAACAATCTTTCCTCTAATATGCACTGCACTGGTCCACGAGAATCGAAGATCTCGTAGACTACGTCCGTAAGAAGTCGGTTGGAGTCTCGCCATAAAGTGAATTTTAGTTCGTTTGTGGTGAGAGTACCAACACACCATCTGGAGACCTTCATGAAGTAGACTTCTGGCCGCAGGGAGTCGTGTTTCGGAAGTTTCGAGGCCGGCTGCCAGCTGACAACGCACGCGTTTTATCGACGAAGCATATTTAGAGTGTTAATTGTTATATTATTTTATGTATGTTAAATTGTAAGGTATATATTATAATATTGTATATATGTTAGACTATAAGGTATGTATTATATGGGCCATAATTTCATTGTTAAATTCGTTGCCTGAAATAAGATAGATAGATAGATAGAATAAGCTTTATTTGCAAAACACACAGTGATACAATAAACAGTAAAAGTAACAAACAAAACATGTGTATATGCAACAAGGCGGCCTTATTGCTCAAAGCAATCTTTTCAAGGCAACCTTAGCAAATTATTAAGATAAAAATAAATAATATAGTCGTAATAGTTATTAGTACAGATATCATAACCGAAGTCTACCTTTAGGGTTAGAAGCAAAGTGGATGCGTTGTCGACCACCAATCCATAAATGTTTAAAGTCTAGACCACCGCGATTATCAATGTCTCAAAAATTAATTCAAAAAGTCATAAATATATTTGTTACATTTTTATTTTACAACATAATGACACATAGAAAACTTGTTCTCCATAATCCAATCGAGAAGCATTTTGATGTGATCACTCGCTATCATTTATATTTCTTCTTTCTGGTATTCTCAAGTAAATTGCCTATATTTTGGCATGTTTTAAATCTTATATTTTTATCACCCCCAACAGATTACTATTGCAATGTAACAGATTTAGGTAATGATTCTGAATCGCAGAATTTTTGCCCTTGTGACGAACCATGGTGGGATAGAAGTGTGTTCACAGAGACAGTTCAGTCAAAATTTACTCTTATTTGTGATAAATCTTGGTACGTTAGCTTTTCAGAGAGTTTCTCATTTATAGGGGCTTTAATTGGAGCGTTCTTATTTGGATATCTATCAGATAAGTATGTGATTTGTTTTAGAATACCTAATTGATTATTACAATATCTTTAAATCTTTTGGTGCTTTTTCTTTATCAGTTTTTGCTTTTATACTTTGTTAATTTTTTAATTTCATATTTTTAATTTCACATGATAGATCATCATGATTGACTAAGTTTAAATCCTGTATTAAAATCTTTTAAAATGTATTCTTGTTGCAGATTTGGTCGTCTGCTGATGTTATCAACGTGCTGTCTAATCATAGCTGTATCAGGTCAGTGATTTTTAGAGTAACCCCACAAACATTAATAATTTCCTAGGTTAAAGTGTAATAATTAAAAAAAATATTGAAATTCAGTCATGGACTACTTGACGGATAGTAGCAACTACTGCTTATGAACATCCGCGACACGAAGAGCGTTACTAATAACTTGTCCATCTCCAAGATAAAACTCTACTTCTTAAACCATTCCATATTACAGTCACAAATATAACCAGGGGATCACATAATCTGACAATAAATTTCTGATATTGTTTCTCAGGTTGCCTGGTAAGGTTTATGCCCTCTGTACCAACATTCATAATAATGAGATGCATAGAAGGTGCAGGAGCTGGTGGAGCTATAGTCACAGCCTATGTTTTATGCGTAGAATACTGTGGAGTGCGTCAAAGAGAAACTGTAACTGCGCTATTTCATTTACCAATAAATTTAAGTCACGTGTCTATATCCGGAATGTCATATATATTCCGGCATTGTGATGATTTCCAACTGGCTATATCGATACCAGTATTTCTATTTGTGGGACTACAATGGCTACTAATGGAATCACCAAAATGGTTGATGGACAATGATTATGTTGACAAAGCAGCGACTGTAATGGAAAAAGTGTGTAAATTGTAAGTTTATAAAATGTGGTAAGGTATTTCGAATTATTTACTCATTTATTACGTTCAATTATATTTTATGATGTGTTTAATTAGAGATATATTATTACAATACTCGTAACATGAAGAGGCTATTTCGTTATATGAGTCTATACCACAATTACCACAGCTGACACAAGATATTTTACAATGAACCAAAGCGTTTTTGAACACGATAAACTCAAACACTGCCTAACACATACGGCTTTCGGCTTAAAAATGTGATGAACGTATACAAAGATTTTCTCTAGGATAAAAAAAGAGGGTAGCAAGAATGCTAATTATTAATATACTATACATTTTTCAGCAACAAGGTATCCCATGAAACCATCAAAGAAGAAATCGAACACTACCACGCAAGCCATTCAAATAAGGTCGACGATCGAATAAGTTTCTGGCAAGTTTTCAAGCATAAAATCCTATTTATCAACCTTTGCTGTATGAGTGTTATTTTCTTCGTATGCGGGATGGGTTACTATGGCGTATCCCAATTTATCGGCAAAATGAGTGGAAATATTCATATGAATGTCCTAATATCTGGCACTTTACTCATACCAGGAACATTATGTTGTGTAATCCTTTTGAGAGTATTAACAAGACGCACCTTTTTGATGGCTACAAATTTTTTATCTGGGGTATTTATGATTATAGTTATATGTGTACCCCTACGTTTGCCTTGGGTTAGAGTTGTTATAGCTTGTATTTGCAACAGTTTCTTTTTTATGTCATTTATTATTGTTTTTCTTTTTGGAGTTGAATTGTTTCCGACGTCTGTACGGAATTCGGTTTTAGGTTTCTTGTCTGTTGTTTCGAGATTAGGACAGATTATAGCTCCACAAATAAATTCATTGTCTCATTTAGCATCTGGATTAATTTATGGAGTTATGGCTATGATTGGTACAATTTTATGTTATCCATTGCCGGAAACCAAAAATGCGGAGTTGCCTTCAACTTACCGTGACTCTAAATGCTTGTATAGAAACAGTCAAAATAATGAGATAGAGAATTTGTTTATTGGACGAAAAAGTACCTCTGATTGAGGTTCTTTGAGCATCAGATCTAGTGTTTGTCAAAGCACCGAAATCGTAATTAAAAGATCTTTGTCAAAATAGACCTTACCTACTGGTGGCGTGAGTTTTAATACATTCCATTAATCAACGATAGGTGTTCTTGTTGAAAATAAATATTTATCAACATTATGTAAACCCTGTTTCTTTTAACTTGACCAATGTAGTAAACAATCTTAGCGTGTCTTTTTATTCAATTATCCATGTGTAAAATCGATAAATCGCCAGAATAATAAGAGTGTTGTGTTAAATGCCATTTCTAACTATATTATTATTATTTGGGTGTGAATGATAATCTTAATTGCCTATTTTCGTTAAAAAGACATGCTAAGATTGTTTACTACGTTGGTCAAGTTAAAAGAAACGGGGTTTAGAGGGTTTAGGTTCTTATATGTACAAACTTCAATAATTGTTTTATACTTTCTGATGATGTTGTGTGAAGAGATTGAATGATTTTGATAATATATTTTATTAAAAAAAAAATTAATTGACTAGATTCTGTACGTGTGTAAATAATGCTAATAACGAAATCGCAAGCGCTTTGTTACTTTAGTTAAGAAAATTAATTTTCATTATGTCACCTAGCGCCATCTATATATTTAATGAGTATTAAATGTCAAATAAAATTACTTTTATTTTACTTCGTTGATTTTACCTGTTAGATTTTGATTTCTAGTGTCTTTTCAGCAAATCAAAAAATCCCTGATCTATGTGTATAAACAAACTTATTTTGAAGGTTAATTACCAGAGTTAATTATTTATCATCATCTTTGCCATTAAACAACGCGAAAACTTGGTTTAATGGAAAACCAATGAAAACTGTCTGTGGAACGATAAAAAATTCAATGCTGTTTTCTTTTGTATTCTGTAGTCAAACTCCCAAAGCGGTTTTATAAGAACATATGAAAGCTACCCCCAAGTAATTTACAATAAAACAGAGGCATCCAGCGACATTGTTATTTTCAATAAGCTCCCATACCAGGATAATGAAAAAAGTTTTTATTACCCACAATACGCAGTTGAAGGGAACAGCTACAGGCGATTCTTTTAAATATAACTTGTTTTAGTAGTTCTTACAAGACGAGACGCATTCTGTTTATGAAATTGATATCTGAACATATAGTATAGTTTTTCATATAATCCTTTATAGTGCTCCCACACTGGTGTAATACAACGTTATTGAAAAATTGTAACATTCAGTGAGGGAACGAAAACCATTATTGAAATGTTTTAAAAATGTTTGTTAGCTAATGTTACAATTTCTTCAATAAAGTTACAAACAGCTCTCTGCCCAGCAAATCTGGATGTTTCTAGAAGCAACCGGTCTGGACAGGAAAATTTAAATAAAGGACTTTACTACTTTTATAGCCCAAAGCAACAAATAATAATAATCCTTTATAGTGCTCCCACACTGGTGTAATACAACGTTATTGAAAAATTTTAACATTCAGTGAGGGAACGAAAACCATTATTGAAATGTTTTAAAAATGTTTGTTAGCTAATGTTACAATTTCTTCAATAAAGTTACAAACAGCTCTCTGCCCAGCAAATCTGGATGTTTCTAGAAGCAACCGGTCTGGACAGGAAAATTTAAATAAAGGACTTTACTACTTTTATAGCCCAAAGCAACAAATAATAATAAAACAACAAATAATAATAAACACCGGTGTAGAGAGCATCTTTACATTGTCAAGTCAAAGTCAAAGCGTTTGTTCAGAGACTAGACCTAAACCACTTAAGTGTACAAAATAAAAATCAACTCTTCAAAATGCCTCTATTTCGGAAATAAAAGCAAAATGGACACTGATAAAAGAATTTGGTGGTGGTTAAGGTATTATTCTTTTTCTTTCTTCCTTCCCGTGTATAGTTTCATATCAACCCATATTCATCGCACTGCAGAAATAAGAATCTCCCTTGAATTGAATAGGATTAGACTCTAATCCTTTTCAATTAGAGCGTCAGCTACGTTGCTCTAATGCGGATTGGCGGAGGCCAGTAAAAAACTTTTAAAAACAGTAATATTTTATTATATTAAGCTGATGCTATACTACAGTCACTCGTGTCAAACTTTAAAAATTCCTTTTAGTATTTTTATAGACGTGTGCTAACGCCGACTGGGTGTGGTCAAACCATCTATCACGAAGGGGCGGATGATTTACTGCCCGTCGCTGGGGAACAAGTCTTAATGTTATGTCTCATAGATAGGTTTACCTGTTTTCCTCAATATGTTTACTTTTATGCAGATATTATGCAGGAGATAACATTACTATTAGGTACTTAGGCACGTTTTCACCAACAATCCCTTAAATTTAAAAGACTCCAAACATCTTTCCTTATATCCAAATCCTTGTTTTTGGTACGTGTATGACATTTAAACATAAAAAATAGGAATTATTAGTTAAAACGGACATAAGTTTCGTTCTTCTGCGGTTCTTCAAAATTCTCTTCTCAGTGATTAATAAATTAAATTCTGAAGTGCTAGAACATTTAGGACATGGCCTAGTTCGATCGGGGAAGTACCATCCTTCCACAAAATATCGGCATGAAGCAGCAATGCGTTTCATTCCTGAAGTGTTTTTAACCTAGATTTTTTTTTAAACAAAAATAACATAGAAAAACTCATTCCGGTCTCTTGAGATAACAATAAGAAAGCAAATTAACATTATTTTGCATTTAAATTAAACGAAAAACCCAAAGACTCGAATTAGATGCTAAATAAAATTACGATTTAAGTAATTATTTTATTAGCTGATTACTATTCTAGTCGTGAATCTAAAATACATTTAGCTTAGTAATTATCTGAATAGCTGAAACGAAAAAATATACGTTTTAGGAATCTAAAGTCAATCAGTCAGGCAACTGGCAGCTAGGCGCCAAAACGCTTGAGTCGCGCAGACGTAAAACGAAGTTCGAAATTCATACTCTACTCAGTGCATAACAACAATGGATTTTCAATTGTTTTATAACCTGTGAGCCCAAATTTTGGCGCGTAGTGCTCTATTGCACGGATTTATAGATCGACAGTTTAATAAATGAATCGGTAAAACGTAAAACGTCACAGCATCGCGTATTATCCAAATAACAATCAACCGCTCACAATTAGCATAATCAGTATTAAGACCTTTAATTTCACTGTAAACTTGGCTTAACGTAAGCGTAGCGTCTGGAGATTTACTGCAATTACCAAACCGCAGGCCGTGGTCTTGCACGTGTCGGCTGTCTGGTAGCTGTCTGCCGCACACAAATATTATACGCTATCCTGCATTATGCTTGAAATTCTGCAAGGTAATTTTTGACTTCTATACTATTGTAGAAACCGAGATAATAGCGTAGTAGGGACAGTTCAAGCGAGACCGCTTGTATTTATTTTGTCCCGGTTTTTGATTTAAGGGGAGGTCGTCGTTCTGTAACTCTGTTCTGTAAAAAAAAACGGAAACATTCACTAGATGGCGCCTAAATCTAATCGCGTCGAAGAAGCCCGCCAATTTAAATTGAACATCAAGTTAAATACAAGTACAAGTAAACTTGTAATATTCATGTTTACGAGTTTGCCAATCAGTAGATTTTATTCTAGTTTGAAAAGATGTTTTGTGTTTTGATAAAAAAAACTATTCAATTGAAAGATTTGCGTCTAAGCGATCTCACACGCCAGTGGTATCGCGCGATTCTGGATACGAAATTTGCGGCAGCCAAACATGTAAGCGGTACGAAATCTGTGGCGGTACGTGGCAGTACTCCTGATGGAAAATGGTTACCGCCGCCCACCCATAAGCAGTAGCATAGCACCAGGGGCGCTACCAACTTGTTGTCCGAGAGAGAAGGGAATAGAGAGAGAAAGGATAAGGGAAAGGAGCCACCGATCGAAAAATAAAACAAAATCGTTTATTTTGCAAGTTGATTTACAGGAAATACTTTCGCACGTCAATTTTTTTTTATCCTACCAGTACTTCAACGCAAGTGTCAAACCCTTGGACGAATTAACCACTGTGGTTAATTCACTTCTTCTCAATTAATAACGTTATTAATTATAATATTATTTAGGGGTTTGAAGGGGTAGACCGTTTATGAAAAGTTTAGTCGGGGAAGTACCATCCCCGTAGGTAAGTTCTAAGAAAAAATAATATTGAAACTATAACATTTTGACTGTGCGTAGACAGTCAATGAGTACAAATTAAAGAGCCAAATTACTTTCTATCGTTTATTATTAAATACCAATCTTATACCATACACTAAACAGTACATTGAGATCGCTAGTAATTAATCTAATTAAATATAACAGTACTAATTTACGATAATTGATCCGCGGCTGAGACGATTTACATATTAAAACTATATTTATTATGAGGTCAAATAACAAAGGATGTCTGTAATTTTCGAATTATAAAATCGATAAAAAAGTAGAATTCCTTAAATAAATTATGTTTAATAGCCAGTTTTTGACACACATTTTTAAAGTTAATGACACATTAAATTAAAGCTGTCATTGACAAGCTAAACGAGAAGGAAGAGATAGCTTGAGACTTAATGTGGAATTAAAATTAAAATGCTTTTCCTAAACGACCGTGTGTAGAAAACGTCACTTTTAATAGTAAGGTGTGGTAAAAATAGCTTCTTAACCCGTCTCAAGAGTTCAAAGAAAGTCGTATTGAAATAAATATTATTTTCGTGGTTGATGGAGAATAAAATTAAAACATTTTATTGTGTAGTCTACGTACAGCCAACCGAGGATTTTGATGCTAATGTGGTAAGTGCGAGAGGGGGGGGGGGGGGGGATCGTGCGTTGGCTTCGTTTGACGCTACGCTCCCCCGCCTAGCCGCTCACATACCTAAGGAGGTGACAAGCACTTCCGCGCGCACTCTAGTACAATATTAATTAATATTCGGAAAACTTGAATCATACTTAGGGTCCTGCTTACCTCTTTCACTAGCCGACTGTTCGAGCTACGAGTTTTACACCTCACGTTCGAATACGAGCACGTTAGAATATAGTATGTGAAATAAAAAACGCCTAGTGACGCGCACATATACTTGCTTGTGTTCAAAATGCGGTAGTCATAGTTCCAATAATAGAACTTAAAAGTTATGTGAAAAATTCGGACTCCTTCACTTCCAAGCTATCCATTCTAATACAGCAACTATAAGAGTCTGTCTGTATTTTCCATCATATTCCAGAATGCCTTTGCTGTCAAAACAATCAAAGGTTATAAATCGAGAAAGCTTGTCGAACTACGTTACAGTGTAGGCAAGGGGTCAGATTACCATAAATTGACACTCGGCGGTTTACCGACCCGCCGGTGCCTCGTACGAGGCCCGTTACCCTACCGCCATCTATATGCGAGGGTTAAATTCAATGACAGGTGATGTTACTAAGAAAATGTTAGATAAAGCGCATTAAATTAGAGTTTTCTAAATACTGCATAATATAACTCGGAATTTTCATTTATGATAACTATATACGGCGTGGGCTTTACTGATTGTTTTTCAATATATATTTAAACCAACATTTTTTCTCCTAGCCTGGAGTTATGTCCCACTTCCTAGTGTATATTATATCCCACTGCTGGGCAAAGGCCATTATACTTTACAAAATTAAAATAACTATGTCTATTCGGGACAGGATAGGTGGTTATAGTAAACAACAGCTAACAGTATAATCTTACTAATAATGTAACATTAGACCGGTAGTGCTCGGCAATCGAGCTTCACTTGATTTGCCTTCTATCTAGGTTACAATGCGTTTTGTTTCAAATTGCTGTTCCGGTATTGCAAGCGTCTTTAGGCTACGGTGATGCTTACCATCGGGCGGGCCAAAACCACCAAAGTTGCCAAGGAGGAAAGTCCTTTAAATTTTTCCTACTCCGTTTTTTATTACTACTTATTACTTTCAGATTGAATTTTTTTATTTTATTTTACCTCAAAGGTAAAACAAACATACGGTCGGCTGGATGGCTACGATCTTCTGTAACGTAGAGGTGCTTCCCCATACGGGCTGCTCCAATTTGAGCAGATTATCCACCCCTACCTCTAAAATCTGAATTCTCCGTGAGTTCAAAGACAGCTGAAGCTTCTCAACCAGGCCGTGAAAAGCTACATTGCATGTCAATGAAGCTTTTGCTGAGCTGAGCAGATGCCTTTTTGTTGTCTGATCTACATTCTTTATTATTTTATTGTTGTTAGTTATTTTTTTAAGTTCATAAATGTAAGTTAGACAATAAATAAACCATTTTCTTTCTTTCTTTCTTTCAATCTGAGAACGTCATTGTTGATCCTGGCTATACAGTACGAATAAACATAATTTACCCTATAAATGCATTATTAAATTTTAGAACTGAAGTATAGATGAAAGATGGAATGTAAACCCGTAATGCAAGCTGAAAACGCCCCGAGCGTACGGCGCACCCGACGTATGAACGTACACGTCGGACTAGCATACAGACATTCCGGACAGTTGGAGAATATGTATTTTGTATGTATATTTAATGGTATTTTGCTTTGCCTTTGTTGTATTATAACTGACATGCTTGCTTGTTCAGAACAAAGAGTTTAATGTTATGGTGTACGTGTACCCATGGCTATGCTAAATCTTTTTAATACATAAAAAACAATCGCAAATCGTGAATAAAAAAATGGATCGACTTTAATTTATTTATAAAATCATCCATGTTTCTATGAAATGTCTCTTTGGGCTGATTTTACAGTCAGGTTCAGACCTGACTTGACCGCGCCGTCCAGGCGATAATAAAATTACACTAGATAGGTTATTCGCGTTTCATATTCACGCAA
Organism: Endotricha flammealis; assembly: GCA_905163395.2. Classification (NCBI taxonomy): domain Eukaryota; kingdom Metazoa; phylum Arthropoda; class Insecta; order Lepidoptera; family Pyralidae; genus Endotricha; species Endotricha flammealis. The sequence continues at coordinate 1,482,630 of LR990858.1, read as the reverse complement.
TTCGTGCGCCGTTCATGAAACGCGTGCCGCCGCGCCACGGCCGCGCCGTCTCGGCCAGCGCTGTAAACTGTAACTAAAACTCGTTTCAAAGCATCCGCAGGTTAAACGCGCTGGTGTCGCCGGTGTCACTCTGAAATCAGCCCTTAACGTTCATAACTTTCGACTATTTCAATTTAGAAAGTAAATTTAGTTAAGAGATAAAACTAAAGTCATTGGAATATAGATAACCACAAGATGAGCGATTCGTCTCAGCCGCGCACACCCATTGACACAAACTAGTCGGCCGTGATGAGCCCGCACTCCCGCACCACCTGTTCTGTCGACACTGGGTTCAGGAACACTGAAATGATAATATTATTTAAATAAATATAATGTAAGAGAAACTACAATAAGATTTTATTATGACAAATTCAAATAAAACCAAAGTAACTCTCCCACGGTTGCTGAAGCGATTTTCATAGATTTTGAATGTTCTAATACGTCTAGAATAACAAAACACCTAACTATTTAAAACATTGGAAAATATACGAAAAAAATGAAAAAAAAAACCCTTGATTTTCCTATACAAAATGTTCAGTTGAGGGGTGGGGGGTGAAGATAATTATTATGCTCATGCCAAAAATCAAATGGATGAAGTCGTGGGCATTGCTAGTCTTTCATATTTTTTATATTATTGGCATCACTTCTCACAGCAAAACATTCTTGAGGCTTTCAAAACATGAAGCTTATATTACTTGGTTCAACCACTCAATAGACTTCATTTTCTGATTAAAATAATATACCTACTTAATATTAAATACCTAGTATGTTATAGGTACTTTATCATAATGTTAAAGATTTTCATGTTATGTAAAGGAAATATTAAAATATAGTACGCAGAATATTCGTTACAGCAATATCAGAATCAAAATTAAATTCCAAATTAATTTCGTTCTAATAAATCTTCCCTTAACCTAATATATTAAATGTCAAATTATGAATTGAAATTTGAATTGTAATACCCTAAAACTAGATTGTAATTTATTAATGCTGAATACTAAATTTCAGTCGATCCATAACTCAATTACAATTTCGCCGTGCGCCAACTTTCTGAGCTTTAAAACTGTCAGTTTGTAATGAATATTATTTCTTACAGATTTTTAATTTATTGTATGTTTACATAGATCTATCATCGAGGCAGCAAAAATAATTATATTTTAAACTAGCTTTTTTGCCCGCGACTTCGTTCGCGTGAAGTTCCGGACCCGTTCCCGTGGGAACCACATTGAATTTTGGAAAAAGCTATAGTCTATGTCACTCCCTGATCATGTAGCTTTCTACTGGTGAAAGAATTTTTGAAATCAGTCCAGAAGTTTCGGAGCCTATTCAATGCAAACAAAAAAACAAACAATCAAATCTTTCCTCTTTATAATATTAGTGTAGACAATTCTCACAGCGCACCTGGTTCCAAAGAAAGTGACCTGCTTGTGAATATACTTTATATCTTATGTGTGTTGCCCCGAGCGGAAATCGAACCTGCGCCGAAAGCCTGGTTCCGAAACTAAGATCTCTAGAAATCACCGGGATGTGAACGTTAAGTTTATGCAGTTTTTTTACAATAACAAACTGAACTCATTTTCAGATTTTCCATTTCCACTTCTACTCTTTAGCTATAGACATATGCATTCAAAATATTTTATTTTTTGATGAATATACGTTGTGGATAAATAAATAAATAAATGAAAACTCACTTGTACCACCTGTGAATAAATCCTGATCGGGAAGGATGCTGGCCGCCGCAACAGCTGCTTCGTCGAGAACTATCACCTGTAAAATAAAAAACGTATTTATTGTTTAATGTGTATAAAATAAATGAAAATAAAAAAAATAACAGTATCGTCCTAAGCTCCTTTTGTGTAGGTATATAATTGGTATTTCATTTAAATGTCAATTTTAATTACTACAAATTTTGTTGGCCTTTTGGTGCATACGCACATACACACGTATGTAACTTCTAATGTGTATAATTTTCTTGTTAAAAACCAAATAAACAATTTTTCTTTCAGATTTTGCAATGCCCTCAAACCTGCCCTAAATGATATCCTAGATAACCCAACTATAAGATAAATTGACGAAAAATCACATAAACATTGTCATCTTATCAGGAAGGATCTTAAGGAAAATAGATTTGATACAGTTTGTGACTTTGTCTTATTAAACAACCCAGATTTTCTAATATCACATATTCCTCATTTTAATTATTAGAACCTTACTCGTATCTTCATATTACTAACACCGTTCTATTATTAAATTTTAATCTTCTAAGCATGCAACACAATTTCCTTTCTTTAAAATTTTAAGTTCAGTAAACAAAGAGTAAATTCAAAATGCAAATTCTAAGTATTTATTTGAAACATCTAATTTTGTTATTTTTTTAATGCGTATGACTTCTTGTGGTTGAGATAATGTAAATGAATTAAATGAAATGAATACCAATATGACTGGCCTATTATACTAGAGGCGTTTGGGCGGCCTATTCCAGCCTATGTCCAGCAGTGGACTACTTATGGTTGTGATGGAAACGAGTACAATTTTTTGTAGTTTCATTCTTTTCTTTGGAATCAATCACACCCAAACATATAATACTTCTCCATCAGAGAACGTCACGTTGTCGGTTGATGACAGTAGTTTAGTCAACTCAGTGATCTTCAGGTGACTTAAAACACTGACATCAGCTAAACAGCAGTACCAATTGCGGGAAACGTTAATGAAATGATGATGATTGATAATAATATAATAAAAATGATTTATATACCTTTGGGCATCCGATAATCGTTGTAGTGGCTCTTTGTAATATATCCTCCGTAGGGATATTCCTCAATGGCAGGAGATCAATAGCATTAGCAGCCAAAGACCAGAGATGACCAGCACCCTGGGACGCCCTGGCGCCTTTTCGAAAATGAGGGTTGATTGAGAGGTTGTGCCTGACAGAATTCTTCCAGCGTTCGTCATTGGCTTTGTAAAATGGAAAACGGTCACTGTAACAAAATAGAACAATGTTTCTGTGAGACTCCAGATTAGACTAAAATTAAAATAAGCAAAATATTATAATTAGAGATTAGACATTGAAAATACACACGACGTATATTTTATATAAGCTAATGAGTAAAAGAAAACTCTTTTTATTTAGCGTCGGGTGCTCCAGCAATTAGGTAGCTTATTACGAAGTTTTATGTCATACTTAGTTCATTCCAAATTAACAAGTATAGTAAAAATATTAAATAATTTTTAGTCGTAAGTAATTTGAATAGCTTTACGAGTAATAATTTTTGATATTTAAAATATAAGAGAAAAAGGAATAGATCATTATTAAATCAGAAGTCTCTTTAGAAAAACCTTTCTCAAGTTTTCCCTCTGATTTGAGAAGGTCCAATAGTATCGAAAGAATCCTTACTTAATATTTTAAATGAGAAAGTGAGTTTGTTTGTTTGTTATTCCTTCACGGCTTAACTAATCAGCCGATCATTATGAAAATTTGTATATATATATATTGTCAGGGGTACAGAGCCCAACATAGACTTTTTATCCCGTAAAAGTATGTCATTCCAGTGGGAAAATCTTTTTTCTACTATAGAGGGCGCTGTATCGGCCAACAGACGGCGCCACAAGTCGTGATATGGGTTGTTTTGTTGCCAAACGAGATCTATGCCATAAAATTAACGCGAGCAAAGCCGCGGGGAAAAGCTAGTACCAAAATAATTTTGAAAATATGAATTTAGATACAATTAAAGAAAGTATGAAGCTATTCACAGAACGAATAAAATAACTCAACCACAGTTACAGGAAGTTATAATGATGTACTTTCTAAACTTGTAATGTTAAAGAAACTATCGCTTTCCTTTTTTGTAACTTAACAAGCAAGAGATAAAGTTTTATTTTTTGCTAACTGAATCATAAAAAAATCCTAAATATCTCTTCAAAATTGTACATGTTTCTTTTTTTCGCGTAATTACTGCAGTTGCTGACAACTTTGTCAACTGCGAGTTAGCTAGTGTCAGCGTTGTTACGCCACCTAACGGTCCCTGACTCGGCTTAACGACATCTAATATTGACTTGGTAAAGGGCCATCAGCCTAGCGTGCTTTCCGAAGCTAGAAGATGCTGAAGGTTTTTAAGTTTTTTCAAATAGTGGCTATAGACGTCGTTGCATAACATGCGCGTTCAATCCATTTTGATACACGCAACGCCTCCATCGGAACATCTATTACATAAAATCTTACAAATAGTAAAAAATTTCATTGTTCAGCCTACGATTACATATTTCAATCCTGAATTTAACATCTAAAATCTGACTTCGATGACATTTTAGCATTTCTGAGTAAAATAAATAAAAAAATAAGCATGCCCAAAACTGCATCCTTGCGGGACGCCAAACAATAATGTTTACAAGACGTCGTGCCATACCGCCGCACGGTAGCTAGGGCGAGCGTCCCATCCCCGGCCGGCACGGGTGATCGATAGGGCGACCGAGCGCGAACGGCCACCACACTAGTTCGATGATTATGCCCCCAATTTATGCGATTATCAAAACATCCGGTGTCAAACGCTTCGCTTGGGGGCGATTGTTAGGCGTTTAGCTTTTGCACCTGTTCGCACTTGTTATTAGCTTAAGTATTCAATTTGAGATTGTTACCTGACCGGTTAGTGTTTTACACTTGAATTGGTAAGATTTAAACAGATTCTAATGCATTGAAGCATGCGTAAATAAATAATATTATCGAGAATTAAATCTCTAAAAGCCATTTAGCCCAAATGAAGCAAAACTACTATGAATACTAGTTAGTTGACAAATGAAACATTTAAAACTTTTACTTAATGAACTGACTTTAGAGGCGCAGTTAGTTTTTGTGTGCAGTCTAGTATAAATAAAGATTTTATTTGCAGTTTCTACTTCTGTTCTTTGCAGAAGACAAGAAATAAGTCCAATGAACAATACTTCACATAGTTATGACTGTACCATTTGGTACACAAAATAGGTGTACTTATATTTAGGAGTATCAGAAACTGCAGTCCATCCTAACCCACATCTGATATAGTTAGTATCTTCGTTATAATGAAAAACCTGCCCCTAACGCGACTCTGTGACCGAAACGTGATTCTAGGTCACCAATTGGTGATAAAGGTCATCAAATATTGAGCTAACTAGAATATTCATCGAATAACGTTGCATTGATGCATGTTCGTACAACCGGCGGGCGGCGGCGCTAGATCATCATCATCATCATCATATCAACCCATAATCATCCCACTGCAGGGATACGGGTCGCCCTTCAATCGAAGGTGATTAGAGCGTACTCTGCCATGCTGCTCCAATGCGGGTTGGCAGAGGTCGGTGTTTTCAAACCGCCCTAAGGCCACCGACTTAGCTTAACGACTGTCATCCATCGACAACAGCCGGGACCGACGACGGCTTAACGTGTCCTCCGAAGCACGGAGAAGCTCGAGATAACGAAATCCATCCAAACGCTGGCTAGGGTTGCCGTCGCTTAACTTGCGTGTTCATATTAGAGTGCGACACAGCGACGCCACCGAGCTTCTCGATCGGCGGCACCAGATACAATTTCAAATTTGAACACTAAACTTTTTTTATATAGTACAGGATTTTAATTTATTAAGCATAATTACAGTACTTATATAGAAATAAAAACTGCACAAGTATTCTTTGAAAAAAAAATTTCACCTCCTCGCACCAGCTGATACAGCCACGTCCTCTCAATATCCGGCCGTGAAGGTTAGTAATGGTGGCGAAATTTTTCAATCCTTTTAACTGCGTGAGTCGCAGTGCACACCATCTACCTGATAGCTATACCGTAGTCGGTAACGTAACAACTATAAAATCGCACAAACTTTAAATTATAATAAATCTTGCACATATTGACATACAAACAATACATTTCGATCTTAGTAACACGGATCAATATAACCAGTACTGCAATTCACTCAGTGATAATGAATTAATAACATATCACCCTATATTTACAGAGTGATAAACTAAATCCCGTGTAGGTGTCAACGCTGATAACTTAATCTATTTACAAGCTTGTTAAGCTGTGATTACTTTATGCATATTACTAATAACTGAAAGATAAGCTGAGGAATTTGAATCCGATTCCGATATTGTTTATATTCCTACAAATTCATTAAAATAATTTTAAATACCAGTAACCACTATCGAGACAAGTCGCACATTTCCACCACTGTGTATCCTGCAAAGCTAGGATCAACAACGGCGACCTCAGATTGACAATAAGCAATGAAGCTTATTGATGTCCCGGGGGAGAACAGCTTGAACAGCTATCTTGGAGATGACAACGAAATTAAACAGAAAGATATTATCATAAAGGTATATCACTATTGCTAGTTGGAATTTCTTTTATTATGTCGGTTTATCTTCTTTCTCTTTTATTTTAGCTTTTTTAATAATAATTTATTCTGCAATAATTAAGACTTTTTAATAATCAAATCACTGCACTTCAAACCTAAGAAGATAATTCAAGAATTAACGTTTATTCACAAACAAGACAAACTGTTTACATAAATATCAAGTGACCTATATAATTATAACATTCACAAAATTACCTCCACAGTACTCGGAATTGGGGACAAAGACAGAGGTTTTAGCTACGACAACGTAGTAATACAAAGTCGATTCTTTGTATAATTTGATATGAGTTGAATAAGCTTTTGTTATTGTGCGCCCTTTGTTAGCAAATTGTGCGTAATGTTTTGTGGAAGGATTGATTGTAGGGTTAATTTGTGAGTTTGCATTGTAAACAGGGAGGGTTAATTTATCCCATCAAAATATTAAAATCAAAGTCAAAGGCTGAGTATTGTCGCAAATATGAGAGATCTTGTAACTAAAATTGTATTCTTTTGTGTCTTCATGATTATTTTGTTTTATTTTTAGGTGATGTTCCCATATTGATACAGTGTCTAACCTAATATAATTCTAAAACTTAATTTTATTTTAATTTAATTTAAATTTTGATTTGATTTTAAATTTGATTTTAATGTGGCTGTCTGTAATTTTATTTAATTTTTGTATGGACTGTTGGTCTGAGAATAAATGTTTTTTTTTTAAAGGAAGATCAATTTAGTTATCTTTTTATAAGAGGCCTCAGCATGGTGCACAATACAATATTATTCAATGGGTACACTAATGCCTATTAAATAGAAAAAAACGAGTAAATCCTTTCCGATTTTTTAACAATTCAAACAGCTGTTCCCAATTTAAGCTAGGCTGTACTTGCTTGTGTTAGAAAAGAATTATATTCACTACTCTGCATATCTTGATTTTACTATCAGAAGCAAAAAAATATACACCGACCTACCAAATATAATACAACACTAAAGTGTTTTAATTATTAACTTTAAAATGGTTTTGAGCAATTCACCGTAAGTCTAAAGAAAAAAGACATTGATTTTTACACGACCTGCCAAAACTTTCGAAACCTAGAGGGATTCTAGACCCTCTTAGGTTAGGTTACACGTCTACGAAACATAATTAGATATGCGAGCTTACTCACAATATTTATCTTTGCCTTTGAGCAAGTGGTAATTGGAACTGCCAAGATAACTAAAATTCTGTAGTATTAAGTTCAAGTGCAATTAATTTTGTAAAAATAATCTATACAAATAAATAAAATGACTGGCGGATCAACGCACAGCCTAAACCGCTGATCGTAAACTCAAACTTGGAGCTGTGACGACCTCCGAGGCGTAATGGTTACCACGCCGGACTGGGCCACTCAGGAGGTCCCGGGTTCGAATCCCGGTCGGGTCATGATGAAAAACGAACTTATCTGATTGGCCTCTGGTCTGGGAAGAGTATCTATATATATATTTGTTATAAAATATCGTCGAGTTAGTATCCCATAACACAAGTTTTGAACTTTCTTTGGGGCTAGCTCAATCTGTGTGATTTGTCCCTATATATTTATTTATTTATTTGGAATATGTTCTTTGTATGCCATATAGACATCCGATAAGAAAGGATTTTCCGAAATTTCCACAAGAAATAAATTAATATTATTATTAATAAGATGGATGTGAACCAGGAACAGAGCTATGTCAGCATTACAGTAAATAAATGTTAGGTCAGAGAGTTGTCTTTAACAAAAACATTTAAAAAAATATGGCATAATTTGCAATTATTTCTAAGATTACGTGATTTGAAACCATGACCATCGCGATTACAAAACAGATATGCACTTACGAAATCCACTGGTATATTGCTGATACGGTCAATTCTCCTTTCTCCCTCAACGCCCTCTCTATCAGTTCGGGGTACGTGTACGGAGGTTTCCTTGGAGTCGGTGGAGTATCAGGCATCATAACTTCATCTTTCACATCGAGTTCCTCATCAGGCACAACATTAACTATCTCGTCTAGTCTGAAGTTTAAGAGCCAAGCGAGGCTAGCACAATCGTTGTCGTCATCAGCAGATTTTGAGAATTTCCTTCTCCTCCATTTGGATTTGTCAGGTTTGCACGCAGCCATTTTGACAGCTTTTGACAGCACGGTCACGACTGCACTGAGTGAGTTCGGGTTTGAAATGCGCACCGATAATTTTCGTACCAGCCAGTGCTATCTCTGCATGGAGGTTATAGCGAAAGTGATGGGAGTTTATTATTGTTTTATTTTAATGTTTTTTTTTGTATTATGCAAAAAGACCCTTTGTTTTATATTTTGCGGGAATTTAAAAGTAATAATGATTTCAATGACAAATAGTAAAGATATGTTAGAAAATGAGCTTTTGCTTGCACGACCTGCATCGACCTCTTAATGCTTTATTCTAAAACGTGTTTGTTTCTGAAACGTGCCTGAAGCTATACATATATTTTTTAGTTAAACTGTGAGAGCTATATGAGCGAAAAAAATTTGACCTAGGGCCCATAGTTTTTTTTAATGTTTTTATTTTCACCAAGCTTTCTTCCTTCGTGAATTTGAAGTACTATAACTTTTTTTTATTGGATCAATCGTCCAGCTTATTTTTTTATTCTTATCTTAACTGAATGTAGCTTACTTTTAAAATTGATATTTGTTGGTTAGAGTTACCAGGAAAAAAATTATGAGCCCTCAAACATCAAAAAGGCGAGAAGTCCATGCCGAGCGTTCAACTTTGGACTGCAGTTAAAAAAAAAAAAAGTGGTACAGCAGTTCTAATTATAGGAAAACAGCTCTAGTTCATGCCCTTTCGAATGGTATGTAATTTGTATGTTTTTTTTTTTTAAATTAGTCTTTCTCGTACGTCAATTTCATGTAGAAAACATGAAATTGACCATTTCTGAGAAAAATACTTTAATGAAAATAAATTAAAAAAATGTTACGAAACATAGAGCGGGATGGTTACGGTTCATCATTATCAGTCCGTTCTTCCTTTTTCACTCTTCATAGGTGGGCAATGCATCCAAGACCTTGTAGTGGTGAAGAGTGGTAGGGCGTAGCCACTACTATGAACTAGTAGTAGCTCGTAAATGGGCAGGCTCGACCGGGGCAGTACCTCGTATGTCCCCCGTGTTTCGTAGGATGAGTGAGAGAGCCGGAAGCCTTATACACCTCCTGTTTCCTACTCCCATATTAACTTTCCTTCCCCGGTCCTTCCTTTTTCATTGTAGTCGGTGATTGCTTACCACTTACCACTCTTCACCACTACAAGGTCTTGGATGCATTGCCCACCTATGAAGAGTGAAAAAGGAAGAACGGATGCTGATATTGATTAAGAGAAACGTTAACGTTTCTACCTGTGTAACCATCCCGCTCTATGTTTCGTAACATTATTTTGATTTATTTTCCTTAAAGGATTTTTGTCAGAAATGGTCAATTTCATGTAGAATGTACGAAAAAGACTACTAAGAATAAAAAACTATGTAAATTGAATACCATTCCAAAGGGCATGAACTAGAGCTGTTTTCCTAGAATTAAAACTGCAGTACCACTTTTCGTGTTTTTTTTACAGCAGTCCAAAGTTGAACGCTTGGCGTGTACTTTTCGTATTTTTGATGTTTGAGGACTCATATCATTTTTTGTGGTAACTCTAACCGACAAATATCAATTTAAAAGTAAGCTACATTTATAAAAAAATAAACTGACCGATTGATCCAATAAAAAAAAAAGTTATAGTACTTCAAATTCACGAAGGAAGAAAGTTTGGTGAAAATTAAAAAAAATCATTTAAAAAAAACTATGGGCCCTAGGTCAAATTTTTTTCGCTCAGCATGTAGCAGACTATCTCACCTTTCTGCCATTATCCCATGTTCAATCCTCTACCAAACACCCTGTATATTATATAATTTAATGTGTCATTAACTAAAAAAATACTTTCAGAAACTGGCTGTTAGTGTTGTAATCACCTAATGTTGTGGATGTTTTCTATGTATAAAAAGTCAAAATAAGCTATATAGCTTTGAAATACAGTTTCGCAGTCTACCCACAACATACGAACTCACAAAATACTTGCCATTAACAAAGCTACAGACCATGTTCGCAAAATGATTGTTTTCTATTCCGATACATATTTGCGTTGCACTCCGGTTGGATTCGAACGTGTTCGAGTGTGTTACACGATTTCTTTTCGACGCTTATTTGTATTTTTTTATTGAAATCCGTTCAGACTCCGGAGGAACAGACAAAATCCGTTTAGAGTTTATTTCGGGATTTCTCCTCGTCAGTGGTCATTTTGAAATGCTGGTTGATTAAAAATTATACATAACATTGTAAAAGTCGAGTCTAATTGCCCGTGATGGCCCATAGAATGAAGAAATTATGATTTTAATTTTTGGAATGGCTTGTAGATAACGTATTTGATGAAATAATGTATTACTGTTGCAATTGCAAGAGAAAGTGTTTTGATCTCAAGTGATTTGTACCAAAAAAATGTTACTTAATCTATAAAATTACATAAATAAATATGACAAAAAATAATAAAAGTTGATTTATAAAATACATTTATTTTATTTAAATATACTTATTTTAGATCAATGATTGTTCTAACCTATAAAATCTTGATAAATCGAAAATGTGGACGTTTAAAAGTCGTGGGCCTGAGAGGCCCCCACGTCAGTACTTACGTGAAAAAAAAAACACGTCAGTAGTTAAAGGTTAAGAAAATTAACTTAATAAACGTTTTGTATCTTTGAAATAATATTTTATATCAAACATTTATTTCATTTCATTTGTTATTAGGAATGCTCGAATGCCAAGTGCAAATTGATATCATACTAATATCACAATGAGTTTGTTTGTTATTCCTTCATCATTGTGAAAATTTGTACATATATGTCCAAAAGTAACCCTGTATATTGTCAGGGGTACAGAGCCCAACATAGGCTACTTTTTATCCCGTGAAAGTATATGCCATTCCAATGGGAAAATATTTTTCTGTTATAGAGGGCGCTGTATGGGATGCGCTATCGGCTAGCAGATGGCGCTACAAGTCGCGCTATGGTTAGTACTATTATGAATTTTGTGGCTATGGGTTGTTTTGTTGTCAAACGAGATCTATGTCATAAAATTAACCGCGAGCGAAGTCGCGGGAAAAGCTAGTATAAAAATTAACGTTACGATATTGATTGAAAACACTATTTTAAACGTTTGGTCTTCTCTCCTTGTCTGTTTGTCTGAATAAACCTTTATTCAGTAGCCCTAAACAGTTTTTTTAGTATTATTATTTTTTATTTTATTTACATATAAACATTATAGCAAATTTTATACTTTAATTACTTAAAGTACTAACGTAAGAAATAATAAAAAGGAAACATAATACTGATTAAGACATTCGTTTAAAACGAGCTTTTAATTTTTTTGTACCCTTTTCTATCTAAAACAGTTTAATTTCAAACCACAAATTAAAATTGAAAACAGACGTACGTTCTTCAGTAAAGCAAACCTTGCAATTAAAGATGAAATCCATGTAGCAACTATTTAAAATAGACCAGATTTTAGTTATTTCATAACAATAAAATTTGTGTTGAATTCAATTTTTATAGTTAAGTATGTTATTGACAATGTTATTAATAATCTAGCATCTATTGATTGAAAACACAAGTACTGCATTACTTGTGTATTGTGGTCATTAAACACAATATATGCTAGATTATTAATCACATTGCCCAATTAATCACATTGTCCATAACAGGTACATTACAAATTACGGTTAATTATTACGTCTAAATTAAATAAATAATAATTATATCTGTAAATATGTAAATTGCGCTTTTGATTTCTCTAATGCGAAATTAATCTAGATCGCTGCGATCTTGTGCTACTGCTACAGATTTACAGTGGGCCTAGGACCCAGGAGGAGCCTAGGGGCACCCCAGAGGATAAACTAGAAAAAGGATAATTGATAACATGTCTGCTCAAGCTCGAAATACTGAAAAACTATCTATTATCTAGTAAGTCTATGTTACAGCTCTACAACGTTCTACAACCGCGGAAACAAAATATCCAATCGAGAATCCGATTTGATTCGATTACGAGCATCGCATTCAATCGATGCAATTATATCGATTCTAAGTGTTTCGATTTTAATTGCGGGGGCGTTTTGTTCTTGTGTATCCGATTGCAATTATTTACCATTTATCGGCCGATGCCCACAAAACGATGTAAACTATGCCTCGTTTAGACTATGTAACACTGTGTCACTATCCTTATTTTGTAAAATAAATAATAATTAAATAAATTCTACACAATTCACACTGCGCCAAAGTACCTGCTTTTGTTATGGATACCTAACAACGGATATATCTATACTAATATTTTAAAGAGGAAAGATTTGAGTGTTTGTTTGCATTGAATAGGCTCCGAAACTACTGGACCGATTTAAAAAATTCTTTCACCAGCAGAAAGCTACATTATCAGGGAGTGACATAGGCTATAGCTTTTCCCGAAATTCAATGTGGTTGCCACGGGGACTGGTCCGGAACTTCACGCAGACGAAGTCGCGGGCAAAAAAGCTAGTTACTTATATTATTGTTTATTAACTTATATTACACTAGCGGACACACTACCGGATCCCAAATTTTTGAAATCGGTCCAGTAGTTTATTCATTACAAACACACACACAAATATAAATCCCCACCGCACCTCAAGGCAGATCCGCAGTTGCTCAGTAACGGGATCTCCTTGAGGTGCGGTGGGGTGCGGCGTGGGCGGTAACGGCAAACTTGAGGCGGACGGGTAGTATAGATAGAAAACCCCCAGACTCGAAAACACAAATGCCATCACATAAATATTTGCCCCGAGTGGGAATCGAACACGTGACCTCTGGTGGTTTCTCCGAAGAATCACTACCAACGCACCACCACCCGGCAGTCAAAATTATAAAGCCGTGTTAAATGACAGCAAAGCATTTTTCTCCGTCCAAAACTAAGAGACTACTAACAAATACTAATGACGTACTAAACAGATCAAATTAGGTGGAACTTGACTGATACTAAACGCAGCACAAGGCAAGCTACAGTACTTACTGTCGGCAAGTGGCTCTATATTGCAGGAATCCATTAGTAACAGAAACTGAGTGGAATTAATCTTGAATGATATTTAGATATGGATTCAATTGCTATTACGTTAGAGTATATAATTAATTAGTTGTTTAATGAATGCAAATTACTGTTAGTCAAGAGGCTTTCGAGCTTTCTTATTCATATGAAATGAAATAAAATCGTTTATTTCAGAAATTAGACCGTCACAGGCATTTTCTTGTCATTTACAACTTGTATACATAGAAAATAAACTACTAGCTACCATTTTGAAAACAAACAAAATGGCCAAAGGTAAAAGAAATGGCGAAAAAAAAACGGTTACTGCCTTTTTTGTCATTTAGCAATTTTTTCTACCACTCGTACAAATGTATAAGTACATTTTATATTTTCTTCCACTCGTTAGTTACAATGTGTTACATTTATAAGAAGAATACGCGGAATGTTATACACAATGGTGTGGAATGAACAAGTCTTAAATCTAAGACAAAAAATGTGAGTTCTGACAAGAGTGAGCAGACTTTAGTTTTTATTTTTTACTAGTCAATGCCCGTGGTTTTGCCCGTGATATCCGGACTGTCATCTGGGATAAAAATTATCCAATGTGTTAATCCAGGTTACACTACCCTTATACCAAATTTCAAGCACATCCATCGAGTCGTTTTGCGTTATTTAAACATCCATACATACATGAATGCATGAATGTTTAAATATCGCAATTAAACATCCATACATAGTTACATATGTATGTATGGATGTTTAAATAACAGGAAACCTCACAATCTTTCGCATTTATAATAATTAATAAGGATTGTATTGTACTAGCATTTTTTTCTTATATATTTATTATGTGAAAACCACAAAGATTACTGAGAAAATTATGTTTGAAAAATCTTCAACAGAAAGCCCGGGCAGCGAATAAATTAATCTTATACAAAAATCTCAATTTAAAAGGCCATTTCTAAGTTAGTATTCTACAGTACCTCTTTGAACCACGTTCGTGCCTTGAGATCACAGATCAGAATTCTCAAAGCGGACCAAAGAGCAACCTGCAATCCGATGTGATTCCATTTGCTAAGTCCGCCAAGTGTAAGCAATTCTGAGTTGATACGATACGATCAATAAACGGATATATTCGATTAAACAGTTATATAAATGTTCATAGTATCTTTAATTATAATGTAGTTTTTAAACACAGAGGTAAACACTATAGTGGGAATATTCAGTTAAACCAGTATTTTATAATAATAATAATAATAATAAATCTTTATTTCGAGCAACAGGTACAACTAAGTTCACACGGGCTCATATTATAAATACCTTACAGACTAACATACATACATATATTATATAATTTATTAATATAAAATTAACTATTAACACGTAGTGTCGGCGACGTGTAGCGCGTGGTCTCCGCTGGCAGTCGTCCTCGGAATCTCCGGAATACGACTCTCTGCGGCCAGAAGTCCTCCTTCATGAAGGTCTCAAGATGGTGGGTCGGCACCCTCACCACAAAAGAATTGAAGTTCGTTCTGTGGCGGGATTCCAACCTTTCGACCCTCAGCGTGAAGTTGGTCTTCTTCCTGATGTAGTCTACAACCTCCTCGACCGTTTTTTTTTTTTGCTTCACATGATTTACTAATACGATCTGACAACGATTAACAACTTACAAGAGTATTTATACCTAATAGCTAGTACCTAACCTTATCAATAAACTTATCGGAAGGACATGATAAAATGATAGAACGTGCCATGCTGACTTAGCGTTTAACTTCCGTCAAACTAGCACGTCTATAACTAAAGGTAGTTATCCACTATGACCAATTAATAACACGGTAAAGCACTGTCTTAAACGATAATTGGCATGTTAATTTCTCATTTTATTGTATCTAAATATGATTATTCCACGAGTTGGAAAGGAATTAGTCGGTGTTGTAGTCGACGCACAAACAGCGACGAATTCTATGAAACGTGTTTTTTTACCAAAAACTGTCGTCGCACGAACACCCCCAATGTTTATAAGAAAGCTATCCGACACACCACATGAGGTGGTTCGAAAAAAAATCATCCGCAGATTTCCACCGACCGAATTAGGGGAGTAAAATAACAAAACAAAATAGCATTTACCATTTACAAAGATAAGTCAAAATCTTAAGTACGGCAATGGCTGACTCGTGAAATGGCACCGCCTGGGGTGACTGGTGTGTCAGTAGGCCCAGTAGGTACTTGGGGAGAGAGAGAAAGTGAGGGAAAAAAGGAAACGAAGAGAGGTAGGGCACAGCGGATAATTCGCTCAAATCGGAGCAGCCCGTCTGGGGAAGGATCTCCACCTTACAGAAGATCGTAGCCAAATAGCATTGGTCTCGGCCATGTTGTGTTCCTACGGTGAGTAAGGTCTCCAGAGCTCCACTTGGGGGGGTTGGGAGGGTTGGCAATGCTTCAATGATACCCCCGGTATTGCTTACGTCTATAGGCTACGGTGACGGCTTCCATCAGGCCGACCGTATGCTTGTTCGCCACCTGTGTGGTATAAAAAAAAAATAAAAAAAACGACTAGCAGTATGGTTTAGGTAATTTTATTTTGGCGAAGTAAAAGTAATCATTTTATTTTACCGTAGTAGTAAGTCAAATATTAAACAAGAAATGGTACGGACTACAGACCCAAAATTCGTGTCCCTTAATTTAATATTTTTAAAAAAACTCCAGCCCTTATTAATAAAGGGCATAGAAAATTATGCAATCCTATAAAATATCGATAAAAACAGTAGTATAATATCCCTTGAAAGTGATTTAGCAGCTATCTCACGCTGTCAGCCCTTACTCAGGACAGTGTATATTTCATCTCGGCCAAGACAAACAAAACACCTACGTAACCACACACATTCCGAGGGCCCATTTACTAAGGACCTATTCTGGAATCTTGGTATCAGCATAAATAGCATATTAGATTTTCTTTCGCCGTTTCGTTTACCAGTTGTAATTTTGCTTTTCTTTCCGAAATGGTAGTAGTTTATAGAGTAGATTAATAACACAAAAAAATATTATTAGAGAAAGTGTCTGTGAAGACCTACGCTCTAAAAGATTTAAATTTCGTTTTTTTTTAAATAATGGTGCCATACACCGCTGCAGCGCTGTTATAGTATAATGTGCGGTGGGGTGTGGCGCGGCGTGGGCGGTAACGGCAAACTTGAGACGGACGGGTAGTATACTACCCTTCCGATAGAAAACACCCAGACTCGAGAACAAACGCAAATGCCATCACATAAATATTTGCCCCGAGTAGGAATCGAACACGCGACCTCTGGTGGTATCTCTGAAGGTAGGGTCACTACCAACGGACCACCACCGGGCAGTCAAAATTATAAAGCCGTGATATATGACAGCAAAGCATTATTCTCCGTCCAAAACTATGAGACTATAATGGTGCCACACACCGCTGCAGCGCTGTTATAAAACGTTATTGAACAAATTGTAACATTAATAAGTGTGGGAGCCAAAATCATATGTTTTAAAAAATGTTAGCTAATGTTGCAATTTGTTCAATAACGTTATATTACACCGGTGTGGGACCACCTTTTAGTCTATACTTTTTTAGATAGTATAAAATGAAGTCGCTTTTGATGTCTGTCTGTGTGTCTGTGTGTCCTTTATATATGCTTAAATCTTTAAAACTACGCAATGGATTTTGATGCGGTTTTTTTAATAGCTAGAGTGATTCAAGGGGAAGGTTTTTAAGTGTAATACATTCCAAAATTCCCACGGGAAAGCATACATGCAAACGAAGTTGCGTGGATTTCGCTAATATTCTAAAAGAGAAGGATTTTTTATTTGTTTTTTGCATTGAAATGGCTCCGAAACCATGATTTCTTTTCTTCTCAGGTTAAATAGTCTCTTTTAGTAAAAACTACTAAAGTACTCTATAAGGCTATGATTAAATAAATAAACTGGCTTTGCTCGATTTATGATCATATGAAAATCTGTTATTTTTATATGTATCTACGTTTTTACATCGAAATAATATCACCTAAGCTTTGATTCCTGCCCTCTAGAATCGACCGTAAGGTACACGGGCGGGCAAGGTGTTTCGACCCTTGTCACTCCGGCCTCCAATCAATATTCGCGGTCTGTACGCACAACAAATATTAACTTCTTAAGCTACGTATACAATACCTTTACTAAATACATGACTCTTTAATGAAAATGTAATAGTTTATTCATAAACTATACTTTTAGTAGCACTTTTTCTAAAAATCTAAGTTCGTAAGTAGTTCACTTGAAAGTGATAACCGCCTCCTATCATAGTAATAAATTCTACAAAATTTTCAAAGCGACACTTGGGCCCAAAGAAAGATAGGCTTATCTTAACCTACTTGTGTTAAGGATACCAAGTAATGGATATATTGTTTTTTATTATAACAAACAAGCATACGGCCGGGCTGATGGTAAGCCGTCACCGTAGCCTATAGACGCTTGCAATACCGACCGGGGGTATGATATCACTCACGCGTTGCCAACCCTCCCAATCCCCACAAGTGGAGCTCTGGAGACCTTACTCACCGTAGGAACACAACATTGTTAATTATATCATAATAACAAGATTAAATTCTTCGTGAGTTCCAAGAGAGCTATAGTTTTTGCCCCGGCATGTCAAATTGCTTATTGTCAATCTGAGGTCGTAGTTGTTGACTCTGAATATACGGAGCATAGATTTAGTATATACTAGCGTATCTATAGATCGGCTTTGGTTTGATTAAGGCGAGACCAAAAACAAAATACACTAGTGTGCGTGGAATGTACATGTGTGCAAGCAAGATATATAATTTTGTGGATTTTCCTTTTTGTTTGAGTTACATCCAGGCACTGTACAGGTAAGCATATTTAATCACATCTAATTAACATCAAAACTACACTAAAAACCATAAATTTTGTAAAAATAAGTAGGATTTGTTTTAACACTACTGACGTCAGGCCGATACGATCCGATAGCGTGTATAGGAAAATGGTCTCGCCTATCTATCTTGCTCTAACCAACGTGTATGCTATGATCTATCTCTTTTGCATTGCCAATCTTACGCTAGTATATAATAAATCTATGATACGGAGACATCGCGGTGGGTATGTATGGTTCTATCCTAAGTAGGTATGCTTAGACATTTAGATGATAAAAAGTTTTTTGTAATACTGTAACGATCCCCGTAAGAACGTTCCAAAGATCCCTTAGCCAGCGGTTCCATTATAGGCTTGTAAGGTACCCACACTAAATGTTTGCGGCCACCGGATCACTCCCAAGTGTATTGGACGAAGGGACTTTTTCCTATACGAAAACGCAATATAGACATTGTGTATCTTACTATTACATTGCGTCTATCATTTACTTATTTAGTACTAGCTTTTTCCCGCGGCTTCGCTCGCGGTTAATTTTATGACATAGGTCCGGTTTGACAACAAAACCACCCATAGCGCGACTTTTGTCGCCATCTGTTGGATTATAGCCCATCCCATACAGCGCCCTCTATAGTAGAAAAAATATTTTCTCATTGGAGTGACATACTTTCTCGGGATAAAAAGTAGCCTATGTTGGGACTCTGTACCCCTGACAATATATATACAAATTTTCATAATGATCGGCTGATTAGTCAAGCCGTGAAGAAATAACAAACAAATAAACTCACTTTCTCATTTATAATATTAGTATAATTACTTATGTCTTGCTAGCAGACTTCGTAGAAAAATTCGTTATCTTAAGGTTGCCTTGAAAAGATTGCTTTCAGCAATAAGGCCGCCTTGTTGCATGTACATTGTACACGCAGGATTGTATTTTTGTCACTCAATTGGATTGTATGTAACATTTCTAGTTGATGCTCGCGATTGTTTTCGTTCCCGGAATGATTATGTGATAAAACTATCAAAACGTGTTATAAATATGTATCTGTGTACAGTGAGGTGCAAGTCGAGCTATACACTTGTAGTACAATTTTGGCTCTTACGACATAGAGCTTAAGAATGGTACAAAGTACGATATGTAATGGTTGACCTGCTGTTGACTGTACAAATTTTTAAGTAAATCTGTCCGTTTTTGAGTAAAGGAGTAACAAAATATACAGACATCCACGTCCATACTTACAAACTTACGCCTATAAACTATTATACTTAATATTATTATACTTAATACAAAAATATATATAATTTTTATATCCTCGTGACACATTGGTAATGATCCTTTGGCACTAGGGGGCGCGGGTTAGAGGATAAGCAAGTTATGCTGCCAAGTCTATCGATATATTTAAACGACAAGTAAAAAAACATTTTCTTGCGCCTTGATTCACCGACAATATGTATAATATATTATTATTATATTGTATTTATATTATGTATGTGTAATTATATATTATATATACAGTATATTATATGAATACTGACTTATATATTTTATCCTTTTTTTTATTTTATTGTTATTTTTATTTAGCAATAATTTAGCTTTAGTACCTATATTCTGCCCTACTAAACGCAAAAGCGGTATCTCAGTGAAAGCTAGTTTAGAGATAATTGACGTTATGTAAAATTCGTTTTGTCGTTAATTTATAGATTGTTATTTTTGGTTATTAAATGTAATTTATATATAATATTAGGTATGTTTTCTATCACAATAGTTAAAATATGTAAAATATACATGGAAATGCCTTAACCATGAGATACTGCTACACCGCTTAGTAATTACAAACTTAATATTTGAGTTGCCGCCTTTTGTTTAGCTTTTCACCTAACATGCTTGTATACAAAAGGATATGAGTTTTCAGTCTAATAAAATACATATTATTATAAAGAAAAAAACAAATCAAAGTGCACTTATAAAGTCTTTTATTATTTAAATTTATAATAAATAAATAAAATATTCAAAAAAGAAACGTGTTCTATGAATTGTAATCAATCAAAAGTGGGGAGTTCTCAACAGAAGGACATTCTATTTTGGGGTATAATATTTTCAAAATATTATCCTTTTTGGTTGTGGTAATACCGTCTGGTGCGGTTTTCTTCGTCGGTAACGCCAAAACTCCAGTTTTTAAAACGGAGGATCTCCCAGATATCAGCCTATACGAAATAAAGAATGCTCTAAAAATGATGTCAAATGAGAAAGCACCTGGAGAAGACAATATACCAGTCGAACTCATCAAGTGTGGTGGCATGTCTGTCCTACAAGAGCTACAAAATTTATACAATGAGGTACTGGTTAAAGGAGTTACACCAAAGACGTGGAAGAATGCTATAGTTAGGCTCATATTCAAGAAAGGCGATAAAGCTAAACTAGCCAACTATAGACCGATATCAATTCTGCTCCATACATATAAACTTTTCACCAAGGTATTGACCAACAGACTTGCCAACAAACTAGATACCTCACAACCCGTCGAACAGGCTGGATTTCGTAAGGGTTTCTCTACTATCGACCATATATTTTCTGTAAGGCAAGTCATAGAAAAAAGCGGAGAATACTGTCAAGACTTGTACCTAGCCTACGTAGATTACGAAAAGGCGTTCGATACCGTCGAACACTGGGCAGTATTCAACGCCCTCCAACGGTGCATGATAGATGCCAGATATGTGGACGTGATTAGAGAGATCTACAAGGGTGCTACACTCCAGGTTCAGCTACACAAGCTCACTCAGCCAGTCCGGATAGAGAGAGGAGTTCGTCAAGGCGACACAATATCGCCGAAGCTATTCACTGCAACCTTGGAAGACGTCTTTAAAACATTAGACTGGTCCCAAACCGGAGTTAACGTGAATGGCGAGTTTCTATCGCATCTACGCTTCGCCGATGATATAATACTCTTCGCCAAATCTATCGAGGAGCTCACTGCCATGCTGAAAGACCTATACACTGCGTCTCTTAATGTCGGTTTAAAAATGAACACCACTAAGACAAAGGGATCATACCCTCCCCGACGTACATCCAAGTACACAGCCACAATATAGGTATAATTACCGACTATATCTA
Organism: Endotricha flammealis; assembly: GCA_905163395.2. Classification (NCBI taxonomy): domain Eukaryota; kingdom Metazoa; phylum Arthropoda; class Insecta; order Lepidoptera; family Pyralidae; genus Endotricha; species Endotricha flammealis. Next base: position 1,461,114 of record LR990858.1, on the reverse strand, counting down.
CTTGGGCCAGCTCATTAAAATCGAAGGAGATGGACAAACGAAGGAGATTGAAAGAAGGATACAGCTGGGCTGGGCGGCTTTTAGCAAACTCTCCGACGTGCTAACGAGCAAGCGAGTGCCAATCTTTCTCAAGAGACGCATGTATGAGCAGTGTGTTCTCCCAGTTATGACCTACGGAGCTGAAACCTGGACACTTACTTCCAAACTTGTGCGAAAACATCAGGTGGCGCAAAGAGCCATGGAGCGAGCAATGCTAGGCATCTCGCTCATAGACCGTATCCCAAACAAAACAATACGTAAGCGCACTGGAGTTACTGACATCGCTTTAATGGTGTCCAGGTTAAAGTGGAGATGGGCAGGCCACATGAGTAGGAGGGATGATGGTCGCTGGACGCGTAAGATTGCGGAGTGGCGCCCAAGAACCGGTCGTCGGAAGATAGGGAGGCAGCCCATGCGCTGGGCTAATGACATCGCCAAAGTCGCAGGAAAATCCTGGATGCGCACTGCCAGAACAAGACCCTTATGGAAAGCCCATGAAGAGGCCTATACCCAACAATGGGTGATGACAGGCTGAAAGAAGAAGAAGATATCGTGTACACAAATTCAGACACCAAAGTACCGACCGCAAAGAGGTTACGAGGATACTTTTACCAAAATTAACATGCAAATTATACTCTTAACTAGGTATATAAACACTTATATAAACACACCTACCTGATTGTTGAAGCACACACCAATCAAACTATATTATATAATAATTTTTAACAGTAATTATAACATTGACACTTGTTTACAACAACAACAAACAAGTAATGACGGGAATTAGCCAAGGCAGGGATAATTCATTGCAAGATGGTATTAGAAATACGACCGTATAGAATACGCAATAAAGATCAATTTGACTTGCAGCTGCAGCCGCATCTCATGATTTGCGGATCAAGTAAGCACAAAAATACTAAGCGTTGTAGCGGTATGTCAGTAGTCACTACTAGTCACATTTATGCCGCTTATTGGCTTCGAACACGACGTGCGTAAAACTCTCCTGTTTTTTAAGAGATTTGGCGGTATTCAAATATACGGCTGGTTGCCTACGTTATGTTGATATACCTCTAATATCCTTAGAAATTTAAGGTAAAACTGAGATAGAGAAAACTTTCTTAACGTTTTTTTTATACCTTTTAAGTAACATACCGCTATAAGGCTTAGTTCAATAGACGCGTATTTTTCTAAGCTATCCGATGCCATAAAAATCAAATTTACGGTTTTTTTTGAGATACCGCTTTTGCGCTTAGTAGGGCAGTATTGTGTTATTGCATCTTGTTGACCCTGCCAACTCCATTCAGAAATTCGTTACCCTAAGGTTGCCTTGAAAAGATTGCTTTTAGCAATAAGGCCGCCTTGTTGCACATATACCAGTCTATAAGCTTTCCGTATGTTGTATTATTTAAAGATGTATTGTATATTGCAAATAAAGTATATGCTCTCTCTCTCTCTCTCTCTCTCATAACATACTTTAGTAACAAGTCGCGCTGTGTGAATTGTTCAGAGAGATTCAATTATTGTAAATCACTTAATTAACTAATATTCAAGTATAATGTATCAGAACAGTATTACCTTAATAACAAAATCAATGCCTCCCAATAGGCATTATTAATTTCCACGGTTAATAGAAAACTGTCAAAAACTGGAGAGCATTAATTTTACACACCATTAGCTCAGCGGAATCGAGAGGCGATATCTCATTCGATATTATTTCTAGCCATTCCGTTAATTACTTGTGTCGAAAAAACGTACTCGATTATTGAAAATGTTTTCCGTCTAGTATATCCAGATTTATTTTTAAATAGCCAAATATTTCAGACAGTCAGCCAATGAAAAAGGTGCGTAGTAAATATGATACAAATTTTCTAAATATTGCGTGAAGGAATCAAATTTATATTTATTAATAGTATTCACCACAAGATTCTCAATCTAATGTAAATGTGTATTCTCTAGTTTTATATGTGTGGTACCGACAGCAGAATTCAGATCTATATTGCATTGAACAAGTACATAACATTCTCATACAATCGAGGTTATCTTCCAGACCACTTAAGGCTGAATAATTCAACAGCAAAAGAAACCCGTTAAACCATATTCATAGTCGGCATCCAACAGACATTCGACTGATTACGTAACAATAGCAACCGCAGAGCAACAGTTGCACCATTCCGAAGCGGAAACTAGCGCTCAAAGTGAAACATAAAATATAATGAAATAAAGTAAGTAATAACAGATCAATCAATAGCAAAGGAGAAGAGAAGGAGCAATAAGAAAAAGAGACAATCATGAAATACTTAATCGAAAAGACCGAAGAAGAGAAAAGTAGGTTCTTTTTATGACGAATGCGTCCGATAAGAAAGCAGGCCGACTTTCATGTCAACTTGAAAATACACGAGTTGCTGGTCTGCTCCTATCTTTAACATCGATTTAGCATTTTATATTTTAGATTTAATTTTATGTTAAGACAAATTAATGGCACTATTTATTGATATTCCGCGTAATGTTGTATGTATGTGTTAAATTTTATGTAAAAAAAAAAAAGAAAAGTACGATATATTTTTAAATGACAAAAAAGGCCGTAACTGGTTTTCTTTCGCCATTTCTTTTTACCAGTGGTCATTTTGCTTATGTTATTTTTCCGAAATGGTAGTAGTTTATAGAGTAGATTAATTTATACAAATTAGTTATTACTGTATACTCTGACAAGAGAACGTGTTTGTGAAAACCCTATTCTCTGAATAAAAGTTTTGAATTTGAATTTTGATTGTTCGAAATTCTAACGGTAAAGCAGGATATACACTAACGACGTTGCGAGAGTTTCAATATTCAAAAATAATGTTCAAACTTTGGAACACAGAGAAATAAAATTTCTAATCACGAGCCCAAGTGGACGCTGTCGTGATTGGTGCTACCGACGACGACGCGCGCGCCGGCCGTAAATATTTACATTTTGCAATTATCTTAGGGTCGCTTTATATTTTGCGATAGTTGCCTTCAAAGGTTGTGAGCAACACGTAATCGACCAGCGGGTGTGTTCCAGTATATTTTTGATGAGCAGTCAGGCTCTGGCGCACGATAAAATTACGATTTACGGTTACGAGCTGGATTAGGGGCGCAATGGCACTATTTTGTTGCCTGGACTCGAATAGCGGGTTATTATTTCTATTATACGACTTTACCTGCCAAGAGTTACCTGTAGCGTTCTTAAATTTATTTATAACTAGTACTTCGCACGGGTCATACTAGAGTTCCCTAATTTTTTGAAAATAATTATAGCCTACTAGCTGTTACCCGCGGCTTCGCCCGCATAAATTTAGCCTGTGTTGGGCTCTGTACCCCTGACAATATGTACCTATACAAATTTTCATAATGATCGGCTGCTTAGTCAAGCCGTGAAGGAATAACAAACAAACAAATAAACTCACTTTCTCATTAATATTATTAGTGTGATGTTATCCAGGGTAATATGGTTAAATTACCTAATCGTTCAAAAGTTGATGAATACGAGTTCAATGATCTCCAGAGTAAATCTTTGTGGTAAATATTTTTTTTATATTTTAGCTGAATGTTGTCATGAATTATGACGCCATCTATAAAACACGCACGCTTATTACACATCGGAAAAGTCAAATCAAATTACGTTGTGTGAATACCCGTTGAAAACCTTGTTGGGATGTTTTTCGATACAATGATCCGTTTGTGAATTTTTAGTTGTCGCGTCACAATACAAAACACAAAACAAATCAATTAAACATTAAACTTATGAAATGAAATCGTTTATTTCAGAAATTAGACCTTCACAGGCGCTTTTTCTTGTCATTTACAATTTGTATATATGTATAAAGAAAATAAACTACGTTATATACTACCACCTAGAAAATACACGTTAATATTCGTTTAACACGCTGGTCTCGTTCGCCAAACTTTTATTCGGCAGAAAACTACATCTAATAATTTTTTATATTTATTTATAAAAAAGAAATCCTTCCCATTATCAAAATAATAATTCAGCGTCACTGGTTTTCATGGCTCAATGCTTTTGCCGTTTATTTAATTATTTCGAGTCTAAGAAACACCGCCTAATTATTTATATCGGAGGGAACATTCATTTTGGTTTCGTGGTTATTAATTGCGGCATATTACATCTAATTAATATTTGGTGGTGGCTAAATTATAATAATTATTTATTTTTGGAAATCTGATATTTTTTGTTTGATGTTAATAACGCTTTTTAATTTAGATTTGTATATACGTTGTTTTATATAAACCTGTGTTTAGTGTTCATCTTTCCCATGAGAACTGAGACTTATTTTTGGAAAAATATGTTCTTTTTTAACATTAGTAAACGCCGGCAATTTATCGTTAAGAAAATATAACAGCTATTAGGTCAGTGGACACAAACATCAGAAAATTTTATTATAATTAAGTATTTTTATTTAAATAGACCTATCTAAGCTCTTTCGAATCGTTTCTTATCTAGCCAAATGGCTTATTTATCGAAAATATATATATTTTATTTTGTATCAATTTTAAACTTAGTTGAAGTGTCCTGGAGCAAATGTGAAGAGGGGAGGTGTAGGTGGATAGGAGAGATAAGGTTCTAGGGGAAGGGAGTCGTAAGAAAGGGAGTAGAAAAACATAGAAAAGAAGAGAGATGACTCATTTAGCCCTTACGAAAATTCCCCGCGGATGAAATTGCAGGCACATCTAGTTACTTGTACAATGACAAAACTTTACCTGAACCTTCAGTTGTCAGCGTTTAAGCTATAAGCCTTCGTTAAGAGCTCTAATTAGCATGTCCGCAACTCACTAGCTATAACTTGGCTACAGCTCGTCTACGAGTATGAGTATTATACTCATAAAGCGACTGCTTGCATTGCGATATACTCACTGTGTGTAAAGGACGCCGCGTTTTTCCATTCCAACCTTAATCTGTGATTTCAAGACAAGTACCGTAGGCATCAAAAAAAAATTAAATTGACACGAGAAGTCGATTTTAGTCAAAGTCAAAGTACATTGGGAGTTTAGAAAAAGGTTCGTAAATCATTTTTTATTTATGATTTTGAACACTCAAAATGAACCTCGTAGCTTAACAATCACGCCCATAAGCCATTTTTCTTAGATCCTTGTAATATTTAGTTTCTTTTAGGTCCAGAATTCTCAGTCCTGAAAGAAGAAACTACCACTACAAGGGTTAAAACTAACGTAATAGGATAGAAGTTTGATCTAACGTATTCGGTTTTAAAATCTGTACGGAGCTATATGAGATTTTGTAAATTAACCAGCGTTTTGTTGACCCAGTGCGTATTAAAAGCTAAGAAGTACGATACGTGACCCATAACTATGCCAATTAAGCTGATTATCTTGATTAACTCCGCTCTGTATTCCGCTTAGAGCAGAAGTTAACCTGATGAATGCTAAGCGCCGTCCGCGATAGCCGGCGGCGATAAACGCTCCTCATATCACTAATATAGTTAACACTTACTTTGATGGGCCAGGTCACATCACTGTAGAGACTTGAGGAGTATTTCTTTAACTGGTATTACAGCCTGGTTTCGCACTATTTTAATAGTGATCCGTGTAGTTAGTATCGAGACGGGTGCGGGAGATGCGCGCTGTCTGCAGTCGCGATGACATTTGCGTCGCTAGCGAAACGCGCCGTTGGCGACCCGCGCCGTGAATATTATGATGTCTTTCATACAAGTATAAGGAATACAGATCACGCCGCTTTCGATCCGTGTTTTTTACGTTATTTTTGTCACCTAACAATAATAATATAGCTCCATCACGTAATGAATATGGATTCAATAACTCGACCGAAAATATTTTACCGAATATAGCTTTTCATTTATTACTGGAATAGGCATCATCAATTTCTATTTGAAAAAATGGATATTTAATGTATCCACATAATAAATCATAACACATTAAAATTTCCTCATTATAAGTTTAAAGCGTTACAATTAAGAACAATAAATTATTTCTTTGCTACGTAATAAATCTGAATTTCGTAGCTAATAAGAAGCAAACAAAAAGTGGAGTAGGTTATTAATTTGTAGGCAGACAATAAGCTCGCAATCCCTTGTAATTGATGTCTGTTCCGGAAAGTTGGCCGCTTGAACACCTGAACCCGGGACCCTATAATGACTTAATATATTAACTGGGCCCTGCGAACATTCGCTGTGTTGGCGAAGAGAACTTACGCTCCCGCAATTGTCCGGTGTTGTAACAAAAGACTATCATCATCATTATCTCATCCACAAGAAGTCCACTACTGGACATAGGCCTCCTCCAAATGTCTCCAGCATGATCGGTTAGCAGCGGCTTCCTGCTACTTTCTTTAGGTCGTCCAACCACTTTGCGGACCCCACGCTGCGTTTTCCGTTACGCGGTTGCCATTCCAGAATCCTCTTGACCCAGCGGTTTTGCGCGCGATGTACTTAGACCATTAAATAAAACAAAAAAAACATTCGCAATGACGTTTGGCGCAGTTCATGGTGATCTTATCATGTTATCTTACAAAAGGCATGCTTTTTAAATATGTGAAGGAATCCATCCTCACACGCTGGAGCCGGCTCCGGTCAAGCCAGCCCATTTACGAGCAACTAGCAGTAGGTGGGGTCCACTGCCGAAGCTTAAAGATTTAATTTCATTCTTTATAATAATATCATATTTTCTACTCTATGGTTTTAACATAGCTAGAGTATCTTATTTTTTCTACTCTATCTGTCAGGATCGGTATTTTACAAAATGGTGTACGCAAAAACACAAAAATTCCCGCTTTCAAAACTCAACGTTCTCGAATATTTTAGGCGTTATTTCTATTTGTGTATATATAAATATATTCATTAAAAATAGTTGCATAACAAAATTTAATTTACAGCATCAAGACCCTGAAACTCGGTATGATGTAATTCCCTACAATGTTGTTTAAGCACTCACTGCGTGCGTTACATTATTGAGTTTAATTTCAGCCCTGTAATTATTAATTTTCGAGTGAATGACCTATTAATAATTAATTTTCGAGTGAATGAATGAAACATTTTCCCATCAACAAACACAAAATGTTGTTTGACCAAAAATTTACGTTCACCAGCACTATGTATGAGTTTTAATCTATAGTAAGTTTACCAACAAAATACACCATGTTTATTTATAATAACAAGATTATTCTCAGATTTTCTTTTAATATACCTAAAAAATATTCGTAATTCAATCCACAATAAGCAAATTACTTATAAGAAAATGGCCATTAATATGTTTGTGTGAGTTATCTTCCTCTTTGGATTTACTGATCTACTCATCTTACGGTGAATTTTCTCAAAATATTTTTTTAAAGTTACACATTATTTTTGACTGTCAAGATAAAGAAATATCTTGAGACTTATGTAATTTAAAAAAGTGTTAAATTGGTTGTTAGAGCGATTCAACTGTGGACATTTAGTTACTGTCGATGTCAACAGTAGCTATAGTGTGGTGGTCATTTTGTCGTTTCCCAAATTTTGGTAGTTAGAATTAATTATTCAATGTAAAAAATATTTATGACGGAGAGCCTGTGAAAACCTGGTCTCTAAATAAGACATTTAATTTTGATTCTTTGATTCTACTGAATAATGTCTCACAACAAAAGCCCGCTTTAAAATCACCAATTTACACTCAGGTGATATTAATTACATCACTATGCAATATCTTAACTATCAACGCGGTAATTACTGTCGTCATTTGTCAGCTGCACTCTGACCGTGCTTCTGTTGAATTAATAACTCGATATTAAAACGGGCAGGCGATTTACGGTCTTAATATTAGCTGAATTATGTGGTTAATTGCATTTGAGTGTCTATATTATGTGATATTAATAATTTCATTGCGACATGAATGAGCAGCAATAGTTTGTTTTATACATCACAAGCTGCTGCCTGCGGTGTTGCCCGCGTTTAATTTTATGCACAGCAGCGCCATCTATATCAGACTTTTGACCAAATCCTACGGGAATCGCGTACTTTTCGGGATAAAAAGTAGCTTTGTTATTCCAAAATATCAGCTACCTACATACCAAATATCATAAAAATTGTCACCGCCATTTGAGCGTGAAGAGGTAACAAACATACACATAAACTTTTGCCTATATATAATATCAGTAGGATGTACAGTCAGCTGCAGAGAAACCCTCCCCAAACGAAGAGGGTTTTAAGAATTAATTTTGAATGAATAAAGATTATTATTATTTTATAGTTTTTACTTTTATCTCAGCTTTTAGCTGGTATATAAGACATTCACGGGCTATAGCCAAGTGAATGCCATTGGGAGGAATTATAAAGTTGAATGATTAGCCGGTTGGGTTGTTAAGTCCACCGTATCTACTGTTATATCCATGAATTTTCTTTATTATTAATTAGGTTTTTTTTGTAACTCTAATCATATTTCAACGAAATTTCATCGAATAGGTACTACACGTAATCAAAATATATATTTATTTCATTTTTGTTTAAATACATTGATACTATCAGTTTATTTTCGACGATGAGTAAATAAAAGATAAATGAGTAAAAAAATAATAGCTGTCACTGTCAAACTAAAAAAGAAGAAAAATTAAAAGTAAAAAAATATATTTAAAAACAAGCTTTTATTTAATTGCGCTAAAAAGAATAAAATAAACTTTTCTTTTAAAACTTTAACTACAGGTAAATCTCGCGACAAGCTTTTATGTCATATAAATTGTGTAATGACGTTATAAGTTGATAGTTAAAGTTTTAAAAGAAAAGTTTATTTTATTCTTTTTAGCGCAATTAAATAAAAGCTTGTTTTTAAATATATTTTTTTACTTTTAATTTATTTTTTACTTTTTAGTTATCACTGGACAGGTTTCGCAGTGCCATCTATTGTCGAGGGGCGGTACTTGTCTAATGAATTTATTTGTTACTAGCGAAACCCGCGCAATTTCGTTTGCGTGTATCCCGCTTTCCCGTGGGAATTTTTAAATTTTTCTCTCCGTAAGAACCATCCTCGTATTTCAAGGAATATTCTAAAAAAAAAATCAGCCAAATCGGTCAAGCCGTTTTCATGTTATGTCGTGACAACGGAAAACGGGTTTCATTTTTATATACACACATCAAAAAAGTCTAAGCAACATACATCATGTTACATATTAAACAAATTATATTAATCAAATCTTAATTTTTTTCTTACCAAGTAGGTAGGATATATAACCTTTTTTGTTCTAAATGACATACTGGGTGGTTGTAAAAAAAAATTTTTCGATTTTGTTTTGTTTTTTCATAAAAATTAAACACGAATGCATTTGTTATAATTTAATGTGTTTTCTTTGTTAATGGAAATTTGGCATTTAGTCTTGATTTTATAATTTTAACGATAATTGGTATTGAGTTTTTGACAAAATTTAATTGTAAGACATTCTTTACATCATGGAGCGGCGTCATTTGACCGCAGATGAAATGCAGAGAGCTGTAGGGATGTTGCAAGCGGGAAGAAATCAATCTCAGGTATCTCGGAATTTCGGTGTCAACAGAAGCGTTATTTGCCGTCTTTGGCAGCGTTACAATAACACAGGAGATCCTGCTGAGCAGCACTCAGGCCGCGGAAGGAGTACAACCACTCGGCAAGACCGATACATACAACTGACTGCAAGACGTCAGCCAATGTTAACCGCCCGAGAGATAGGTTTAAGGCTGCAAAACTCAAGTGGTGTTGTTGTTAGTCCCCAAACCGTGCGAAATCGACTGCATGAGTACGGCCTACGAGCACGACGGCCAATCAGGTGCCCACCTATACGTCACGGGAATCGCGCTCGTCGAAATGAATGGTGTAGGGAACACATAACGTGCACGCAGGAGCAGTGGGATAAAATTTTGTTTTGCGATGAGTCCCGATTCGGGTTTAGGCCTGATACAAGAAGGATCAGAGTGTACCGTCGCCCCGGAAATATTGAAAGGCTGAGATGCGTCCAGGAAGTTCATCCATACAGCGGCTCAACAGTTATGGTTTGGGCGGGTATTATGAAGAATAGACGAACTGAGCTCGTTTTTGTAAATGGAAACATGAACGCTGCAAATTACGTTGAGGATGTTCTTAGGCCTTATGTCCGTCCATTTGCACAAACCCTTGGCTCCGACTTCACGTTGATGCATGACAATGCCCGTTCGCATACAGCTTTGAGGACCAGCGAGTACTTGGCAATGGAAAACATCAGGGTTCTGCCGTGGCCTGCGCAATCGCCAGACCTCAATCCCATCGAGCACGCTTGGGACATGCTCCAGAGACGTGTTTTAGAGGACTTGGACGGAGTGACAACAACCCAACAGTTGATGGATTTGCTAAAATTCCACTGGGAGCAATTGCCGCAGGAAAACATAAATAAACTCATTGATTCTATGAATAATCGGTGCCGACAAGTTTTAAACAACAGAGGAGGCCACACTTTGTATTAAACCATCCTTTTTTTTTATAAACAATTGATTTTATTCATATCGTTTCATTTTGTTTTAATAACGTTTAATTGGTTAGTACTACGTACGATACAGCTTAAGCATGAAATTGTTAATTTATGTTCTTAAAAAAAAAACAATAAAAAACAGTTGCTATTTTTACATCAATTAGTACTCTAATTATTACTTTAATAATAAAATATAAACGTTTCAATTTGAAAAACCATTTTAAAATTCAAATCAGTATATGTTGCTTAGACTTTTTTGATGTGTATATAGATAGATAACTAGCACCAGCAATTTGAATACCTATATAATTTCCTGATTTTACTACAGTCACCCTGCGACAAACTAAACGGGTTTATGTACCCATCAAAAATAAAATACCGACCAAGGGCAAGTAGAACTCGCGCATGAGGGTTCCTTCCCATAATCATACTAGTCATCATCATCATCATCATATCAACCCATAATCATCCCACTGCTGGTCTCAGGTCTCCCTTCAATCGAAGGTGATTAGAGCGTACTCTGCCACGCTGCTCCAATGCGGATTGGCAGAGGTCGGTGTTTTCAAACCGCCCTAAGGCCACCGACTTGGCTTAACGACTGTCATCTATCGACAACAGCCGGGACCGACGGCTTAACGTGCCCTCCGAAGCACGAAGAAGCTCGAGATAACGAAACCCATCCAAACACTGGCTAGGGTCACCGTCGCTTAACTTGTGTGTTCATATTAGAGTGTGACACACAGCGACGCCATCGAGCTCCTCATACTAGTCATACTATCATACTAATATTATAAATGAGAAAGTGAGTTTGTTTGTTTGTTATTCCTTCACGGCTTGACTAATCAGTTGATCATTATGAAAATTTGTATATGTCAGGGGTACAGAGCCCAACATAGGCTACCTTTTTACCCGTGAAAGTATGTCAATCCAAAGGGAAAATATTTTTTCTACTATAAAGGGCGCTGTATGGGATGCTATCGGCCAACAGATGGCGCCACAAGTCGCGCTATGGGTTGTTTTGTTGTCAAACGAGATCTATGTCATAAAATTAACGCGAGCGAAGCCGCGAGGAAAAGCTAGTAATAGATAAAATACATTTTAATTCATAACCGGTATAAAAGAGCCATGTACCAATGTAAAATGTACCAAGGGTAGGGTCACATTATATTGGTTGTTTAAAGAAGAAGAAGTAACTACAAATTTACGATTTTCAGATTTATTCCTGTACTTGTACTACATCATCTTGCTTCTTGCCAAATTTCATGATTCTAGGACAACCGGAAGTACCCTATAGGTTTTTGGTCGGAACTGTTTTATACGAAAAACGGAACACAAAAGGCTGTATCGTAATTTTGTTATCATAATATTGTATTGTCATCTGATCTACAGTTTTAAGCAAAATTTCAGCTCAATCGGTCTACGGGAAGTGGTTCAAATTTTCGTTCCAAGATTCCACCCTTACATACATACATACATTCATACATACATACAGGTCAAGTTAAATAAAAGCTTTTAAAATAGATAGCTTGGGACTTAATGTGGAATTAAAATTAAAATGACTTTCATAAACTGGCTGTGAGTTAAATAAATCATAGACTTTGTGGACTTATGCTGGCTGGCCGTAGACAAAGCTTATAATACTGCAAAATTATGTGGGTAACAAGAAAGGGAATAGAGAGAAGGGGTAAGCAGGGGAAATACATAATTTCCAATTCTGGATCTTTAACTGACCGATAGCATTTGGTGTTTGGAAGGGAAAGTACTAGTATCTCACAGATAAGAGGATGGGGGAGGATATTACACCAATGCCACCCACTGATCCTTCAAAATGCATTATTTTATTGGGCTTGGAAAGTACTGCTTCGACCAGTGCCCTTTGTTTGTCTTTTCTCTGACCGGTTGCTTCCAAGAACTTCCAGAAGTACTGGGCACAGAATTGTTGTATGTCTTCTGGAAATTAGATATGCTTTCCTAGTATATACTTATCTTCCACATGAATGGCCCGCAGGAGCAAAGCACGTGCATGGCGCTTTTTCAAAATGTATTATACAATGAAATAATTGACCTAAAGTTAATTAAATCGTGAATTAATTGCTACCGCACTCACCGCTCGGCGCTAGAGTTTACTCTTTTCCATCACCGCAATTTATAGCGGTAATTTTCATCATTGATAAGTGTTTAATTATGTACATGGTTGATTTAATTGGTTTAACTATTGCATAAAACAAAGGCCAGTTTCTGTGTTTCCTGTAAATCTACTTTTTTTTATACCACACTAGCTTTTGCCCGCGGCTTTGCTCGCGTTAATTTTATGTCATAGATCTCGTTTGACAACAAAACAACCCATAGCACGACTTGTGGCGCCATCTGTTGGCCGATACAGCGCCCTCTATAGTAGAAAAAATATTTTCTCATTGGAATGACATACTTTCACGGGATAATATAGCCTATGTTGGGCTCTGTACCCCTAACAATATGTAGGCAAATTTTCATAATAATCGGCTGCTTAGTCAAGCCGTGAAGGAATAACAAACAAACTCACTTTCTCATTTATAATATTAGTAAGGATGGCAAACAAGCATACGGCCCGCCTGATGGTAAGCATCACCGCAGCCCATAGACGCTTGTGTTAGCTAATGTTTCAAATAGTACTGATAAATGATAATATGATGATATTGTGTATTAACTTAGATTGTTATTTGGCACTTCCGGTTCACAAGTAAATGTTAGCTAATGTTTCAAATAGTACTGATAAATGATAATATGATGATATTGTGTATTGACTTGGATTGTCAGTTGGCGCTTCCGGTTCACAAGTAAATGTTAGCTAATGTTTCAAATAGTACTGATAAATGATAATATGATGATATTGTGTATTGACTTGGATTGTCAGTTGGCACTTCCGGTTCACAAGTAAATGTTAGCTAATGTTTCAAATAGTACTGATAAATGATAATATGATGATATTGTGTATTGACTTGAATTGTCAGTTGGCACTTCCGGTTCACAAGTAAATGTTAGCTAATGTTTCAAATAGTACTGATAAATGATAATATGATGATATTGTGTATAGACTTGGATTGTCAGTTGGCACTTCCGGTTCACAAATAAATTAGTGTTTCAAGTGTTTAACTTGAATGTCACTTAGTCACAAATAAATTAGTACAAATGATAAATGCAAGTGATAATCTTTAATCATATTATTATTACTTATGATGTAATAAAATTAATAAATGATACTCTGCACTTCCGGTTCGACTTGTTAAATGTTACAAGTCGTACTTCCGTTCTGAAAATAACTTGGTTAACGATTTATTTATTTGTTTTAAATCCTTGTTAAATTTATGTTAAAATTGTTTTACGTTTATTATAAATTTATTTAATTTATAATTAGAAGTAAACTGAGTTGCTATTTTGACTTGTTGTAACGATTGGCGGGGAGCGAGGTTATATAAGGACATGGTAGAACGTTAGGCGGCAGTTATTGTGAGGCCGCCGGACATTAAAGATAAGTTCCAATTGTTTTTATTATTATTGTAATTTTGTATTTGTATGAAAAAGATGTGTTAAAATACCTGATCGATAAAAAAAGGCCATAACCGGTTTTCTTTCGCCATTTCTTTTACCGGTGGTCATTTTGGTTTATTTCCGAAATGGTGGTAGTTTATAAAGTAGTTAATTGATTTAATAAACATTTTGATTATCTGCCCAAGTTTTGGTTTTAATTGAAAATATATAATTTACTAATTACCTACTTTGTTTAATTTACTTTCTTGATACTTATTTCCTTCTAATGATCTTAATAACCTGACATACTAGGGAAGTATCTAACATCAGAAGTGGGATAGATCCGCGTGTTAACATGGTATTAATATTTTGAAAAAACAAAATTATTTCAGACATAGAACTATATGGATCTGGCTGTGCTTGGGAGTCTGCTCGCCGCGATTCAAATGCAGTGACAGAAAAACCGCATGAGATAGCGGCAGCACGACGTCTGCCTGTGACGAAGCTGCGGTCTGGTGCGACGGCACCGAGCAACTTGCTGGTGCAGCCTAGCTCAGATTGCAGAAGCAGGTAAACCCTTCAAGGGTTCTGCATTACCGTGATTCGAAATTTCATTTGCTGGGGCATTACAACTATTCGAGTTTATTGTTACCTGTAAAGCTTTATTGCTAAAGTGCAATATACCGGTCAAGATCAAGAAGTAACAAAGTTAATAATAGATTTAGACTACACCACCGTCACCTATGTTATTTATTACCTACTTAGAAATACTAATATATAATATTATAATTTCTTTTAAATGTAGTAATAATTGTCTGTAGCTAAAGAATTTATTTAGACTAAGTTTTTGTTGCGATGATGTCGAACGGTTCATTCGTATTTTAAACCAACTACGGTTTTTGAATTAATTTAATAAATTAATGTAATTGTTTAAAATTAAAATAAAATAAAATATAAAAAAAAACTTGATGAAAAAAAAAAACCTCCAACAAATACTCTAAGGAATGAATAAGTGATAATTAAACTGTTTTAATATAATAAAATTGTGTTATACAAAGATAATTTAATAAAATAACATTAGACTAAACTGTGACTTTACCAGATGTTATATCCATCTATCAGGTTGGCCGAACGGGTTACATTGAATGAAATACGGTCGATTTCGATTTTTTGATGACAACTTTTACATTGTTTCAAATCGAACTCTTTTGAAAAACTTGTCTGTTTTTCCATGTAACTTCACCTTCACGTTTTTTTTCTCTCACGTCTGTACATTTTCTTATAAGTTTTCTTCATCCCTTCGTATTATAGTGAGCGATATGTTATGTAACATACAATATATGAAAATAATTTGCAAAATAAGCGTCATCGCGTCGCGATCTAAGATCCATAAATTCATTCAAATTCAATAACATAATAGGATAACCTATAGAAACGCAGATATTAGGAAGATTCATATTTTGTCTAACAGTGTTTTGTTTAACTACAAATTTTCTTTATATTTAATTTGTGGATAAATTTAGATTTTTCCTATGCCAACAATTTAATCAAACTGCATATTGGCATCACAATTATTGATTATTAAAAATAAGACGATTGGAAATTTTAAATAACGACTAAATATGTTACATTAAAGTTTTAACTAAAATAGGTCACACTCTAAATTTAAAACTTAACGGTATATTGTTGAGACAAACCGCGATTTATTAAGAGTTTTTGTATACGAGAGTCTCCGCGCAGGGTCCTTAGAAACCCCAAGATTAAACGGCGTTTAATTTATATTATAATATAAATTTTGCATTATTTTAATAGTCCTAGTCAGATGTAATAATAAATAATATGATGATAATACATATCAGATGTAATAAGTATGAATTATTTTAAAACTGTTAATAATTATGAAAGATTTAAACTGACGAATGATTTAACTTGACTTGACTGATGAACTGCTGCGCAGCAGGTGTGGGGCTAGACTGTATAAAGCAAATGTAAATATAATGTTAAGCCTTGATGAACTGCTGAAGTCATTTTGCTTTGTTTCTTGCCTATCTCATGTGCAGCAGGTGTGGGGCTAGAATTTATGTGATTTTTAAAGCAAATGACCGTTGTTACTTGTTAGCTTAATGTGAAAAGCGAGACTTTAACAGTAACAATGCCAAATGTATATAATGTTAAGCCTTGATGAACTGCTGAAGTCATTTTGCTTTGTTTCTTGCCTATCTCATGTGCAGCAGGTGTGGGGCTAGAATTTATGTGATTTTTAAAGCAAATGACCGTTGTTACTTGTTAGCTTAATGTGAAAAGCGAGACTTTAACAGTAACAATGCCAAATGTATATAATGTTAAGCCTTGATGAACTGCTGAAGTCATTTTGCTTTGTTTCTTGCCTATCTCATGTGCAGCAGGTGTGGGGCTAGAATTTATGTGATTTTTAAAGCAAATGACCGTTGTTACTTGTTAGCTTAATGTGAAAAGCGAGACTTTAACAGTAACAATGCCAAATGTATATAATGTTAAGCCTTGATGAACTGCTGAAGTCATTTTGCTTTGTTTCTTGCCTATCTCATGTGCAGCAGGTGTGGGGCTAGAATTTATGTGATTTTTAAAGCAAATGACCGTTGTTACTTGTTAGCTTAATGTGAAAAGCAAGACTATAACAGTAACAATGCCAAATGTAATTTAATGTGAAAAGCGATAGTTGCACATAGTTTTCTTTTTTTTAAAAAAAATTAACGTACATCGAGAACGCTGTACGGTCAGTATGGCCGTGTTAGCTAATGTTTCAAATAGTACTGATAAATGATAATATGATGATATTGTGTATTAACTTAGATTGTTATTTGGCACTTCCGGTTCACAAGTAAATGTTAGCTAATGTTTCAAATAGTACTGATAAATGATAATATGATGATATTGTGTATTGACTTGGATTGTCAGTTGGCGCTTCCGGTTCACAAGTAAATGTTAGCTAATGTTTCAAATAGTACTGATAAATGATAATATGATGATATTGTGTATTGACTTGGATTGTCAGTTGGCACTTCCGGTTCACAAGTAAATGTTAGCTAATGTTTCAAATAGTACTGATAAATGATAATATGATGATATTGTGTATTGACTTGAATTGTCAGTTGGCACTTCCGGTTCACAAGTAAATGTTAGCTAATGTTTCAAATAGTACTGATAAATGATAATATGATGATATTGTGTATAGACTTGGATTGTCAGTTGGCACTTCCGGTTCACAAATAAATTAGTGTTTCAAGTGTTTAACTTGAATGTCACTTAGTCACAAATAAATTAGTACAAATGATAAATGCAAGTGATAATCTTTAATCATATTATTATTACTTATGATGTAATAAAATTAATAAATGATACTCTGCACTTCCGGTTCGACTTGTTAAATGTTACAAGTCGTACTTCCGTTCTGAAAATAACTTGGTTAACGATTTATTTATTTGTTTTAAATCCTTGTTAAATTTATGTTAAAATTGTTTTACGTTTATTATAAATTTATTTAATTTATAATTAGAAGTAAACTGAGTTGCTATTTTGACTTGTTGTAACGATTGGCGGGGAGCGAGGTTATATAAGGACATGGTAGAACGTTAGGCGGCAGTTATTGTGAGGCCGCCGGACATTAAAGATAAGTTCCAATTGTTTTTATTATTATTGTAATTTTGTATTTGTATGAAAAAGATGTGTTAAAATACCTGATCGATAAAAAAAGGCCATAACCGGTTTTCTTTCGCCATTTCTTTTACCGGTGGTCATTTTGGTTTATTTCCGAAATGGTGGTAGTTTATAAAGTAGTTAATTGATTTAATAAACATTTTGATTATCTGCCCAAGTTTTGGTTTTAATTGAAAATATATAATTTACTAATTACCTACTTTGTTTAATTTACTTTCTTGATACTTATTTCCTTTTAATGATCTTAATAACCTGACATACTAGGGAAGTATCTAACACTTGCAATACCGGGGTATCACTCACGCGTTGTCAACCCTCCCAACCCCCCCAAGTGGAGCTCTGGAGACCTTACTCACCGTAGGAACACAACATGGCCGAGACCAATGCTATTTGGCTACGATGTTCTGTAAGGTGGAGGTCCTTCCACTGACGGGCTGTCGGGCGGATTATCCGCTGTGCCCTACCTTTCTTAACCTACTTGCAGAATAAATGATTTGTTTTATAATGGAACCATCATCGATATGAAACTTTGTAGTTACATAGTACAAATGTGAATGCTATTGATAAATGAATATTCAAGTAAATACCTTCACGAAATATTTAGATACTTCTAGCCCTTGACCCCAGTGAGCCTGCGGCCCATCTGGCAGGCGCTGGCGTCACATGCCATCGCCCAATAAAAAAAACATATTTATTGCCCTGTTCGCCTCTTTCATTGGCTTACTGTACTACGACGCTGGCTTTCTGTAGACACGGTATTGTTACAGAGGTACCCAACGCGTTCAACGTAAAAAAACACATGATTAAATTTCATCATTCAGATTAATAAAATAGAGGAATTTTGTACGCAGTTGCATTTATTAATTTCCGGAAACCAAAAATTTTACTATATGATAAATTAATTTCGCGACAGATGCAAGTGATGGCATCAAAAATATTAATTGTGGTCTCTCATATACAACAATAAATTATGATGATTTATTTACAATGCCAAAATAATAAAGATACATTTTATTCACACTGTCCCATATTGGTTTGAAGCTCAATAGGAGCTCGGTGGCGTCGAATAAGTGATTATTATATTTTTGCTTGCTCTACGCTTTCGCGAAGATAAGCAGAAACGCGAGTAAGGACGGACTCCGTTCTACTTCGGCTTCACTTTCCCTTTGTCTTCTAACTTCGTGCCAGAGACTAGGCCCTCACAGGCACTTTCTGTAGCCGAAGTGTAGAAATAATAATAATGGTTTGTGTAAATAAATCTACTCTCTAAACAACCATCATTTTGGAAAGAAAAGCAAAATGGCCACTGGTATGGTAGGCTATAAAAGCTTCTAGTTCAGAATTCTTATTTATGTGATTTCTTAGTGCTACCAATTGTACTACAGTATTTTAACTTGACTATTATACTCGTCTGAACAATAAACAATACCATCCGCTTCAGCGTTACAGCAACAGAAAGTAATTAGACGCGGAGGATTTATTTTTACCATTGAAAAGATTGTTCACCATTCTAGATCATTTCTCCGAGTTTAGGGTTACCATGTCTATTGTAAAAGTTACCAAATTACATAAAACTATCTGCCCGCATCAACTTCGCACAGGTTTTACTTAAGATCTTAATTTTTTTTTTTATATATTATATAGCCTATGTCATCCGGGGTTAATGTACCTTTACCTTCCCAACGCCAACGGTGAAAGAATTGTTCAAATCGGTCCAGTAGTTTCGGAGCTTATTCACGCAAACAAACCAATCTTTCCACTTCATAATATTAGTATCGACTACTTGTCGCGGGCTACAAGTAGTCGATAGGTAGGCACTTCTTCGTTCGCCCTGAGTATCTTCAGAATTTGTATCAACGATATGATACATTGGGTGACCAAAATGACGCGCAACAGTGACGCACAAAGTCCTGTAACATGGCACGCAACTTTTACGTGACATGGGACCACCACGGGACTCATTTTAGTACAGCTAAAATGTCCTAAAACATTGTCCCCGAGACTCTCGTTGTTGACGAACGTCATGTTGACTACTTTGAACCCTAGTGAATATGAGGCTTTATGTAATCAAATTACATTTCCTTTTCATCGACAGCAAAGAGAAATACACTGAAATTATCAGTTTCCTCATTTGACGTCCATTACAACTCATTAATTAATTCTTTTTTGCTCAAGGAATCCGGAAATATCTAACCATTTGGTGTCTGTAGCGGGGATCGTTTATCGTTCAGGAAAAATAAGAGGATATTCAAGCCGTCGGCGATTCATATTCATAATGTCGCGGAAAATAATTAGTTTTCATTATTCAGACGCCCGGCGCCGCCGCTGGGATGTAAATAAATCTTGCTCTGACATTGTCGGTGCTCACTGGTACTACTCATACTGATTAGTACCTTACAGCTATGCATTCATTGGGTAAATTTACAATGATCAAACTAATAATAACATTAGAATTGAAACTAAACTAACATTAAAGGTTAAAATAGATCAAAACCAAAACTAATACTAAAATTATAAACCCAAAATTCTAGCAGCGTTACCTCGCTGAAGTGAAGTAACTGCGAGCCTCTGAACACTCGTGGTCTCTCGCAAGTCGCAATCTTTTGGCGATGTCATTACAATGCACTTGGAACCCACGAGTTTCCACACCAAAAGCCTCGAAATCATAGAATGCTGTAAATTGCCTATTTTCATTTATGCATTTTGCAAATAGCGATTAAAGATACTTCTAGCTACATAATCGTTACGTGATGAACGATGAACGAATAACAGCCAGCAGAAGTCTGCACTAAACAAAATTATTTTAATATTTCCATAATATGTATAATGAAATTGATTTTTAGAAAGAAAAATTTCACCTCCTCCCCCCAGGTGGGATTCGAACCCACGACCCCTCGATATCCGGCCGAGTACTCTAACCACTGAGCTACCGGGAAGGTTAGTAATGGATATCGAGGGGTCGTGGGTTCGAATCCCACCTGGGGGGAGGAGGTGAAATTTTTCTTTCTAAAAATCAATTTCAGAAATATGAATGGCTAGTTGCCTAACAACTATAAATAAAAATCATAAAAATGTATAATGAAATTAGTCAATTCCTTTTTTTAAGATAATAGCTCAATTGAAAGAACTCCAATTCTATCGAATTAATTTGTTTATTTTTCCCAGGTGGATTTTTTTCGACATCTATTATTTATAATAAATTATACAATGATAAAGTGACCGGCTGTAATCCTGATCGATTACATATTCAAACAAAACGTAATTACGTAATCGCAAACCATCATCAAACACTATCTAAGTGATTGACAAGATTATAGAATAAAACATTTTGAACCCCCTTGTGCGTATTTTGACGACATTGGAGGCACTTTAAACTAAGATAACGTTGATAAGTCAACAATTTAAAGTATTTATCAGTTGTATATGATCGAAGGTATTTATCTAATCTTTAAATATTTAAGTGTTAGTATGTTGTTGCCTTTTGCAAATCTCGGAACTCAATATGAAAACATTTATATTGTTATATTTATTACAATGTGTCTTCGGTGATATAAGAATAGATCCATTAGTAGAAGCCAATGTTGGTTTGATTAGAGGACTGACTGCTACTGATGGTGATTATTCAATGTTTTTGGGAATACCATATGCTATGGTTGATGATGTCAATCCATTTGGAGTAAGTATTTTTTTTTTCTCTGATCACTTTAATACACTGTACAAAATTGTAAGAATGAATTGTGGAATATGACAAAAAACAATGGCGTTAAGTAAACAATAATTTAAATTTTTTTGTTACTTTTTAGGCATCCATTCCAATAACAAATTTTGATGATGTTTTTGAAGCATACGAAGACTCAAAACCATGTCCGCAACTTAGCGTAAGTGGATTAATGGGTCAATTGGATTGTCTACAATTAAACGTCTATGTACCAAACGAGGCCAGTTCCAATAATAGAATCCCTGTGATGGTATGGATCCATGGTGGTGGATTCTCAACTGGCGATGCTAGTAGTAGGCTTTACGGACCAAAATTTTTTATGAAAAAAAATGTTATTTTAGTGGCAATAAATTATAGATTAGGACCTTACGGTTTTATGTGTCTTGACATACCAGAAGTGCCAGGAAATCAAGGATTAAAGGATCAATTCCTTGCGTTTAAATGGGTCAGAGAAAATATAGAGGCATTTGGCGGCGATATAGACAGGATAACATTGTTTGGTGAGAGTGCTGGAGGGCACTCTGTTGATCTACATCTTATGTCACTTCATGATAACGTGTTCAATAATGTTATACTCCAAACTGGTTCTTCATTAGCAACAACTGTGCTCACAGAAACGATAAAAGATGCTCCAATTATATTAGCGAATCAACTTGGCTATTCGACTGATAGTATTAGTGAAGCATTAACATTTTTATCATCTGTTAATCCAAATCTGGTAATAGCTGCTGCTACAGCAACGCGTAGTGTCTTTAAACCTTGTGTCGAACAAGAGTTTGAAGGTGTTGAAGCTTTTATAACAAGCCCTTGGATTAATGCACCGATGCCTAAAGTTAGAAATATTCCTATACTTACAGGCTTCAACAATAAAGAACGATTATATGAATATTTAAACAGAAATGAAAATGACTTTGGAAACCTAAACGTGTTTCAAAATTTTTTAAAACAGACTTTTGACTTTGACGAAGATCAATTGACTGAAATGGAGAAGACCATTCGTCATTTTTATATAGCAGATCATGTAATAAGCCAGGAATTAAAAGAAGCTATAGGAGATTTCGATTCTGATTACACATACATTCATCCAGTTCAAAGAAGCATTAAGAAATACATTGAAAGTGATGCCAAAAGCGTGTATCACTACATGTTTTCTTACAGCGGTAACCGAAATACAATGCAACGTATCGTAAATATAACATTTGATGGAGCTTTTCATGCTGATGAACTAGGTTACTTATTTACTTCTAACGCTATGTCAGAAGAACCTACTACAGAAGACCAAATAATGATTGATAAAATGACTACGATGTGGGCCAACTTTGCGAAATACAGGTATCGTAAAATATTTGATTCATATACTATATTTATTAACTTCTTTGATTTTAAGCCCGTACACTGATCTACCTTGTATAACATGTAACACAGCATCAATGTACACTGTCTACTATGTAACTTCATCTTCTTCATTGGAGACCAGTATTATTTTTTCTTTCTTAATTTGAGTATTTACTTTTAGTGATCCTACTCCGGACACAACGGACTTATTGCCAATTAAGTGGAAACCAGTAAATGATAGCAACTTGTTCTATCTAAATATAGGCTCAGAGTTGTCTCTGAGCAGCAGACCGTATCATGACAGAATGGCATTCTGGAACCTATTCTACAAGTTGAATGAAGAATCACAAAAATTCTACTAACGTACTGAACGTACCCCGGATTTATAGCGATTCTATAAATTTTTATGTAAAAAGAATTTTATTTGTTTAGTCACAAATATTTTAAAGTTAATACAATGTAAAAAAAATTGCATACAAAAAATTAATAATTTTAAGTTCATCTACTCACAAAATATAATGCACACACCACACAATTTAATAGAAAAAAGTGTTCAACTTTAATGTAATTAATTAACATTTTGTATTTGTCTTCGTATTACTACAAACATTATTTTAATGTAGATGTTTTTAACAATTTTTTGCATGCTAACTTGTATTAACAATATCACTTTATATTATACCATGTTTTTAGGGTTCCGTAGTAAACTACAAGGAACCCTTATAGTTTCGTCATGTCCGTCTGTCCGTCCGCGGTCTAGCGCCTATACGCTTGATGCTAGAAAGCTGTAATTTGGTATGTATACTCATATTAACAATGCTAACAAAGTGGTAGAACAAAATTTTAAACAAAATTTTTTTTTGGAGTCCTCACCTGCGGGTAAATTGGGAATGAAATTTTTTTTCGCAATGAAGGAAAATAAAATCATTTTCCGATACAATGATCCGTTTGCGAATTATTTACATTTAACGTGTAAATTTTCGTTTTGCACGGTGGTCTCCCCCCCCCTCTATCTCCGAAAGTCTTGTGTTTAGAAATTTGAAATTTTAACCTACAAGGAAAACTATAATGGTTAAGTAGGCACTACTTGTTACCGAGTAATAGCCGACGAACTTATAAAGTAAAATTTCTTTGAAACGGAACCCTACATTGTGCGTGGCCCGACACGTACTTGCCCGGTTTTTTTTACAAATAAATGACTTGAATTTTCAAAGGGGTAGTCAGTGGCGAATACCCATCTTGTATGAATTTAAATTTAAACATCAAACAATGATAATCAAAATCGTTAAGTTAAGAGGTTAAGACGATAGGCCAGCTGTAATTGTAATAAGTTGATAGTTGCAATAGCGTACTCAAACAAAATCGTGATGTATTTTCATTGAACAATATCTAAGACTGACAAGGTAATAAAATATAATATTTTAATCCTCCATATAATTTAAAAACGTCCAAGGTATTTCTAACTATAATAAAATTGATAAATAAGTTAAACTAAAAAAGTGTTTTATCTTATCATTTATCTCTTTAAAGTGTCAGTATGTGGTTGTCTTTTGCAAAACTGCAATACAATATGAAATCAATGTTTATTTTGTTTTCTATATTACAATGTGTCTTCAGTGACATAAAAGTAGATCCGTTAGTAGAAGCAAATGTTGGATTGATTAGAGGACTGGCTGCTACTGATGGTGATTATTCAATGTTTTTGGGAATACCATATGCTAAAGTTGATGAAGTCAATCCATTTGGAGTAAGTAATTTAAACTGATTCTCTCTATTTGTTATCAAACATAAGCCTAGGATTTACTAAACCTGTTTTTCATCATCAGCCTACATTTGTCCACTGCTGGACATAGGGCTCCCCAACTGCACGCCACCGCGCACGATCCTCGGCCACTCTCATCCAGCTGTTTTGTCACTGTCATTTTTGAGGATAATTAAATCAAGTGTGAAATTGATCAAACATAATCTTAGTTAATTCTCTCCAGATCATTGTTTATTGATAATGGTTAGTATAAAAACTGTTTATATAAAAAAAATACTGTATGTGGCATCGGAAAGCGATGGGGGTTTTTCAAGTTCTCCCTTCACAAACGACGACGACTAAGGTTTTTAGTCGATATGCCAACTTCCATCTTGACCACCTATTCTGTCGCGGGACTGCGGAAACTTCTGCATAAAATAATAATAATACTACTAATACAAATAATAATAATACTTCCGCAACCTCTAAAATAAATACCTACCTCAAATAATCTATGTATTATTTTTCAGGCATCGATTCCAATAACACATTTTGATGACGTTTTTGAAGCATACGAAGATTCAAAACCCTGTCCGCAACTTAACTTCGCAAATGCAATAATCGGTGAATTAGACTGTCTCCATCTCAATATCTACGTGCCTAAAAAGGCCAGTTCCAATAACAAACTGCCTGCGATGATATGGATACACGGTGGTTGGTTTGCAAATGGTGATGCTGGTAGACACTTATATGGGCCAAAATTTTTAATGAAACAAAATGTTATTTTAGTAACAATAAATTATAGATTAGGACCTTACGGTTTTATGTGTCTTAACATACCAGAAGTGCCGGGAAATCAAGGATTAAAGGACCAATTTCTTGCCTTTGAATGGATAAGAGATAATATAGCAGCATTTGGCGGAGATATAGAAAGGATAACATTGTTTGGTGAGAGTGCCGGAGGGCACTCTATTGATTTACATCTTATGTCATTTAATGATAATTTGTTCAGTAATATTATACTCCAAAGTGGTTCTTCTTTAGCAGCAACTGTGCTGGAAGAAACGACTAAAGATGCTCCCATTATATTAGCGTCTCAACTTGGCTATTTGACCGAGAATATAAATGAAGCATTAAAATTTTTATCATCTGTTGATCCACATTTGATAATAGCTGCTGCTACCGAAACTAATAGTCTATTTAAACCATGTGTTGAACAAGAGTTTGATGATGTTAAAGCCTTTATAACAAGTCCTTGGATTAATGCAACGATGCCTAAAGTTAGAGGAATTCCTATACTTATAGGTTTCAATAATAAAGAACGTTTGTTTGATTATATAAACAAAAATGAAAATTATTATGAAAACCTCAAAGTTTTTCAAAATGTATTAAAACAAACTTTTGACTTTGATGAAGATCAATTGATTGAAATGGAGAAAACCGTACGCCACTTTTATATAGCAGATCATTTAATAACCAAAGAATCACAAGAAGCTATAGCGGATTTTGACTCTGATTACACATATATTCATCCAATTCAAAGACGCATTAAGGATTACATTGAAAACGAAGCCAAAAGCGTATATTACTACATGTTTTCATATAGCGGTAAACGAAATTTCATGCAAAACTTGGTAAATGTAACATTTAAAGGAGCATTTCATGCTGACGAATTAGGATACTTATTTACCTCAAATGGTTTGTCAGAAGTACCTTCTTTAGAAGATCAGAAAATGATTGAAAGAATGACTACAATGTGGGCGAACTTTGCAAAACATAGGTAACGTAAATTTTAATTTACTTCTATGAAATATATACATTCTCTACTACTTTAAGCTAACTTACTTTACATTGACATTGTAAATATAAGTATAATAATATGCATACTTCTTATTTTTTGGGTACGCAGTGTGTGCTTTCTCTTACCACGTCTCTATCTTTGTTAAATTTCTGCACTCACATATTATCATTTTTAGATAAAGCTACATAAGAACTATATAAAATTAACTGAATCATATACATTATTTTAATCAATTCATTAAATACTTTCAGTGATCCTACTCCGGATATAACGGACTTATTACCAGTGAAATGGGCACCAGTAAATGATGACAACTTGTTTTATCTAAACATTGATTCAGAACTGTCTCTAAACAGCAGACCGCTACACGACAGAATGGCATTCTGGAATCTATTCTACAGGCTAAATGGAAAATCACAGAAATGCTATTTGAAACGAATTCCGGATTTGTCACAGAAAGGCTACTGGAAGCGTAATTCGGATTTGTAGGTATTTACTAAGTTTTTTTGTAAAAGGAATTATTATGTACTCAGTCACTAACACTCTTATTAATAAATAATGATCAGCCAAGGTTGAAATAAAACTTGTTTTTTCACTTTCGCACTTCATTAAAATTAAATGAAGTGCGAACTTCATTATAGTCAATAGTGTCGAGAATGAAAGCAACAAAACAGTTATTAGTAAATTCTACATAATATGACAGATTTAGTTTGTCCACTGACAAATAAATTGCACTTGCACATGAAACATGCATAAAAAGCGTTATGAAGCATAATTCAAACTTACGACATTATTAAAAACTAGCGAAACCCGCGCAACTTCGTTTGCGTGTATCCCGCTTTCCCGTGGGAATTTTGGAATGTATGATACTTTAAAACCTTCCCCTTGAATCACTCTATCAATTAAAAAACCGCATCAAAATCCGTTACGTAGTTTTAAAGATTTAAGCATACAAAGGGACATAGGGACAGAGAAAGCGACTTTGTTTTATACTATGTAGTGATAACATTTATGTTGAATGATAGAACTAGAACTTAGAAGACGAAAGAAGCCATCCAGACTCGGGTCATCGTCACCGAACCGCTAGCTCATTTGTCTCTCTCCAACTAAAATAAAAAAAACAACAATCACGATGACGTAACGAACATCTGACAAATGTTTCGTAAAGATATTCTTAATCAATACTTCAATGTTTATCTCGAAGATATCTTTATCTAAACTATGGACTTCTTGTTTAAAATATCTTGCCATACCATACCAGTTCAAATTGATTCTATCTCTCGGAGAAGATGTTTAAAATATGGATATTAATATTTTCGGCTTTTTATCAAAATGTTTTTGGAGCGGTGAGAGTGGATCCACTAGTTAATACCAAACTCGGTTTAATCCGAGGTGTGACAGCGAATGATGGAGATTATGCCATGTTTATGGGTATACCGTACGCTCAGGTCGATGCAGCCAATCCTTTTGGAGTAAGTTTTTTTATACATCACAAAGTCGTGCCTGCGACTTCATGCA
Organism: Endotricha flammealis; assembly: GCA_905163395.2. Classification (NCBI taxonomy): domain Eukaryota; kingdom Metazoa; phylum Arthropoda; class Insecta; order Lepidoptera; family Pyralidae; genus Endotricha; species Endotricha flammealis. The sequence continues at coordinate 1,433,306 of LR990858.1, read as the reverse complement.
CGGCTAATAACTAGTCCGAAGATTTTTTAAATTGTTTATGTATGAGTTTCCATTACAAACATATCATACAAAAAATGTAGTCTTTTTTAGTATATCTTTAGATACGATAGAAAAATATTTCGTAACATAACGTGTCGTAATCTTTCGAAATATTTTCATTATATTTTGTAAATTGAAAATGTTATTTTTTTATTTTTAGAGTGCTATCCCTCAACCATCATTCACTCAAACATTTGAAGCTAACGATGATTCAGCAATATGCCCACAAATCGAAGAGTTTGGCAATACTGTAACTGGATCCCTGGACTGTCTTCATCTAAATGTGTACTCTCCTAACTCCGCAAGTTCCAAAAACCGTTTGCCTGTCTTGGTATGGATATACGGTGGAGGCTTCAGTATTGGTTTTTCAGGAAGATATCTGTACGGCCCCCAATACATTGTAAGACATGACGTAATTCTGGTAACCATCAACTACCGCTTGGGCCCATACGGATTTATGTGTCTTGATACTCCTGATGTACCAGGAAACCAGGGCTTGAAGGACCAACTACTAGGTTTGACTTGGGTTAAGGAGAATATTGAAGAGTTTGGCGGAGATCCTAATAAAATTACTATATTCGGTGAGAGCGCTGGCGCTATGTCTGTGGATTTTCATTTACTGTCACCGCATGACAAATTATATAACAACGTTATAATCCATAGTGGAACCACTTTAACACCAACATTCTATGAACCAGTGAGAGACGCCCCATTAAGACTGGCATCTTATCTCGGCCATGAAACAGATGACTTGGATGATGCTTTATCATTCCTTGCAACAACTGATACGAATTCTGTAATCACTGCAACGGGCGATTTAAACCTTGATTTTAAACCCTGCCTTGAACAAGAATTTGATAACGTAGATAGATTTATAAATAGAAACTGGATTACTGCTGATGTACCCAAAGTTAGAAATATTCCAGTTTTGATAGGATTCAATGAACAAGAATCATTAGGCAATTATGCATTGCAGGATACAGATTTTTATAGAGATCTTAATGTATTTAGTGACAAACTAACAATAGGATTTGATGTCGATAACGAAGCATTCGCTGAAATGGAAGAATTAGTCCGCCATTTTTACTTAGGTGACGAAGATATAAGCCAAGATAAATTATGGGAAATAATTGACTTTGAATCTGATTATAGATTTTTCCATCCGACACACAGAACTATAAATAAGTTTATTGAAAATGGAGCTGGAAATATTTATTCATATTTATTTTCTTATGTTGGTGGGCGAAATTTTGTTAGGCGCAGACTTAACATTAATATTGGAGGAGCGACTCATGCTGATGAAATAGGATATCTCTTTGATGTATCATTCTATGACAAGAATCTGTCTCCAGAAGATGAATTGGTCGTAGACAGAATGACAACAATGTGGACAAACTTTGTAAAATACGGGTAAGTTTAATATCACTTACAGTATTCACTTTTATAATAAAAATTTTAAGTAATTTTTAATTTTGCATATGATAAAATTAGTTTTTTAGAAAAAGAGTCATTCACACAATTTAAGCATTATTTATAAATACTGCTGCAAATAATAAGTTTATTTATAGATATTGTTATTATTTTTCAGAAACCCAACACCAGAGTTGTCAGACTTGCTAACCACTAGGTGGAACCCAATAACGAAAGGATCAGATCATCACTATTTAGAGATAAACTCAGAACTCAGTGCAAAAACCAGGCCTTTCAATGATAGGATGGCGTTTTGGGATCTCTTTTACAAGCTGAATGAAAACTTACAGAGGATTTATCCTGGTGAAAATGTTGTATAAAGAATACTAATGGAATTTTTTAATAAATAAACTTTAGAAATTCTATTTTAACGTAACGTTTTTTTTCTAGAAGGGATTACAATACAACTCAATTTATAATGCCGTACATTTATTTTAACCTAGCACCTTTGTTTTAATTAAACTATTATGTTACGTACATAATAGCCGCCATAACTGGCAGCCAACGTTATATTTTGGGCTGATTATGATGCCTAGTACTTTAAACCCTAATAACATTAAGATAAAATTTAAAAAAAAATCCACATAATGCTTGTACTATCAATATATTTTTTAAACTAGCTGCTGCCCGCGGTGTTACCCGCGTTTAATTTTATGCACAGCGTAGATGGCGCTGATATGCATAAAATTAAACGCGGGTAACAGACTTTTGACTAAATTCTACGGAAATCGCGTACTTTCAGGATAAAAGTATCCTATGTGTTAATAATCCAAGGTATAAGCAACCTACGTACCAAATATCATAAAGAATGGTCCAGCCAATTGAGTGTCAAGAAGTAACAACCATACAAACAAACTTTCGCCATTAAATATTAGTAGGATTCAAACTATTATTTTCTGTCTTATATTACGTGTCGTCAGCCAAGTTGGAAAATTGGTGCAATTGGGTACTGACATATTTTCTAATAACCAATGATAATAATTAATTATTATTAATAATTAACATTACGATCGTTAACAATAGTGACTGTTTAAATGAGAATTGTAAAATGTTGTCCAGATTAAGCGCTTTAGGTTATAATACTATTAGATACTGCTATCGCGTATTTAAGAACATTTGGGGAAATGCCGTTTTATTTGTAATCAATACTTCAGTTCATATCTTAAAGATTGTTACTATTTATCTAAAACATCTTTTGTTGACTGTTCAAATTGGTTTAATCTTTCATCGAAGATGTTTAAAAAAATGTTTTTATTAATATTTTTCATGTTAAATCAAATTGTTTTCGGGGTGGTGAGAGTGGATCCATTAGTTTCCACAAAACTTGGTTTAATCCGAGGTGTGATGGCAACTGACGGAGATTACGCAATGTTTATGGGGATACCGTACGCAAAAGTCGATGAAGCCAACCCGTTTGGTGTAAGTAATAAACAATTTATTTATTTTTTAAATTATGTCATATCGAAATTTAATCATTATAATTTTTAGGATGCAATCCCACAAACTTCCTTTGACGATACCTTTGACGCTACTGATGACTCAGCAATTTGCCCACAAATTGAAGAATATGAGAATACTGTAACTGGTTCTTTAGATTGTCTACATCTTAATGTGTACTCACCTAACTCTGCCAACTTTAGAAATCCGTTGCCAGTTTTAGTATTTATTTATGGTGGAGCATTCAGTAGAGGTTTCGCTGGTAGATATCTTTACGGCCCAAAATATCTTGTGAGGCATGACATCATTCTAGTAACAATTAATTATCGCTTGGGTCCCTATGGATTCATGTGTCTTGATATCCCTGAAATACCAGGAAACCAAGGGTTGAAAGATCAACTGCTAGCATTCAAATGGATTAAAGATAATATTGCAGCATTTGGGGGTGATCCTAATAAAATCACAATTAGCGGACGAAGTGCCGGTGCAATGTCTGTTGATTTTCATCTAATGTCAACACATGAGAAATTATTTAATAATGTGATCATTCAAAGTGGTACGTCTTTAACACCTACTTTCTATGAACCTAGAAGAGACGCACCACTGATCCTAGCTGCTTATCTTGGATATGAAACAAATAACTTAAATGATGCCTTATCATTTCTTGCAGCAACTGATACAAATTCTGTTATCAGTGCAACTGATGACTTAGATATCATCTTCAAACCGTGTGTCGAGCAAACATTTGATGATGTTGATAGTTTCTTATCTGAAAACTGGATTAATGCTGATGTACCAAAAGTAAAAAATGTGCCAGTTTTGTTAGGATTCAATGAACATGAAACATTATACAGTTATGCTTCACGAAATGAAGATTATTTTAGAGGACTAAACATATTTGAAGATAAGCTTTCAATTGGATTTGATGTAGATAATGACGCATTTGTGGATATGGAAGAATTAGTCAGACATTTTTATATAGGAGACGAAGATATTAGCGAAGAAACCAAATGGGGAATAATTAACTTTGATTCTGATTTTAAATTTAATCATCCTACTTACAGAACTATTCATAAATATATTGAAAATGGTGCTGGAAATATTTATTTATATTTGTTTTCTTATGTTGGAACCAGAAATTATGTAAGACAGAGACAAAACATCACGATTGGAGGAGCTACTCATGGCGATGAAATTGGTTATCTTTTTGATATTTCATATTTTGACAAAAATCTAACTCTAGAAGATGAATTGGTTGTTGAGAGAATGACTACAATGTGGGCCAATTTTGTTAAATACAGGTAAATGTCTTTTCGACGAAAGTAATGTTTTAACAATTTATTTATCAAAATATTTTAATATGTAGAGCCATTAGAAATTATGCTTCATCGACCTGTTAAGTACAATGCTCTCAATAGAATACCAGTTTTCTTATTTTCCTTTGCTTCCCCCAAATTAAAGAAACTATTAATTAACAAACTAGTTTGAAGCATTTACATTTCGTTTGAAGCATGAGTGATCCAAAGTCCGAAGCCCTCACAATATCCCCATTTCTCTCTTTTCCATAAATTCCTTGAAAACTGTTGTAGATACATCGCTACTATGTGGCGATTACTTATGTCCCCATAGTTTTATATTAAATAAAATAAAAAATGTTTTCGTTCTTTTTCAGTAACCCTACGCCGGAACTAACAGACTTACTAAACGTAAAATGGACTCCAATAACAAAAGGATCCGACTATTATAATATAGAAATAAACTCAGAACTCAGCGCAAGCACAAGGCCATTTAGCACAAATATGGCGTTTTGGGATGTATTTTACAAGTTGAACACAAATTTACAGAGAGTCTACCCTGGACAGAACGTTGTTTAAATAAAATGTTCAAAATATTACAAAGGAAATATTTAATGAATAAAGTTATTTTTTTTATGCCACAAAGTTGGCAAGCAAGCATACGCCCCGCCTGATGGTAAGCATCACCGTAGCCTATAGATGGTTGCAATACCGGGGGTATCACTCACGCGTTACCAACCCTCCACGTGGAATTCAACTTCTGCTAACCACTGAACACAATATAACATGTATACTGTTATATTTCTTATTTATTAGAGTCAGTCATAAGATTACAAGTCAGAAGTTTGAGGTAAAGCCCAGCAATGGCTGACTGCAGACCAGTAAATAATATACCTACCATCAGTAATAAAATAGTATCATGTAAAAAAAACTTGGTATTAACACCATTATCATCACACGAGATAGCAAAAAATTGAAATGAATTCCACACAAAACAGAGCGTAATTAATACGACAGACATTTGTTCACTAATTCAGTTTTTGTCGTATCATATTTTATAACAGCATTCGTAAATGACGCTACAAGAAACACCGGAGACGGTTTTCATCCCTTCGATAAAAAGCCTCGTGACAGTCTATTCATCTTGCAGTCTCGGTATGTCATGCTGTTAAAATAACGTCGTCTGCCTTAAAGCTTTTAAGGGAAGTATACAATGTAAAAGGACGTTTAAGAGCGCGGAGCGTGCGAATGCCGAAAATGCTTGGCAATTCCGGAAAATGTTCGAATTTTGACAATCATATGGCGCGTTCACACGATTTGACAGTTAACGTGACGCTCGGAAATCGCTTTATCGTCGACTGGGCGATGTTTTGTGCTACTCTTTACTTTTAGTTAGGGCAAACAGTTCAACGACAGTCGGTTCCATTCATTTTACTTTTAAAAAATCTTTTGATTTTAAAATACACAGATGTAATATATGTTTTATTCGTAATTACACATAGAATGTGTCGAGAAGTCCCTCAAAGTTCAGAGCACTTTATCAGTATTCTTGATTAAATATTAGCCATTTTATAAGCATCATGTTTCCCATAATTTTAACAGCACCAAAGTTTTATTGACATCTCGAATTTCAGAATACCCTCTAAAATATCAGGCAACTTGTAAATTCCAGGTTTAATTAATTATTTTGTATATTGTCTTTCTCGTTTTAATGAAGAGATAGTCGTTTAGAATTAATGGTTGCAATGTTTCTCATCAAAACGTTGCGTTAAATAAACTGGTAATGGCTACTCCTGAGATGAACAAAGGAGGATTGTTCGTCGCCCGTCGCTGTACGCCTAAATTTATTATGCCGTGTTGGCCAAGTTCACAACCGATAATAAAAAAATATTTAAAATTACAGTAACAAAATATTAACAAACGTATTATTATTTAAAACAGACGGTCAGAGGAAAGGACGGCCAGGCGGAGTCATAGTAATAGGGTCCCGTTGGCACCCTTTGGGTACGGAACCCTAAAAGAGTACTCTTTAACGTTAACACCGGCTGCTGAGTCTTCAAGCGGACTTTACTAATCACATGCCTTCATAACACTGACTTCTTTCGACCAGGATTTGAGGAGTACGATACAGTATCGTCTAAATTCCTTGGATTGAAAGACTACTGACAAATAACAGTGCATGTAATATATATATTTTATGAAAAACTTGGCTCTTTTTCAGCTTGAAAGTTTTTGTTAAATTTACTTTTATATTTTCATAACGGAGTGATAAACAAAATACCATTACAGATAAAGTTAATTTCAACAATTGCTATTTGGCAGGTACAATGCCATGAAAAGTATTATTTAATGTTTTCTTATAACGAGTGTTATTTTTACTGTTACTATTTTGATAGAGCAAGCATTAGTACTCTTTTAGGTTAATTTCCCAATTGTTATTGAATTGAGAATTGCCGAATTAATAGATTCGGTGAGGTAGAATAGGTAGAGTGAGCGCCTTTAATTAATAAAAGACCATTAAAAATTGGAGCTGTTTCTGATAACTTAGGAAAAGGGCTTTATTCTCCACCATAATTTTCATAATTCCTTTAATTTTAAAAGAATAATAATGCATTATTTATTTTTATAGATATTATATACACAAAATAATTTAATATTAATCCCAATAGAAAAATCACTTTCAACAAACCTTTAAAATGAAATAATTTATAGTAGAAAAGGTCAACATTATATTCTCACAAACCAAAATAACAGACATTAAAAATAGGCACTCCTCGACTAACAGTCACCAAACAAAAATACCCCAGCTCAAGCTTTAATATGTCCTGTGTGACAATTCCCAATGCACTCCGCCTGCTGTACATTATCTGGCAAAGGATCGTCTGCTATATCTGGCATGAATATTGTCATTAGACCTGCCAATACTGATATAGTCCCGATGAGGAGGGTAGGCAGGCTCTCCATGTACTGGGTCTGAAAATAGAATGTACAATTTGATCTAAATCGAAAGTTTGGCTCGTTCGTTTTAGATGAAAATTGCATTTCAAAAACTTATCTTCCAATTTTTGGGACACAAATTTTATTATTCGATCTCAACTACCTTTTAATAGAACAGCTACATTTTGAAGAATATCTACGAAATTTTTGATTTGATTTTAAGACATCAAATTTCACGAAATTTTATAGTTACTGACTAGTCAAATTTCGTCGCTAAAATACAACTTATAGTTATTCTGTCTCATTAGAAATTTTGTGCATATTTTATATTGAATTATTATATTAAGATGTTCACTATTACTTACCAGCAATGGTATCATAGGAGCTAATACAGATCCTATTCGACCAATAGAAGAGCATAACGCGTGCATCGAGTTACGTGTGTAAGTTGGAAATAGTTCAGAGGTATACATATAGATGGTTGCAAATGTAAATGTTGATACAAACTTTCCTGACAGGTATATTCCTGTAGATAGCCAAATATGCTCTGAAATAAACATATTAGAAATTATGTGACATTCAAAATACAAGTTATTAAAAATGCATTTGAAAAGGTAAGAAAAATTATAAAAAATGTTTTACCTTTTGGTACAAATGGTTGTATGAGACACAATACTCCAGCACTCATAAAAGATGCAAACAATGGCTTCTTCCTCTTAAACTTCTTTAAAGTGTAGACCATAGCAAAACTTGCAGGTACGTCACATAATGCCATGAGAATAAAATTCACATATTTACTACCAGCTAGTGAAACCACATTAACTAGTAAACCAAAACATATAAACGTACAGGAAATCCACCATGTGAGACATATCAAAAATCTCCTTACGACTATTTTAGATTTGAATGTGTCCCTCAAGGGTGAACCCTTGGTCACTGGTTCTTCACATTGTAAATTCATTAGAGTTTTCTCATCTAGTTCCATGTTGTTTTTCTTTGCCATTTTCTGCAATATTTTCACTGCTTCTTTCTTTCTTCCTTTGCTTAATAGCCATCGGGGACTTTCGTCCATTAAAAAATAATAGAAAAGGAACAACAGAGACGGAACGTATATTGCCCTCACAAAATCCCTCCAGTATGGGAGACAATAAGCGGCAATAGACATTATAATTCCTCCTACAGCATAGATAATGCAAAGGAATATTTGTTGATTCAATCTGTGATCGCTGTGTACTATTTCTACGCCTACAATAATATAAAATATACATTAAGATCAGGGTAATACAACTTAGTGAGAATATTGTTCACAATATCAGCTACATCATATTATAATATAATCATGTGGGCTTCCACTTGGTAATATAATAATAATTGTAGAATACACGATTAAATTGACAAAATATTAAATTATGAATTATTATATAATATCAGATGCCCGCTATCCCTATTGGTCAATGCCATGTTTTGTTTCTTTTGTTCTTCTTCGAAACTCATAAGAGATAATAAAAATGGATCTCTGTTAGTGTCTCTCAAACAAAAATACTCTAAACACTGCAACTTTACACATACACTCATTTATTAAGGAAATACTTGATTTTTCTATGGTTATTTTTAAATTGGAAGTTAAAACATATTTTTAATAAAATATCATTTTGGTTGTTAAAAATATACTTGCTCATTATAAAAGCTGGTGAACAGTTGTCCCCGAAAATAGCTTCGAAAAGCTCAAGTGTTATATACGTAAAGTATGACCCTGCGAAACTCTTGGCCAAACCAAATACAGCGGCAGCTAATCCAGCTAAAATTATTGTAGTTTTCCGTCCTATCCTGAAAACACATTAAAATGTTTCAATGATACTTACAGATTACTCTGACGAGACAAAAACAATGCTTCTTCAATATATTTATATATTATATATATTTATATATATATATTTCAATTTGTTTACTTTTACTTATTATTCCTATGCGTCTCCTATTGTACATACCAATAAGTCTCCTCCACTTTGCTTTAACATATTATTTCGATAGCAAAAGTATTTCTACACGTATCGTCTTTAACTAAACCTATTCTTTGATCTTCTTCTATATGTTCAGCAATTTTTCTGGACAACTCATCTCAATAATTTTACTGTTTTAAATCAATTTAATAACACTAGATTTTTCTATTTCATGTATTATTATTACTTACTTATCCGATATCTGTCCTTGAAAAAATAATCCAATCATCAGCCCTAAACTATGCACGGTACCAACAAAAGTACGTTTCCAATCTTGACATCCCAAATTGAACTGCAAACGAAATTACAACAATAGAAAAAGAAAAAAAAACTATCTACTGAAATAAAAAAAATAAAAATTGATCTACGTATAAATTTTACGTAAAACGTTACGTAATATACAACGCTAATGAAACCTTCGTAATGTACAAAATTTCATCCTTCTAACGCAACGGTGAATTGCTCAGCATTTTATAATTATGGCCGCCACTGTCAAATTAAAGAAGAAAAAAAGAGATGGCTTGAGGCTTAATGTGTTGTTGTGAATTTGTTTAATAAAAAAATTAAAACATTATAGCAAGCATATGAAAATAGATAAACCAGAAGTTGCTCAGTGAAGATGTACAACTTGGTGTTAAGGACATTTCAATTGACTCAATTGTTTCCTGGGGATAACAGTCCACTTAGTTTAAACTAGCCATAAGTGAGAATGGTAATAGAAAGCACGTGTTAACTACAAATAGCGGAAAAAAAACATTTTAACAAAATATATGTCTATCAGATCAGTGCAGTCTAAAAGCGTTTAAGATAATTTGTGCATAATACTGATACCATATCTTGCTGTTACTCGAAAATACACATAAACTAGGGAAACCTGCACAACTTCGTTTGCGTATATTGCTTGCGTGTGCGTGTATCCTGTTTTCTCTTCAGAATTTCGAAAAATCCTTTCTTATCGGATGCCTATGCCATACACACCCTCCAAGTTTCAGATGTCTACGCTCAGCGGTCTAGGATGTGCGTTGATCCATCAGTCAGTCATTCAGGATAGAAGTATTTTATATGTTTAGATGAAACGAAGGTGAGGTGTTGGGCGCAGAAAGGAGTCTTGGCTCCACAACATCCGAGAATCGCGAAAAACAAGACCGAGTACACAGCGCTGACTGCCAACCTTCGCTAGTCGGAGAGGCACCCAAAGACGAAGAAGATGAAACAAAATATCAATTTTGTTACCTCAGACACAAAACTGTGTTTTTCGTTGTAAATCCAATCGTTGCATTGTTCAACAGCAGTTACATTAAAGCTAAGGTCTGTACATTCGGTGGAATTGTGGACAGTTCCATACTTATAACAAGCGTAACGATCAACCGGTGCGGTGAAATTGTGCCGTGTCCCGAAAGCTGCATGGTCCGAATCACATAGTTCTATTTTACATCTGTTGGACGAAAAGTTGAAGTTTAATTCCGAGTAAATAAACTTTTAGCATACATTTTTGGCGTTAACTTACAATAATAATAATTCCTTAATTTAGATAACATAGATGTTAAAAGTTAAAAAATAAAAACTAATCGACAATACTATTCTAATAATTTTTTATACACTTTTGTAGCCAGACTGCTTCGGTCTTGCGCTATTACACCAAGCAGTTGCTGGAGCAAATATTGCTGTAAATTGAAATATAAAAAAAAAACAATCCAACAATGTTCTCTCACTTACCTGTGTGGGTTATCTTCAGCGACAAAAATAAAATTAATACAATGCATTCCATTAACAAGGAATGCAAAACCAAGTAGAAGTATCATTTTAATTTGGTAAGGACGGAAAAGTCCGAATTTTACTAACACATCCTCCAGATGAACACCGTTCACTTCCTTTTCAGCCATTTTAATTTTTCTACTAACGCAACCTCCAAAATATATGAATTTTGTTAAATAAAATTTAGTTACATCCTTAACTCTTCTAAATTCACATTAAACACAACGGGTTTTGAAGTTATTTTCTCATGTTTATTGTTAAAAAATTGGTCAAAACTTCATAAATTGTCTTCATCGTCCCAATGACTGTAATTTCTATAATAATTATTGATTTTATTTTAAAACTTTATGTTAAGCTATTTCACTTGCGTCTTAGAAGAACTGTCAGCTCGGATGAACTGATCCCACTGCCCGCAAATAGGCCAATCGCGGACTTCCTGAGGATGTAGTAAATGCCAGATCCTGATAAGCGTCTTCCTTAATGTGGATATTTTAAGAACTATCCTTCAATCGGTTTCGTAATTTGATGTAATAATTCATTAAATGAATTCATAGCAGTAAAATAGACGTCAAACTTTATAACTAGGTATTCATTATTACTCAACAACTGTTACCCGCGGCTTCGCCCGCGTGGTCCAGAGGATCTGACAAATAATAATAAACATTATTTTTACCGTGGGAATAAGATGTTTCTCAGAGATAAAATCTATCTATCCCCAAAAAAATCGTTACTTTCGACATAAGGAAAGAATACTTCCTACTCCGACTATCTTCTTTCTGATTAAATTTGTTGTGAGTTCCAAGACAGCTGTAGTTTCTCCCCCGGGACCGCAATCTTCATCGCTTATTGTCAATCTGAGGTCGCCGTTGTTGATCCTGGCTACACAGGAGACACATTGGTGGGAATGTGTGGTGAGCTTGTCCCGTAAGGAAAGAAGGATAAAAGCAAACACTCTTTCGCATACCTATGCATTTCCTGCTACAAGGAAAGGAATATGAAAAAGAAGAAGGGAAAAGAGTTGGACTTACGGACATCTCACTTACCCAACCATTTTTTTGCTATTAGTACTTATCTGTTACAATTTGACGCTGTGAAGTTGCATGAAGAAGCAAGTACTCGCTGCTATTGATTGTCATTGACAGTTCTAACATTATTCTCGTTTAAGAAAACTCAAGAGAAATAAATGAAGTATAAATCCATAGTGGTATACTGAATAGAACGAGAGTCCCACGTGTGAGAGGAAATAGCGGTGAGAAGTGCTCCGGCTAGTAATCTACTAATTAAAGGCATTGTTGGAGACGGAATCTGTCTGGATTTGCGTAATTACCCACTCGACTCTAACGGCGCGGCCGGACATACGGACACATCGGATGACAAATGTTTTATTATTATTTTATATTCTACTAGCAAAACCCTCGTAACTTCGTTTGCATGTATCCTGCTTTCTCATGAGAATTTCGGAAAGTCCTTGTATGTATTATACATATTATACGCCTTCCTCTTAAATCATTCTACATGTCGCAAAAACTACATTAAAATCAGATTTGTAGAATAAAAGATACAGACAGCGGAAGCGACTTTATTTAATAATAATATGTAAAAATAGTCTAATTTTTTTTAACAAAAGTGTAAAGTGTTATTTTTACGGCGCGCGGCGTTGCTATACGTATACGTAATCTTGCTATTGGGCGTTGCTATTGGGCGTTGCAATTGTTTGACACAAGGACCCATCTCACTCTGTCAACATCGGAAATGTGGGAAGAACATACCCAGTACTCCTTTGTCAAAAAACTATTCAACAGAGTTTTAATTTTTTAATGACAGATAACAACTAATGCCTCAAGTATATCAACTAATGTAACAATTTCAATCGAAAGGAGGAGTTATCATCTGCGTGGAATCCAGTAGGCAAAGACAAAACCTCTTATTACGTTGTCACAGTCGGTTAGGGATCGGAATGTGGACATTATGAGTGTTGTGTGCAAAAGTGGGTGGACTATCGAAAATATGAAACATGACGTGTGCAGTTGCCAGTTCGCCTGTCACCACGGCCGGTGCAACCTGGTCGAAACGTCAGGCAATATCAAGGTATGATCGCGTTAATTCCCGGTTTATTATTAATTTATAATAATGCCCCAAGGTCTAGGGACTGTATTCTAGTAACCAAAATCGTTTAAATATCGTGTCAATTTCAATCGCTATCCCGCTCAATTCCTATTTTGTATGAGCGAGACAGCATTACGAAAATAAAGCCGCAGATGTCATTCGATTCTCCACACAAGGCTTCCTCTCCAATACATTCTTTTTCAATCGACCATTTCTAACTCCTCAGTATTTGTTTATTTAGATTCAAGTGAGTTTAGATTCAAATGCACATGGTATCATTTATTTTAATTTTATTAAAATAAATGATACCATGTGCATTTCATTGGACCGCACCGTGTAACACAGTCAGATTTGGCGCCGTCGTGAATATTTCGACATGTCCAGATTTAGACAATTCACGGAATAGTCTCAAATGGAATAGATCTACTGAATATATGTATAACTTACAAGTACTTGTATTACCAATACTGGATTGACACATATTTTACTTATTTAAATTCGTGCTGGTAATAAAGTTATCTTGAAAAGATTTGGATTCATATTTTATAATGTGTATTTCCAATGTATATTCATAAGTCTCTTATTTTTTTTAGATAGAATCATTATAGACCCTGTCGAGTACCGCAATGTGGCATGGTGAGGGACGCATCTTAAGCATAGTACCTATAGGATTGTTGACACCCGACCACCGAGCATGTACTTTGGATTTTGTACTTGATTTTTTATAAAAAATATCGGAACGCATCTTAAGTATAGTAATATAGGATTTGTTATGCACATCAATCATGAATTCTCTGTACTCACCTTCATATGTCTCGAGAGGTCGAATGTCTGGAATGAGATTCGAACCTTCGGCCTTTGTCCAAAGTAGCCATTGCAAGCCACTTGACCACCAATCCTGTACTTTAGATTTTATACTTGATTTTTATAAAAAAATATAGCAGCTATAATAATAAAGGTTGCGTAAACAATAATTGTACCACCAGGGCACCAGGAAATAACCGGAGGTTTCATTTAGCTCTCATGTGACGGAGTGGAGGACAGTACAAACGTTTGAACAGCGTTAATTAAGCCGATATGGCTTACCCGCTTCTCGTTAGAAAAATATACTAGGATCTGGCTTAAGGAACTGTAAAAAGTTTGTTTTCATTAGATTGAATGAAAGCAATATAATTAAATAATAAATAAATAATAAATAAATATATAGGGACAATTCATACAGATTGAGCTAGCCCCAAAGTAAGTTCGAAACTTGTGTTATGGGATACTAATTCAACGATATTATATTTTATAACAAATACATATATAGATAAACATCCAAGACCCGAGGCCAATCAGAAAAAGTGCGTTTTTCATCATGACCCTACCGGGGATCGAACCCGGGACCTCCTGGGTGGCGGTCTGGCGTGGTAACCATTACGCCACGGAGGTCGTCAAATTATATTTAGTAATATAATTATATTTAGTATCCAGTCAACTAATGAAGAGAACTAAGAACAAAGATTTTGATGCTAATATTGTTTCTATCGAGCTAATACGAAAAATCTAGTAACTCTTATTAGAGAGGTAGGGCACAGCGGATAATCCGCTCAAATCGGAGCAGCCCGTCTGGGGAAGGACCTCCACTGCACCTTACAGAAGATCGTAGCCAAATAGCATTGGTCTCGGCCATGTTGTATTACTACAATGAGTAAAGTCTCCAGAGCTGCACGGGGGTTGGGAGGGTTGGCAACGCGTGAGTGATACCCACGGTATTGCAAGCGTCTATAGGCTACGGTGATGCTTACCATCAGGCGGGCCGTATGCTTGTTTGCCAACTTTGTGGTATAAAAAAACAGTTTTTATGATGAAAATACATAAATAAAGTCTTTATTTCCCAAAAAATTATAAACATTCAATTCATTCATATGTATAAAAAAGCAGGATTCTCTCGCTCCATCTTTCATTATTGCTGCGTGTCCTGCCCATCGCCATTTCTACAAGCTAGTTCAACGGCATCTGTTATATTTGTTTTAATTCTAATGTTTGTGTTTTTTTATATGCCTAGCCTATTTCTTTCTTTCTTTCTTTCCTAGCATACTTTTCTCTATGGTTCGTTGAAATACTTGGGCTATTTGTCTAACTTCGTCTTCACTTTACCTTTGTCGTCTAACCTCGCTCAACTTCAAGAGACTGCAGAGCTAACATTACATTTAGGAAAAGATAGCATTAAGTATAAAATACATTAAATTAAATTTATTTTAG
Organism: Endotricha flammealis; assembly: GCA_905163395.2. Taxonomy (NCBI): domain Eukaryota; kingdom Metazoa; phylum Arthropoda; class Insecta; order Lepidoptera; family Pyralidae; genus Endotricha; species Endotricha flammealis. The sequence goes on along the minus strand of LR990858.1, from coordinate 1,418,023 downwards.
TACTTTATGGTAACTTTGGAAATGCGTAATGAGACAAAGAACGCGAGTCCGCGGAGATTCAACGTTTGTTTAATAAAGGACAAAGTTTCGAGATAATAATATCAAGAAAGTTAAATCTGACGGAAATTTTGTAAAATTGCGAAATACACGCGCGTCATATCGTATACAGGGAAATATTACAGCATTATCTATTACATATCAAACAAAGTCTATATGTCTGTAATCATGATGAGCTCGAATTGACAATATCCAATTAGCCCCAAAATACGATAATGGCTCTTAAAAAAAAAGCTAACAGTTGAGTTTCTTCTCAATAGGCCTTTCACGTCGGAAAATCTATAGTAAAACTATAGAGAATCTATAGTAAATCTATAGTAATCTATAGTATAACTTATCTATATAACTATAAAATCATTTATTTTATTTGTTCATTCACACGATTATCTGCACAAGTATTTTGTTACAGTCATTCTGAATCATTTTTGAATACAGTTTTTAATTTATCAAATTAATGTCTTATTAGAATTCCATATGTTCAACACACAAAAATTCTGACGGGCTTCATATATACAGTCGTAACATCCGACTGTCGGTTTCCCAAACAAAAAGAATTTTCGTTTGCACTAGATAACATCAGACGGAGGCATTTGCATTTACAAATAAAAGTGTCCATCTTTTCGCTCGAAACTGGCTTGGTTCATGTTCTTTTCATGGCATAATTATGACTACGGAATTTTATCAGCTGAACATTAGGTTTTTAAAACAGTACGTTATGTAGTTTTGCATAATTTGCGCGCTGCTGCGGAAATTTTTCATTAAGTAACTTTTATGTAAAAAATATAAGGTGAGGTCTTATGAAGATGCGTCTTATGTTCTTGACGTGATCGTTCGAGGAATTCTAAAACATGTTAGTGTAGTTCTAAAGTGGGCCGCTTGCTTGTTTGTCTATGGTATGACATAAATAAATAAATAAAATTAAAACGTATGAAAGAGGTGACCAGTGTAGAGAACTAAGATTTGTATGCTAATAATGAAACTTTATAATTACATAGTGCAATATTAAATAAATAAATGTAAATATGTAGGGACAAATTACACAGATTTAGCTAGTACAAAGTAAGTTCGAAACTTGTGTTATATGATACTAACTCAACGATTCTATATTTTATAACAAATATAAAGATAAACATCCAAGACCCGAGGCCAATCAGAAAAAGATCGTTTTTCATCAAAAATTCAAATTCAAAACTTTTATTCAGAGATAGGTACAAACACGTTCTCTTGTCAGAGTATACAGTTGTAATAAATGATTTGTATAAATTAATCTACTCTATATACTACTTTATAATCCTCTGACATTTTTAATTTGAATTATTTGCTAAAACTTTTTAATTTCATTTTATTATACTTTGTTAATTTTTGTTTGAATTGGATTGAATGGATTAATAATTTTTTAATTTTTATATTGTATATGGGTCTTGTAACCTGAAATAAATGCATTTTATTTATTTATTTATTACTACTACCATTTCGGAAACAAAAGCAAAATGACAAGTGGCAAAAGAAAACTAGTTACGGCCTTTTTTGTCATTATCATGCATGACCCGACCGGGACCTCGTGGGTGGCGGTCCGGCGTGGTAACCATTACGCCACGGAAATCGTCAACATTAATACTACGAAAAATAAAAAATCTAATAAATCCCTTAGAAAACTTGAATCGTAAAGGCCCTGCTCGCCTCTTAATTGATTGACTGCACCACAATCATTCCAGGTCATCCAATTTAATATTTGCCAATATATCACGTTTAGAAAACATAAAAAAACTGGCGTTCTCCTAAGAATGTTCAAGTACAAACCATTACAATGCGACCAGGGAGAAATCCACACACACAAGACTTCTGTAGATCCGATATCAATCCTTTTTCGATTCCAGGAGCGGACGCGTCGTGAATAATATTCAAGCGATGATTTCAATTACAGCTGCTAAGGGCATCGTTCATATCTACCGTTTTTATAATAGCTCTGCATTTATTCGTCGTAAATGACAAATGTTGGGTGGCTAGCAATGGCAAGTATAATATTTAAAAATATCATTTGAAATTTTTGAGGGCCAGAATGCATAATATGTGATCTTCTATCTTTTGCATTCTATATGTTGTTGATATATTCCAACTATTCTTCGATAGTCGTTCGATTGAAAATCACAAGTGCGTTCTATCCTTAAGTATTTACTTGTGTACTCTTTTCTCCGTGCCGATCATGAATTTTACACCCTGAGTATTGTCAATCACAACAGAGGAAACGTGTGGCTACTCCCTTCAATATCATTAAGACCTAGTGCGGTCAGTGTCTCTTCTTAATGATGCGTGATTAATGTGGCGATTGATAGACTGCCGTCAAGTTATCCGGAGCATTGGGATGCAGATTGCACCAGCATCACATCTCGAAAGCGTGCTCCTGTACTTGTCGGTAACTTTTCACGTCCAGTGTAGCAGGATAATATTTATCGGAGGCTGCGGCTGACACGCTAGGTGCAGATTGTTAGATATGAACGAAGCTTAAGATGTGTACATAGAGTTTGCTTTGAAGCATCGTAAAATACTTTGAAATATGCGTGAAATTCTTAAAAGCCTCGTTTACATTGTATATTGTCGCCTAAAGATTTGCGCCATGCATTTTTGATAGGAAATAAGCATTTTCTTAAAGATCTTACATTCGACTAATACTTAAATACTGTTAGAAAAATACAAACAAAACTAAAATTCAATCTATTCCACGCGTCCCCCGGTGTTGAAAATGAATTTATAAACTCTGGAATATTACACAGTAATTACATAAAGCCACATAAATTACATAAAGCACTTATAAAATTGAAGATTCCAGTCTCTTGAGTTACCTACGCACATGGAGACCAAGTCATTGCTGACATTTCATCATCTCGGCGACAGGAAGTCCACTGCTGAACATATGCCGTCCAAACGCTTCCAGCATGACCGTCTGGCAGCGGATATAATTTTATGAGAGGGTGGTACTTACTTTCCTTGTATTTGTTACTTACTTGGCTTGTATAAAATTTTTAAATTTTAGTGATCTGTCAGATATATAGACGATGATTATATCGTATTTAAAAAAATAAAAACATAAAGATAACAATATCAAAAGTATACATAGATACAATAAAAATATAGAGATAAGCAAATATTCATTCCTGTGCTATCAATTTAAACAGAGCATTCCAATACAGACCGCACCAGCATACCAGCAGGAACTATATATTGCATTGGATGCCCGCGTTATTGCGGGGAGAAGCCGACATTCTCCAGGGTCTGAGACAGTGGCACCAACTATTATTTAAACTTTTCTGATAACAAAACGAATATGTGTTATTGTTTATAATGTCCCCCAAAAATACTGTAAGGTTTCTGATAACAAACGAATACTACTTGACATTATGTACAGTCAAGAGCAGGTCAACCTTTACATATCGGACTTTGTACCAGTCTTAAGTTCTATGTCATAAGAGCCAAAATTGTACGGCAATTGTAAAGCTTGACTTGCTCCTGACTGTACATAATATTTCTATATTTTTAGATATGACAATATCCAAAAGTTTGCTAGATTGCATATGCGTTTGAAACCACGGCCTTAGTAAGTAATACTTTTGTTTTTATAAATCACAGAGGTGAGCACGCCATCAACATCTTTTCATGAGACAAAAAATCTGAAATATTCACAAAAAAATGGGACACCGTAAAAAGATAGGGTGTCGTAAAAAATTCGATATAATAATTTCTAAAACTCATCCAGATGTTACAGCAAATGAGGCGGTTGAAAATTCTATAAGCATTTGAGAATTTGTAACATAGTACGATGGTGGTTTTTAAATATATATTGGTAGTGAAGCAGACGACGGTAGCAGTATTAATATTACATGAGAGTGTTATAGAAGGCTCATAGATCAACTTATAAATAGACTCGAATGACAGTCGAGGAGACAACACCGGTTTCCGTCAATCCGCATTGGAACAGCGTGGCAGAATATGCTTTAATCCCATACGATTGAAGGGAGACCTGCAGTGGAAAAATTATGGTTTGATATGGTAATTGTAGATTTAAGATTTTTTCAAAATTAAGATTACTAACGGAAATCAATTTTCAATAATCTCAGAGATATTAACATTTAAAAATCTGTGGTTCTAATTGGTTTAACAATTTGTTGGTTCAAAACAATATTATTTGTAAGGTTATAGGTAATCCGTTTAAATCTCTGGGAAATCTAACAATATTCATATCGTGTTAAAATTAGTAAATACTTTCTTTGAATTTAGATAGAGAAATGAAACATTTTGTTCCTTGAATTTAGATAGAGAAATGAAACATTTTGTTTTAGCACCTTATCACACCAAAATGTTTTATTTGGTTCAATTGTAACATTAGGTAACATTTTATAACATATTATATTTGCTCAACGCTGAATTTGTTCAATAATGTTATGTAACACCGGTGTAGTATGGCACATTATTTATTCAGCGAAAAAAACTGCCAGCCAATATGTGAAAACCTACCTCTTGAAGCACTCTATCTATTTAAAGACCGCAACAAAATCCTTTGCGTAGTTTTAAAGATCTTAGCATATTTTGGGACAGACAGACAGAGCGACTTCATTTTATACTATGTAAAGAAGATACTCGTGTTTTTAGAGATAGTTGGTCAATGCGAGCGCCACTACCGGGATCGCCACCTCGGAATAACCAATTTTTGAAATGTCCGCCTCAGGTGCCGAAACGTTTTATTGCCGTTCGTGGAAAAAATGCACGTTTCAAAATTGCAAAGTAATTTAATTTTACAAAAAAGTAACAAAATTTTATTACGTAGCAATACAGGTTGAAAATGTTTTAAGTTATTGCGCTTAAGGACACAGTTTTGCAATTAACAAAACAATTCCCTTATTTTAAAAAAGCACAATAAGCGGGGCAACTATGAAAGGTAATTCTGGACTTCAGGACAGACGTTTTGAACCTTATTCTAACTAGTAATGTATGTAATAACGAAAGTTCTGTCAAAAAATAACGTTTTTGACAGGACTTTCGTTGTTGCGGATGGACACTTTTATAGTAGCCCCGAAGATTTTAATATTAACCACCTGATAGAGAGATAGTGATAGTTTAGAGGGAAAGGGGACGGAAGATGATGGGGAGAGCAGTGGGGGAGTAGAATGGAAAAGAGGAGTGGGGATGGGGAGTTTGAAGGGGAGGGAAGAGGAGAACGAACATCGATGAAAAATGCAAAAAAAAACGGAAAACGCAGTCGACTTTACGCGCGTTAACTATTTTCAAATACTTGTATTCGTTCAAAATGTATTAACTTTTGAAATGTAGCGGGAAAAGTAGGGTTAATACGAATTCCACAATATGTACACTTACGGTCTTACTTATAAACGTTGCTTAGCGAGTATTTAGTTAAACAATGTTTTGTCACTTTCACACTTCATTTATTTCTCATCAAGACAGACAGTGACACAACAGTGTTTAACTAAATACTCGCTAAGCAACGTTTATAAGTAAGACCGTTAGATTCTAGGATAAATCGAAACCTATTCTATTTATCTGTCATCAAGAACTATTGGAATCGTAGCAAACGTTATCGCGCATCGTATTCGGTGGCGTTTGAACACTGTGTGCTGCATATTGCATGCCACAGGATGTTCTAATATTCAGTTATACTAATAATATAGCACAGAGGCTTTAGGCAAACTGAACCGTCGTTTATCGAATGTATATCGGTAGAGTTATACCAGTTAAGCAGCCAGTTACTCAAAACTATTTTTAAACACATTATTATCACGGCTGTCACTATCCAACTAAGAAAAAAATAAATGGTGCTAATTCTGTTGTACATTTAACTAGACTAAACTAATTTTGACAGGACCAAAGGTGTTGTTGTCCTTCTTTGGTTTACAATTAGTGACAAGGATAGCAACACTTCTAGTCCTGTCAAAATTAGTTTAATCTAGTACAACAGAATTAGCACCAATGTCTTGAGATTTAATATGGACTTAATATTCAAATTCATTTCAGAATGTTGTTTGTTCATTAGTGTATTTTGACAGTATGGTAGTGCATTGGTTACCATGCTGTCAAAAATACACTAATCCTACTAATATTATGAAGGTGAAAGATGGGTGTATGTTTGTTACTTCTTCTCGCTCAAATGGCTGGGTCAATATTTATAATATTTGGTATGTACGTAGCTGATACATTGGATTAACACATAGGGTACTTTTTATCTCGAAAAGTACGCGATTCTCGTAGGATTTGATCAAAAGTCTGATATAGATGGCGCTGAATAAATAAATACACGCAAACGAAATTGCGCGGGTTTCACAAGTGCTGGATATAGTAATCCTACCTTTAGCACTGATCCCAGTACGGGACAAACATTCTATGTGATGGTGTTCGTCTCGACTTACTTTCGGACATTGTGTAATTTGTGTAGAATTCATTTCTTCGAGTAGGCAGACCCAGAAAAGAAAATCAATTAAAAACAAATAAGCCATATAAAAAATTTGTAATTACATTTAATATTCAAAATAAAAGCATCCCTATTGTGCATAAAACATAATACGAAAGGCTGCAAGTAATTAAAAAGCATACAAAACGGACCTTTACAAATAAACTGGAGAGTAGTTAGGCTAAGGTGCCGTTTACACTGTCCTACAGTTGTTTTTCTTGTGTATTTCAACAAAATATTGCTTGCAACGATAAATTTGAAAAAAAAAATGAAAGTAAGTTACTCGTTTTTATTGTATTTTATGTGTTTACTGCAAATAAAGTATACTTTCTATAATTAATAATAGTTTTGGAATAGCTGTTTCGTGTATAACTAGTAATTTAAAATAAAATATAATATTCTAGACCAAATAGCAAATAAACACGTTTTTCATGTGCGACTTTAGGTGACTAGCCACTAGTCGTAGGAATAACCTAACTGTTACAAATTTTATTACTTTTGTATGAAATAAGGTTATTCCCTACGCTAGAAGGCGTTGGTGTAAACTGGCACATATGAAACACACTAGCTTGGTATTATTTTCAAGTCAGTCACTCATTACGGGACACTATAATAAGTGTACCATGCTCTTAATAACTTAACCCTAAACGGCATTCGCAAAGTAATTACACGTTAGCCGGTAATTAAAAAGCCACTTACAGAAAAAACGCTAATCGCCAGACGCAACGCGGGGCAAGTTTACAGATCTGATTTCATTTAATCGCTTTCTCAGTGGAACAACGAAGTAAAATTACCGTTTAGACTTTTTCACAAAATCTTTGAAAAAACGAAAACGCCTTTTGCTTATTCTAAAGTGGTCAATGGAGATAGATAGAATATGCTATATTTTCTCTCTCTCTCTTTAAATTTAAGAGCCCCGCTCTTGTCGGTGTTGCAGCCTCTATTTTCATCTCTTGTGCCAGCTCCTTCACCTTTCTATAGGACACGATGCCCGCCTTTTCTTTCATTTGATCCATGTAAGCTCGATCTTCCCCTTCCTGTTTATCTATATATATAAAATTCAAAGTCCTGACTGAATTAACTATATATCAATAAGAGATTAGAGAGGTAGGGCATCCCTATCTTTAAGAGAGGTAGGGCACAGTGGATAATCCACTCAAATCGGAGCAGTCCGTCTGGGGAAAGACCTTACAGAAGATCGTAGCCAAATAGCATTGGTCTCGGTCATGTGGTCGGTGAGTACATAAGGTCTACAGAGCTCCACTTTTTTTGGCAACGCGCGAGTGATTCCTCCGGTATTGCAAGCGTCTATAGACTACGGCGACGACTTACCATCAGGCCGGCCGTATGCTTGTTTGCCCCCTTTGTGGTATAATTAAAAAAAAAAAAAAACAACGCACAGCTCAGTCTAGAGACTCCAAATTTGGAATGTAGGTTCCTTACGACGTCTAGGGGTGTACTATGAAAGGATTTTTCAAAATTCCCACGGGAATGCGAGATATACGCAAACGAAGTTGCGTGGGTTTTACTAATCTTTACATACGAGTAGTAAAAAAGATATCGCTTCTGCTGTCTGTTCGCTTAGTTATTTTAAACTACTCAACGGATTATACAGTTTTCAGTAATTGATATATGTAATAACATACAAGGATTTTACGAAATTCCCACGGGAAAGCGGGATACACGCAAATGAAGTCGCGCAGGGTTCACGTCAAGGGGGAGGTTTGTATGTAAATTCTCACGGGAAAGTTGGTTTCGCTCTACAACACAAAATACAAGGACATGCTAAAAAATAATAATTAAAACGGTTTAATTATCAAAACGTACATAAAGTCCGTCGTTCACTGTTGTTCAAAACTATAAATGACTTGAGCCACTCTCTATCGAAGTTCATTTCCCCTATTTCCGCGGCCAACAGTTGCATTTGCATTACGTAAGATAACACATTTTACACCAAATTCATGAGAAACACAATTATTACCTGAATTTCCACTTAATATCTACACATTTTAACACAAAATATCAGCAGCTGACTGGTTCCTACGATTTTGTGGCTTTTGGTGTAAAAACATTAGGCCCGTGGGGTACCAGTGCGTTGTCCTTTTTTAGGGACATCGCAAAAAGGCTGCGACATACCACTGCTGACCCAAAGGCTGGCAGTTACTTCGCTTAACGGATATCTATCGCCGTTCAGCGAGGTAACGCTGCTACCATGTCTTTTTAATGCTTAGTTTTAGTTTTTATTGTTAGTTTAGTTTTAATTAATTTTATTTAATTTCATGTTATTTAATTATGTATTTTACCAATAAAATAATTATTTCACATTTTAAATATTAAATATTTAATATTGATTATCTTTTTTAATTTAACTTAATAACTGCTTATTAATTGGTTTCGCATTTGATCTACGCTTATATTTGCCTATAAGTGGGCCTACATCCTAATTTATTTCATAGTTCTTGATCTTAATTAAATTTGTTGTTGGCAATCTTTTGAATTGATTAAGTATAATACTAACGATAATAAATCTATGTTTAATTCTAAGTACTTTTTTAATTACATATTAAAATCCGAATCATGTCTCAAGCTACTATTAGTATGACAGTGGCTGCCATAGTTTAATGTATCATTAACTTTTCAATGTTTTGCAACTCGCCGTAATAATATATGCTTTAAAATATAATATAGATGATCAAAAAAAAAAATAATGGATTACGTTATTATTTTATGTATGGAGCGCTGTTGACTTTTAGTTTAATAATAAAATTGCATTTTCAATGTGCTAACGAAATATTCGATAAAGTAAATTTTGATGCTGCTCAATTTGAGTTTGGTGCAAACGATATATCAACAGCGGATACTGTAAATATAATGTTATCTGTTCATTTCAATTCTTTTTGTTCTGTTTCTAAAGGGCCAGGCCACGACACTTTTAGCGGCAAATTGTGAGCCAAGCGGCAGCGGCCCATGACTACGGCCGCGACGCTCGACGTTCTGTCGTGGCATCGCATTGGATGGTTTTGTTCTTTTGCACACCTCTCAGCACGCCCCTCCAAAACGCTCACTCTGTCCCTGAGTGTGGCGCCGTCTCGTAGCATTAATTTTAGTACATATTTCTAGACCCTCGGCTCGCAGACCCTGTCGCCGCTTACTTCTAAGGCAAAAGTCGTGGCCTGGCCCGCCGTCACTGATAGTGGCGAGTTCGGACTTTTCCATAAACGTAATTGTCATGGTATTCAAGGCGTATTTATTAGTTCTAGTTTTGGCCACCGACATAGCGACACGGATAAGTTTGTGGCACTGTCCATGCTTATCACTTGGACCAAGCGCAATGCGACAGCTGATACCACTCGCTCCCGGTGGAGTCGTTTACTCGCCCGATGACATTTATAGCAGCAACTGAAAATATTATATGCGACGAAAATATATAAAAGGCTCGATAAGTATTTTTGCATTCACCGTATTTTGATACTAGGCTATAGAGAAACTAAATTGTATCGCTCTAGGGACACTAGAAATGAATATTTTGGTGCACGTAGTACCTGAGTTATGCACTAGAGGGAGACTTTTGTATGAAATTATTCTACATGCATAATATACTGTTAGCAACTAAAGTAGCAATAAAGGCAGCGTATTGCAAAACGCATTGCAGCAGGTCGCATTGGAGGCGTTTGGGGGAGGCCTATGTCCAGCAGTGGGCTTCTGAGATGATGATGATGATCATTGAAAAACGAAGGAATTTGTAATTTCTAACAAGAACTTATCGGTGCCAGATTTTAGTGGAATGATGTGAATAGTAGTGAATATTTCTTTATATAGCTTTTCCAACAGAAAAAAACCATTGTCTCATATGTATTTTGATTCTATTTCCTAAACTTACTACACATATTTAAATCGAAATAAAATAAACATAATTCTATTATATTATAAATCACTTGTCACGTAGTGGTGAAAATAAAAGAAGGATATATTATTGCGATAAAGCACACAATGTGTTAGAATTACCTTATTCTAGTGACTAAAACACTACAATGAGGCAATTCAAATACAATCGTTTAATTTTAATGGAAATCTTGTACTTGGCACAAGATTGGAACAGTCAAATAGAATTTGCTATTATGCAGTATTTAATCGTAAACGACATCTTGCATATTCATGTCCTTGACTATGTCCTTTGTTATACATAAAAAATTTACAAATGCAATTAAAATTTAATCACATCAACATCTGAAATTCCATCGAGATAATCCGATTGGAGTCTTCCAAAGTTATTGTATAATAAAGGGAGTAACTCGTTTGATTGATTAAGCATCGAGAATTCAATCGATTAAGTTACTCGATTGCTGAATTTCATTCATGATATTCAAAACTCCGGAAAGTTGTGTCGGTTCTTCGCAAGAATTTCAATAAACGTCATTACGCTGATTGCTAAGATTGTTCCGGGTTTAATTTGACAAATGAAAATTATGAAGATCCGTCCTGTTCATTTTATATGAGCTGTTTCAGTTTGGATGGACAATAACTTCGCTGTACCAACAACGTGAACGCTTATGAATTACACAAGCGTTTGTTTTATCGGTAGGTACAGACGTAACATAGCATGTAATGGTCACGCATTGAAAGAATTTTCCGTACAAATATTGCTCTGTTCGTACGCGTAGTGTGCTCGGTTATGCGCACAAGGCGTCCACACTATGAGAATTTTGTTACATCACATGCTATGTTAAGCAAGTCTGTACCCGGCATTATATAAATAAATAAATATAAATAAATATATAGGGACAATTCATACAGATTGAGCTAGCCCCAAAGTAAGTTCGAAACTTGTGTTATGGGATACTAACTCAACGATATTATATTTTATAACAAATACATATATATTGATAAACATCCAAGACCCGAAGCCAATCAGAAAGAGTTCGTTTTTCATCATGAGCCGACCGGGGATCGAACCCGGGACCTCCATTTTACGCCACGGAGGTCGTCAAACAACAAAGGTTACATATACGAAAACTCTATCTAACGAGCACACCGTAGGATAGGTGAAAAATCATTCTCTTCTTAAAGGTTCAAAAGTCACAGTTGTTCGAAAAAATTGCTGGAAATTGGTTTTATATTTTATACTGTATATGGTAAATACGCTGACGCTCTGGGGCCCGATTCTACTAACACAAATGCACCAATGGACTTTCAATGGTGTCTGAATCGTCTCATTTATGTTAGAATCGGGCCCCTGTTTTACTGCAAAAAACTTAAGTGGCGCTGGGCTGGCCACGTAGCCAGAATGACCGACAACCGATGGACACACAAATTCATATCTCGGGCAGGTCCAAGGGGTACCAGGAAGAGAGGCAGACCGACCACCCAATGGGCACATGACATAATAAAGGTAGTGGACGAACGATGAATGGAGACTGCGAAGAGTAGGGAAACCTGGAACTCTCTAGAGGAATCCTTCACCTTCGAGAACGAGGGGTTCTTACTTTAACTACACTGGGCGTCAAAAGTAAGTAGTACAGTTTTAAAATTGCAATATCTCCTAAACTACAGAAGCTAGACCTTTCAAATAAAAAAAAGTTAAAAGACAATTTCATTTCATTGAATAAAAACGTCATGCATAATATCATTTTTTAAAGATTGACTGAAAAAAAAACTTAATAAACAAATACACTCTTTTTTAAACTGTTGGCTTGTACTTTTGTTTTTTATTGTTTTCTTTATTTCTGATAAATCAATTGCAATTCAAAAGAAAATGTGTCTTCAGCGAGTAAACGTCACTAATCATGCCTCTTTCACCAGAAGAATGTGCAAGAATCATAACTTTTCTCGAAGTAGGCATCAGTATGCGTCATACTGCAAGAACGGTGGGTGTAACTCTAAGAACGATCCAGCAAGTAAAGCGAAGGTACTAAGAGACTGGAAACCATCTAAGGAGACCAAGTAATGGCAGACCCAGGTGCACTAGTACCGGAGAGACCGCTTAATTGTCTCTACTGTGTTAAGAAATCGTCACCTTAATGCAGTTAAGGTCCAGCAACAGCTTCTTCAGACCCGAAGAGACTACGTTAGTGAGAGTACAGTGAGGAGAAGACCTTGCTGAAGCCAACCTGAAGTCGTACAGGCCAGCAAATGGCCCCAAACTTGAGACAGGGCATCGAGTAGCAAGACTACGCTACGCCCGTCAACACGTACAATGGGACGAAGAAGAATGGACAAGAGTTTTGTTCACAGATGAGTCTCGGTTTTCTTTATTCACTGCCGATGGAACGCGGAGAGTATACAGGCGACCTGGTGAGCGATACATTCAAGGTTGCATCTCGGAAAGAGTTCAATACGGCGGGGGCTCTGTACACGTATGGCCTGGCATCTCTTCAGAGGGTCGCACAGAGCTAGTGGTCACAGAAAATGGCACTCTGACTGGTGAAAGATATGCATTAGAGATCCTTATCGAGTATGCAGGGCCATATTTAGTAAATATGGGTGATGGAGCGATACTAATGCCCGGCCACACACCGCTCACCTCGTACAAGAGTACATTCAGGAGGTTGGTATCAGCTTGATGGCTTGGCCATCAAGAAGCCCAGATCTTAACCCGATTGAACACACTTGGGATGAGCTTGGGAGGCTAGTCAGAAGACGCAGACCACCCCCCGCCACCCTCAGGGCTCTAAAACAGGCCCTGATAGAAGAATGGGTGAATATTCCCCAACACCGCCTCCAAAACTTAGTGTTCAGCATGCCAAACCGGCTCGAAGATGTCATCAGAGCCCGAGGCGGCAACACAAGTTACTAAAGTGGGAACAAGGCCCAAAACTTAAAAATTAAGTTCTTGATAGTTACTTCAAAATGGTTAGCTTTTTAGTTTTTTCTTAATTTTCAGTGTAAAACTTTACTAATGCTAAATAAAATATTATTTTTAGAAAACTTTGTTAAATTTGCTATAAAATGACTTTAATTTCAAAACTCTAACTTCTATAGTTTAAGAGTAATTGCAATTTTAAAACTGTACTACTTATTTTTGACGCCCAGTGTAGTTAAATTAATGTAATATAACTTATAATAACTTTTTTATTTTAAGCGTTTAACCATTTATTCTTTTTTAGTAAGAAATATAAGGTTTTTTTTATTTTTATTTTATTTATTGTTTAAATTATATTTATCCAGAATGCACGAAGAAAGAGGAACTCAAAAATGTACTATTCGGTCTAATACCAGTAGGTAAAAATAGTGTAAGAAAAAAATTTGTTAAATGACAAAAAAGGCCGTAACCGTTCATTTACCAGTGGCCATTTTGCTTGTTTCTGAAATGGTGGTAGTTTATAACGTAACTAATTTCCTTTAATATATACGAGTACTTACAAGTTGTAAAACAAGAAAAAGTGCCTGTGAAGTTCTAATTTCTAAATCAAAAAATTTCATAAAGAAATTTAATGACCGTTTTTAGAATAGCTATAGGCATATTACCAGTTCCCTTTTCAATTGTATAATCTTGCAATTAATGTGGCCAGTCTACTACAGGAAGTTAGCAGTAAGCACTAGTGTTAATTGTATCGCGGGAGAGGATAACGGTCCAATTTGCATGAATAATTAACATTTTAGATGTTTTTTCTAAAGAAATATTGCTAAGTGGGCAAAATGTGTTATGCTAATAGAAATCTACAGTGTAAAATAACATTTTTTAATTTTTGGTACTGCTTTCAATAATATTGAAGAAGTAGACTTGTTTATAGTTAATACATGTTTGCTTTTATGACTAGAGAACGTGGTTGTGAAGGCTTACTGAATAAACGATTCTATGTTATAGGAACACTATTTTGAAATACAAATATCGATGGCGTCATAAGCCTGGAGGCCTTATCAGGTGACCGCTATGCTGGTTTGCTTCCTTTAAGATAAAAAAAGAAGAGGAGACGCCTTTGCCCAGTAGCAATAGGACTTTAACGGCTAGATAAAAAAGAAAAAACTTTTTTTATAAAATCAAGCACCAAAACGGAACGTTCGTTTAAATGTTAAAGACTCCATTCCATCCCTTATTTCTTAATTAAGTGCGAGTGTTTATGGCACCTATTACCGCAAAATTAGTAATTCAAATTAGTTTCCAGCCACTTTTTGATATACCGAGGGGCGGCAACGCAGTTGGATTTGTTACTGTTTGTATGTGACAACCGGGATGTTTCAAGTTTTTTGCGCATCCAAACATTATTTTGTTGCAAATAACCTATTTTAATATGGAATTGACATAGGTTATTTGCAACAAAATAATGATGATTAGTTGAAAACAAATCCATTATGATTACGCTTGTTCTCTAGAGCGAATGCAAGCAGAAAGAGTTGTTATTTTTATTTTCTGTTTTTTTTTTTTTTGGGAAATGAAGTCGTAATAATAAATTAAAAAAACATAAGTATTTGTATCTGTTTGGATAACGTAGGTATAAAATATTTTAGCATAGCGTTCTCGTAGCGCTACGAGAATGCGATACCATTGTAGAGTCGAAATACTTACTACGGGAGTGTGATACGCGATACTCTGTGTATCGCGGCTCCATTAATTAAATTATTTTCTGAAAATAAACATAATGTTACATTGGTTTTTTTTTCGTAACCACAACAAAATTGTTTGATTTGTACAGAGATAAAAAAGGGAATAAATATATTTAGATAATTCTGTAAAACTTCTATCTCCATTTCATCCAAATCAAGTAATATAATTATGTTTTTCTTTACATTTGTGCTATATTTTTGTATTTGGGCAGGTAGCAGGCTTTCACTGCTTAGAATTTAGTATCTAATTAGGGGCGCCCCAGAAGACACGCACCTATGTTGAGGTCGGTTCCGTAAAGGTATGCGTAAAACATTTCCTAAAGTAAAAAAAAGAGGAAATTTGAAAAGAAAAGTCGAACGGAAAACACTTAAAATTTATAGTTTCCGTTGCGAACAGACATTGACCAAAAGTTTACACAAAATTAATTCAGCAAGTGTAACTCCGAACCTCAAACATTGTCTATCAAGTGCCGGCTGTTCAATCAACAAACGACAGCTGAGCAGGCATCTTGTGATTAGCGACTCTGCGATGCGCGCCGCGTGTCGATAATCAAGAAAGTTGGCGGCCGACGTCAAGGGGACGTGACGCCCATTCCGCCGACACGGCGCGTGACCAGAGGTGAACAGATGTTAAAGAAACCTTTGAGAAGATAGGCTTTTGTGCCTACCAGTCATTTTCTCTCAGAGACTGATCTTTAATTAGCCAACTTTTGTTTTTGAATGGTCGGTAGTTTGTGCAAATCATTGCTATCGATGTACTTGAGAAAGTTCATGTAAAGGTTTTACTTCCTGTTTACTTTCCCCTTCATTCCCCTTTACTCCTTCAGATGTGGGTAACGCTTTCAGGATTCTCAAAATCAGTATGTCCATGTAGCGATAACTTTTCATCGGGTGACCGACTAGCTCATTTGTCCTTTTCTGTCATAAGAAGAGCCTTGTCTCTATTTAAATAATTTTTTTATTATCATAATTTAATTTGTTGTATTCGAAATGTGAACTACATTGCTTTTTGTGATATTATATTGACATTACCTGACTAGTAAAAATATAATATACTTAATTACCAACAATAGCTTTTCAAATAATTTATTAATTAAAATATTCAAAAAGTAATCATAACTCATAAAAAAATAATGTCGCATCTGCGAAAAATATAATAATCTACATTCATTCCGAATTATGACGGTCTACGCCACGTCTACGCTGCATTATAACCGAGAATTTAATGTGTGTGTATGATGAATCGGGATATTACCATGATTCGAAGTTTACCCTGTCGACACGGCCATACATTATGTATTTACTGTGAATTGCCGACAAAAATAGGGGAGCTCTATAAGAATTTAGATCAGATATGTCTAAAATGAGAGACTAGTAGAGGGAAACTGGTAGGACATTCTACAAGACACGACGACTTTCTAAGAAACATCTTCGAAGGAAATATAGAAGGTAGAAGAGGAAGGGAACGGGCGAGGAGAGCTTACATGGATCAAGTGTAGAAATATAGGCGTCGTATGTTATAGCGAAGTGAAAGAGCTGGCACATAACAGAGAAAAATGACCGACAAGAGCACAGCTTGTAAATTTCTGCTTCTCTACTTTTATTCTTATTTTTTTATGGCTTTATTCTTAAAAAAATTTTTTACACACACAAAATGCATTTAAAAAAAGGTTGCGGCACTTCTTCTCAATAGGCCATTCGCGTCTTAAGTGCCTAGTGTTGGGGGGGAGGCCTTTGCCCTGCATTGGGACACAAATAGTTGCTAAAAAAAAAAGAAAAAACAAATCTCAGTATTGACTGCCACTTTTTAGATGAATTTGAGATCTGTTATCTTTAGAGGCGTGTTAAAAGTTTGTGGAGAGCCGTGGGCGTATTCAAGTGTACGCATAGGGAGGCAGCCCCGATGATGATTTTGTACAATTTTTGTGTGAAAGAATAATCATTGTTGATTTTCATTGCCAAACCATAATTATTTCATCCTGATGTAATACGAGAGAATCGAACATGCTATTAACTGAGTCCATTTTAGCTACTAAAATACATACAGATATTGTTATCACAGTACTCAACAGTCTCGTGATATATTATTAAAGTTATATTTGCTTGAAACTAGGTGATTCCCACGCCGCGCCGCGCTGAGTCCGGCAATAGATAGCAATCATTACTAAAGCCTTCTAAATCATAGGAGAAAAGCGGATAACCATTGTTGTGAGTATTTGGTACACGGCAAAATCCTTAGTAATATTATAGACTTTGTCTGTTACCTCTTACTTTAAAACGGCTGGACGGATTTGACCGAGAAACGAGAAAAGACATAGGATATTATGCCGAACATCGCTCGCCCCATAAAGTGGTTCTAGAGATGCGGCGGCGGCGTACTTCGACCATACGACGATTGTACGGTTGTATTGACGACCTCCGTGGCGTAATGGTTACCATGCCTGCCCGCCACCCGAACCCGAACCCGAACTTTTTCTTATTGGCCTCGCGTCTTAGATATTTATCTTTTTATGTATTTGTTATAAAATATAGTATCGTTGAGTTAGTATCCCATAACACAAGTTTTGAATTTACTTTGGGGCTAGCTCAATCTGTATTTAAAAAAACGTTTAAAAAAAACATTATAAGTTTGGGCAGCGCCAGCGGTCGCCGTTAGGCTACCACCGCAATCATGTACTTGCCTCGTCTAAACGAGCCTTTAGAATATTAGCTGTGATTACAATGTACACTCATAACATATCGTAACATTTCATGCAACATTGTCAGAAATTAATATTACAATGAGAATGCATAAACGGATATAGTTTTAACTAATGCTAATCGCTTATAGCTTGCACAGTGGCGACATCTGCGGTAGCAATAACGTTCCACAACATTGTCACAACGAATGCTAAAGAAATAGATGCAACAGAGACCCCGGTATCACGTATAGATTGAGCTTCAACTGATTTTTTTGTAGGTGCAAAACGAGCTACTACTAGAAGGGTTTTATTTATCAATAGTATTCTTAAACTACGTAATTACAAAAGATAACGATACATTATTAGCATGAAAATGTGTTTATGCCACAAAGGTGGTAAACAAGCATACGGCCCGCCTGATGGTAAGCATCACCGTAGCCTTTAGACGCTCACTGCGGAGCTTTTATCTTTCTGGCCCCAAAATTTTTTTAATACATGACTGTACTGATGAAAGATGTGTCCAGAATTTTTATGCTAATAAGGCATCGTTTTAAAACTTTGTAATTACAT
This sequence comes from Endotricha flammealis, assembly GCA_905163395.2. NCBI lineage: Eukaryota > Metazoa > Arthropoda > Insecta > Lepidoptera > Pyralidae > Endotricha > Endotricha flammealis. The sequence continues at coordinate 1,399,720 of LR990858.1, read as the reverse complement.
AGCACAATATCAATACTGTTGAAAAGCATTCAAGTAAATCTCATCACGCAATATTGAGAAAACTCGAATCATATTTACTCCCCTGATTCAATGGCTGACTGTTGTACCTATGACCAATTAAAACAAAAAAAAAATACATTTCAATTGCATCACAAGCTATATTTTGTAAGAAAAGAAATCAGTGAGAAAAGGTAGCCTCTGGAAGTCAGACAATGTGGAACGAGCTTTGTCACTTCGCGGCAAATGCACCGTTTACTTCTTGCTAAACACTAAACGGTACTGAAGTTATTTTTATTTTTATTTAATACTACATTATTAGTACCATTTATTCCTGCCTTCTAGTGCTAGTAAAACGGACTGTGGTAAGCTTACATCAGTCCGCTTTACCTAATTATATTATCCCAACTCCTTCCCTATCCCCTCTTTCCCCCTCCTTCTTTCCCTTCACTTCCTCCTTCCTTTCCTCCAACTTCCTTGGTGGACAACGCATTGGTAGCGCTCTTGGTGTTACTGATGTCCATAGGCGGCGGTGACCGCTTTCCATCATGTGGCCCACTTGCTTGTTTGTCTACTGTATGACATTAAAAAAAAAATATATATTATACAAATAGTGAGTAACAATAACCACATATTTTTATTTGCCTGCTCTGTGGTACACATTATTCTTATTAATTTGGAAGTGAAAATCACCACGTCCAGTACGGGTTGTTGAGATGATCAGGTAGGCCATCTAAATAGACCCGTGGATGTCGCTGTTAGTATTTGAGATACTCTTCCGTCGCCACCCGGTGTTTCGCACTACCCTTGCACTAACTATTAAAAGCAAGCCTCTAGTGATTAGTGTAGTCATGTGAACTATTGTGAACCCTGAATTAATCATGACACCTCTTCCAAAAGAGAGTGTGCGACAGTTTAACGTCATATCGAATATTAACACATATGAAGACGATACAACGTATTAATGTATTCCTAATTAACTTTATAATGTTGTTTAATAATCCAGTACAAACTAACAGCACGATTACATCTGTTCAAAACATAATCGCCGTGGTTACGACACTCCTCCCCCATAATGTAAATTGGCAGTAACAAGAAACTCGGCAAACTCAGTACACGGATTTGGTAAACTTTACCGCTGTAAAATTCCGTGAGAAACATACATTATTCACCGGAATATGGGTAGTATAAGTTTCTCATAAAAATCATTTCCGCGATTTCCCTTGGGATGTAAATTAGAAAATTTTCTTATGAACTAACTTTGTAAGTTGCTACGTCTTTCAATACTTTTAATGACGTCGGGTCTGCGTGACGTGGCGCATTTATAAACGATTATAAATTATACTAGATAACTTTGCGTTGCAACGGTTACATCTGTTTACATCCTGCTGTTTTGGCAACATTATGTTTACAATCGCATCGAACTTCACTTGATTTGCCATCTTTCTAAGTTATGATATCTTTTGTTTCAAGTTGCTGTCTCTTACGAAGTTGCAAAGAGGGAAGTCCATTCAATACTTCCTACTCAGTTTATTTCTGATTAAATTCGTTCGATAGGTGTAGTTTTTCCTCCGGGACGTCAATAGCTTAATTGCGTATTGTCAATCTGGGGTACAGGAGACACAGCAGTGGGAAAGTGTGATTTTCCCGTAGTCCTTACAATACAATGTCTCCTTCTCTTTTTCTGTCCAAAACAACATGAGCTGGTTAAAACACCTCCGTACGGTTACAGAAACGCCGTCGTTGCGCACAAAGTGACGTCAAGGCATATTCCTTTAACGTTTTACTATAGTGCTGTAATAGGTTATGCTAAATATGCTTATGCAGCTACAGATACGGAACGAAATTATGTAGCAGAACTATTTTTAGCATCAACGCAATGTCTACGTTGCGTAGATATAACATCGTAGACTGTCTACGACAATGTCTACGCATACCTTTCAAGCAAATCTGTCCAGTCGTTTTTGAGTGAAAGAGTAACAAACATACATACATCCTCACAAACTTTCGCGTTCATAATATTAGAAAAAATAGTTATCGGTCACAAAAAACTTTACAATGTTTTATAATTTATTCCACTGTAAAAACGACATAATTAGCACTGCTACTTCTAAAGGCGTGTACGCACGACCGAACACGAAAATGGTGAACATCGAACACGAACACTTTGTTCGCACGTGCGTACTACTAACGAACATCGAACAATTTGTTCGTCAAAAGTGTTCGTGTCGATCCAATTTGGTTGTTCTGTGCGGACGATGTTTTCAGCACGACCGAACAAGAACATTGTTAGTTAACACGAACATCGAACCAAAAGAGTAAGGTTTGGTAGCCTCTTTTGTTCGACACCATGTTCTTGTTCGGTCGTGAGTGGTTGCGCGCGAATACAAGTAGAACTATGTTTGTAGGTGTTCATGTTCGCTTTGCTAATTTACGTCCACACGTGCGAACCACATGTTCCGTGTTCGAAGTTCACGTTCACCATGTTCTTGTTCGGTCGTGCTTACACACCTTAATGAAATGTTTATTTACTTGTTACTTCTTATATTAATGCAATAAGGTTTAAAACTGAATGCAATGTTATTGCAACCGACCTTATATCTGAAAGCAATTAGCCCTATACGTCAGGTCGCTCCGTATGAAGTGCTTTCAGTCAACAAGGTAATTAGCACTTCTTAATTAGTCTTCATTAAGAACCACCAAATTGTGCAAATGTGAGTGATGGTTCCTTATATATTTATATATTTTTCTAATCCTCCTACCTAATTTAATATTGTAATTATAGTACCGTGTTTGTTGGAACGCGGCTTAAAAACATATAAAGAAACTTTTATAAGGTTTCAATGATGTACATCATTGCGCCGTATATGAGTGAAACTGTACAGATTTTCTATTTCACAAAGAGCATTTAGCTATGAATGTTGTAAGGTACATTGTTAATGAGATCGTGACCGATTTTAGAATGGTGGGCCAATTCACGTAACCAAAACCGATTCTAGTTCGATTCAACGACACTCGCCGTCCCGTTCAATACCTATTTTGTATGAGTGAGACAGCGAGTGTCGTTGAATCGAACTAGAATCGGTTCTTGTTACGTGAATTGCCCCATTGGTCGCTGTTCGTCGACAGTTTTTGTTAAACAACACGTTTGATAAAATTCGTCGTTGTTCGTGCGTCAACTATGTACTGTCGGATTTTACTTGCGTTTCCGAGGTTACGCACACATTAACAATGTGCATGTGACAATGTGACGCCGTTACATATTCAAAATTCAAAATATTTTTATTCAAATAGACCTAATATAAGCTCTTTCGAATCGTCACAATTTTTTCCTACCACCAGTTCAGACGGCAGATTTGTGCTAAGAAGCTGGCAAGAAACTTAGCATTTGCTACAACCTAGAGTATAGATAAGCAAGGAAAACAACATTCATAGGCGAATGTTCTTCGTGGAATGGAATATTTGTAAGGCTTATTTCCAGCTTAGAACTACACTCTCTCACTTCTGTGTCTAAGAAACTAGAATGAACAGTAGCAAGCACAGATAAAAAATATGCAGCGAAGATTTTTGACGTCACGAAAAATAACTCCAATCGTCATAAAACTCGCAAAGAATTTAATTAAAAATAATTATATTAGACGTAATAGGAACGTTTGAAATGTCAAGTTTTCCCGAAATTCCCATGGGAACACAAACGACGTGATTACGCGGGCAAACGAATGTCAGGCATAATACAAATAGCCCTCGCTCCACGTGATTGATCAACGTATTTCTAACATCTGCTAAATTGTGCTAAAATTGAATACATCGGCTTACGTTGAATTAATGATGCAACACATAAAATGAACATTTATGTATTAAATGCAATAAATCTACCGTAAAAATAAACTGCTTTTCAATTCGGGCTGCGATAACGGGTTATTTATTTCGCGTGATTTAGATACGTATCAACAAAATATATTTCTTGTTCCAACATCATAACGTAAACATAAACACGTTTTTTTCTATTAACAGTTGGTAAATAAGCTAGCAAATTACCTTGAACTCACCAAACCAAAACTGTAAAGCCAGGATAATATAAGTAGGGCACAGCGGATAATCCGCTCAAATCGGAGCAGACTCTGGGGCTGGGGATGGACATCCACCTTACAAAAGATCCTAGCCAAATAGCATTGGTCTCGGCCATTTTGTTCCTACGGTAAGTAAGGTCTCCAGAGCTCCACTTTCTACAGTGTCGGCAACGCGCGAGTGATACCCCCGGTATTGCAACCGTGCATAGGCTACGGCGACTGCTTACCATCAGGCCCGCCATATGCTTGTTTGCTACTTTAGTGGTTATAAAAAATTATAAAGGCAACGACATGATAATAATGGGCAAAACACACTGCACGCGGCAGCAGGTCGGTGGCGGAATAAGCGCACTGTCATAGTCGCGATGACAGCCGCGCCGCCAGCCACCAACCCTCGCCGCGTATAGTGTGATGTCGTTCACACATCTATATGAAATACAGATGCTTACTATTTTTTCCCTTATCATTGTGCGTATGACCTAATCGAACCATTTCTACCACCAGTTCAGACGGCTTTGTACTAAGAAGAACTGGCAAGAAACTGAAAACTTGTTCTTTTAAAATGGTTTTAATAAAAGAATTAGGTACAAAAAAAAATGCAATTTTAAAACTTAAAAAAAAAAATCTCTATCGCATGGTCCGATATAGACCTTTGTGATAAAAACGATAATATGTTTTTTTTGTATAAAACATGAGTACATAAATAGGTGATGTTTACATATTACGTTTTAGGGAACATTAATGATTTTGAATTATTATATAGTATATTATGTAGCTTATTTTAATTAAGAACCAAGAAGATTAATTTTTCAAAATTTCTCTCTGCGTTATGACTTGGTATTTTGTAACTGTAAATGACGTAGAATGTATGATGATAAATAAATTTAAAAAAAACGTGATTTACGCACTAATGGCGTAAAAAATGAATATTTAGGTAAGTACTAGAGAAGGTATTCGGGTAGCACTTTGATCACGACATGTCGCGTCCTCCAGCCCCAATATTAGCATCTGCCACGTGTTAGGGACAAGTTGAAAGGCCCCACTTCCTGTTTACACGGAAGCTTATTGATTTTCAGCTGTCAATATAAATCTTGTTGATCTTTTTGAAAATGAAAGTGGAAAATAATACAATAACATTTTTGTGGTTTCATTTATTTGAGTGTGTCGTAACAGTCAACAAAGGAAAGGGGTGACCAGAGTAGAGAATTAAGAACAAAGATTTTTATGCAAATAATGTAAGAATGGTTATGAAACTCAGTAATTACATAGTTCAATATGCATACTATTTAAGTACCTATTCTTGGACGAATCACACAACGCCATCTAGTCCGAAACTAAGCAACTAAGCTTGTACTATGGGTACTAAATTGCTGTTATATATACTTAAATACTTTTTTTTTGTAAATAAATACTTATTATACATAGAAAACCCCCAGACCAAAGCAAACAGACATGTTCATGCACACAGATGTTTGCCTTGCGCAGGATTCGAACCCGCGGCCCTTGGGATAAAGTGACCATAGCTAGCCACTCGAAGAAATTTAAATACCTTTACGAAATATTTAGAAATATGATTCAACTTTTCTAAATATAGGTGGTGTGGTGGTTGTGGCGCACTTCTTCTTTGCATAGTATAAAATGAAGTCGATTTTACTGTCTGTCCCTAAAACTACGCAACGGATTTTGATGCGTTTTTTTAATAGATAGAGTGATTCAAGGGGAAATGTTAAATGTATAATATATTCCAAAATTCCCACGGGAAAGCGGGATGCAAACAAAGTTGCTAGTGTCTAATATACACAAACTTAATCCCTGAAGTCTTGACTACTAAAACCGTCATGAATTTAGCGATCATTCCTGACTATTCAATAGTCAAGTCAATGATCCACTGGCAGTCATGTCGGATTTCTTTCGGATATGGCGTATAAAATCGTCGCGTTTGATCTTCAACTGGACGTGCGATGCATACAACCTTTGATATCAATCCTATACGCGTTCCAATAATGGTCACTCTTTATCAGTTACCTGCAGGGTTTTATGTAACGCTAGTCTATTTTAGTATAATAAATATTGAAAAATTTTTTTTGTTCCGTGATGTACGCTCCACTCACTCTGTGGCTCCACTAGTTACCGAGTAATAGCAGACGAATTTATATAATTAAATTTCTTTGATGATAACTTACAAATGTCATAAAATATGGACTCATCTACAAGCAAAGTATAGCAAATACGGGACTGTTCGTAGCCCGACACGTACTTGCCTGGTTTTTTTCAAATAAAATTATTGTTAAAAAAACAATATTTCATGTGTACTATGTTACTGTGTACTTGTATAAATAAATAGTAAATATAAGAAGATAGAACGATAGCTTTCCCCGTTGCCTATGTTCAATCGAGCTCCAAAAAGATTTCAAGATTAAATCCAACTACATGCCGCCACTTAATAAGTTCGTATTTTCAAAACAAGCGCCTAATCCAACATCTTAAGAAAACCAGAGAGTTTACAAAACACAAACACGATCCAACTAATTTGAAAGCCACTCAAATGGCTACAGGAAATAATGTATTCATGAAGCAGGTAAATTTTAAAGTCGCCGCGGCTAAAAGCCGTCATCTTAAACAGACTCTCGATCAAAATTCAGATGGAGTATCCAGGAATTACACATTCTGAACGGTGCCCCAAGTTTCCTGATCTCGTGGATTATTTAAATCTGAAGATTATCGTTTCTTCCCCATTTATTACTTGATCCCTATCTTATCTCGGATCAATAGACTCCAAGAAAAGGTGAACTTCCAAGATGAAGAGGCACCTAAACGACACCAATATATTTTAATTTATAATTTGCATAAAACTGCGTTCAGTATCAGTCGTTTTGCAGGTCAAAAATAAATGGTCCGCGAGAATGAATTGTTTCTATCAAAACAAACCCATTTGTGATGGTTTTGTAGCGAATCTAGAATTAGTGAGTTGGATTTAAATCAACGTTCTGAGAGAATTACTGTTCGACAGACCATTTAATAGGGGTTTTTTGCTAACGTTTTTTATTGTTTTAATAGCCAAAAAGTCCCTGGCCGCTGCATACAGAAATTTCATCCCTAGGTTGTCTTGATTACATTCCTTTTAACAATAAAACTGCATTGTTTCATATAAACATGTAAATTAAACTTTTTAAATGTTTCTTTTTCTGTTTGTCACCTGATGTGAAGCGATCACCGCCACCCAATGAGCACATAGACACCGGGGGAGTCACTGAGCTAAAAATTACAAAATTTCATAATGATGCTTACATAATTATTATAAAAAACTACCCTGCACACCTCTTTCATAGGTTGACTGTACATATATTTCGTACATATCTATCTAATAATAATTTATTCTAAATACGTACACAAATATACCCCGCAAATCGATGTTATTTTATTCCAAAAAGGTAAGCAAAGGAATAGTAAGGAGCGTTAGGACCCTAGTCGACAGTGGGTGAATTTTATGTAAGATCACAGCCTTGAATTTTAATGGGGCTGCATTAGGGCGCAGTGCAAACAAATCGTGCGCTCCAATGCTCAAGGTATTTTGTAGATTATAAAATGGTATCGTAACAGCTTAGTGGATATGTAAGTAGTTCTTGGTTCAATCCCTGTACATGTCAAGTTAAGTATGCATGACGTAGATTATGATTTAAGCTTTTTATTACCGTCGGATAAGGTCAGGTGGGGTACTACCACTGTCTGGTAGACCGACAACTGCTTATTTTATTTTGATAAATCGGTAAAAAGCAGAATTGGTGAAGTCGTTTAAAGCACAGAAGTTGCTACTACCACAAATAGGAACACGTCTAAATCTCTCACTCACCGAAAGAAACGCATGTTTCACTGCGATATTCTGTAAGAGGGTGGTACTTTTACTTCAAAACATTTTATTCGATTTCTTAAAATTTAACGAAGCTAGGATGTTTGAAGTACAAGTGTATGTAGAATGTAATAACAGTGGGGGAACTCCCCTCTGTTATCATTACATTTCACATACTTTATTTACTTATTTTAAATGTAAAAAGCAAAGTACTGCACTCGTACGTAGCAATATAACAATTCATCCTTCCATTTGTGCAATTCCGCTGCAGCTCTATAGTTTTCTATGACAAAAGCATCTAGAAACTAAGTATTTGCTCTTAAATAAGCTGCAGCTTAGCAACAATGTAAAGATGCGCTATACATAGCTACTGCGCAGCATCTTAGAGTTAATAAAAGAATATCGGGAAAAGATCCGAGCTCTCTCAGCGTTAGACTTTGGGTACAACGAGACGAGACCCATATTTGGGAATTTAAATAAAAAATAAGAGCAAGTGCGTGTCGGGCCACGCACATTACAAAAAAGGTCGTAACTGGTTTTCTTCCGTCATTTCTTTTACCAGTGGTCATTTTGCTTTTGTTTCCGAAATGGTAGTAGTTTATAGAGTAGATTAATTTTATTAAATCATATAAGTAATAATATGTCTGACAAGAGAAAGTGTTTGTAAAGAAGTGTGATTTCGGAACAAGCTCGCCACACATCACCACCGTTGTGCCTGCCTCCTATATAGCCAGGATCAACAACGGCGACCTCAAATTGACAATAAGCAATTAATGACGCTTATTGACGTCCCGGGGGAGAAACTACAGCTGTCTCAATCAGGAAGAAAATAGACGGAATTGTAAGTATGTGAGTGAAGTATTGTTACTTTCAAAAAATGTAGGTGAATGATACTCCGAGTGTGCCCCAAACATAAACCGTAATATTTTATTTAAACACACTTTCAATGTAACCTTTTTATTATCTTGGCCAACTGGTACGCTTCCCAGGGCTTCAGCTGAATAATGCCTAGGTGTTCTATTTAATGCGCCAGGCCAACAATGACAGGCTCGAACCATGATAGTTATTTTTATTATAAAACTTAATTGCCAATTTTTCTTTTTTGTTATCTGTCCATTTTTCTTTGTAAAAAAATACAACAATTTTCAGGTAACTCATTAGGTAGTCTGTGTTATACAACAAAATATACTTCGTTGTACTCAATTACATTGTTTTCGCATGTAGGATTATATTACCTTAAACATACGATAGGATTACATTATATTACCGTATATCTATCTATACTAATATTATAAAGAGGAAAGATTTGTTTGTTTGTTTGAATTGAATAGGCTCCGAAACTACTGGACCGATTTCAAATATTCTTTCACCAGTAGAAAGCTACATTATCAGGGAGTGACATAGGCTATAGCTTTTCCCGAAATTCAATGTGGTTCCCACAGGAACGGGTCCGGAACTTCACGCGGACGAAGTCGCGAGCAAAAAAGCTAGTACTTAATAATATTATTAATACGCTATGTGGCGACACATTGACGTCATGGGCGGATTGTGCATGCGCAGCGATTTAGCCGCAGGCCACGCTGTACAATCCGAGCCAGTCGTCCCCTATACCCCGTCCGCGTAGGTAGGTCCGCGTAAGTCTGTATAGACGCGTAAGTTAGGTTGAAGGAATTTGTGTTTGTGTGGACAGTTGTCAGAAGGTTAACCCTGGATTGTATTTTGTAATAATAAACAGTTAGTGTTAACTCACACTTTCATTTATTCCCACTGCCCAGAAAACGTTACACAGTGACATTTAGTGAGAACATTATACACACACCTCTTTACCTATAAAGAAGGGTAATAATTCTTAAACGCTACAAACAAAGAACTTTCAGGTAAACCGATGATAAGCATCATTCTTCTTGTACAAACAACAAATGAAAGAGGCTATAAATACGAAACTATATTTTTAAATATTGCATTAAATTATTTATTTGAATTTTTATTTATCAACTAGCTGTTACCCGCGTTTAATTTTATGCACAGTAGCGCCACCTACTTTGTAAAGTGCCATTGGTGCTAATTCTATTATACATTTAACTTGACTAAACTAATTTTGACTGGACTAAAGGTATTGTTGTGCTTCCTTGGTTAACAAATTAGTGACAAGGATAGCAACACTTTTAGTCTTGTCAAAATTAGCTTAGTCTAATTAAATGTACAGCAGAATTAGCACCATTGACTATCAGACTTTTTACCAAATCCTTCGGGAATCGCGTACTTTTCTTAATAAAAAGTACCTTATGTGTTGATCCAAGGTATTAGCTACAAACATACGGAACGCGCCAGCCGGCACGCAAACATTGCGCTCCGAGTTAAAATATTCTTAAAAATAGTAAAATTACATTTATCGAAGAAGTTTCCAGTTAAAACAGTTATTTGTGAAACAGTGTTCAATAATAAATATAAAATTACAACAAAATTCTGATTCTTATAAGATTAAAAAATAAAAAATAAATAAAACAGTATAATATGTGTATAAAAAATAATTAAAATAAGTAACAATCAATTAAAATTAAAATACAAGTTAATAATCAAAAATAATAAGTAGTTGATAATAATAACAAATTATCAGAAATCATAAATAAATCCGAGGTGCAAATCAACAGTCGGTGAGTCACCATCCTTCCACCAATTGCAGCGCGTTTTGTCCGGAGGACAGCTTCGCACCTTATATGGTAATATCGAAGCTCAATCAAAGACGTTGGCTAGCATCATACATCAAATTTCAACGCCGTACGACATGTAGTTGATGGTGCAGTGGCAGCGCGTAAGTGTTACGACTACTTATGACCCAAGGTGCTCGGGTTCGAGACCAAGAAAACGAAAAAAGTTTTACGCCCTAAAATTTTTAAAGTACTTAAAAACATTATTTATTGAAAACATTGCTACCTGTTTCAACCAAAAAATGTCTCAAGTCTGCAACAAATGTAAAAAATCGACGGTGGATTTAGAGTCTTTGACGTGTTCTGTCTGTAATAATACCTTCCACATTGATTGCTGTAATGTATCTTCGAAAAGATTCTACCTGATGGAAGCCGAAAGTAAACATAGTTGGAAGTGTGTTCCTTGTATTAGAAAACCAAATTCTTCCTTTGATAACGTGACGGTACGAACTGTACGAAGTAACTATAGAACAATGGTGCCCACAGAAAACTCTTTTGAAATTTTAAACAGCCTTTCAAATTGCAGCGATGATACAGATCATTCAGTCGTTCTATCAAACGATGTATGTAACAGGAGCTGTCCGGAGAGTTCTACTGTCTACCTTAAAATAGATCAAATGGAGAGAAAAATGGAGGATCTGCAGGAGAAATTGGTTAGTGCAGAGAATGAACTTGAGAATTTACTTGCTGAAAACTTTAGTCTAAAAGAAAAAATTAAAAAAATTGAAAATCGTTGCTCCCACTTACAAACTTTCAGTCTTATTCATAAAAAGTTAAAATAGGTTTATTAGCTTGTTATAATGAGAATCCCGAAAAGCATTATTCATAAACGTTCAATAACACTAAAAAGCTTTATAAGTATTCAATAACGGTTTCGTAACTTAAAACAGGGTCCACCCTACTTTATACCTTTAATAAACAGAAATATGGCCGACAAATGTGCAACAGCTGATTTTATTTTCGTGCCCGAACCATTTTTTTTATTGATTTTATTTTCGCGCCCGACCCTTTTTTATGGTTACATACCATACACATTGTGTTTTTATTTTCGATGATCATCACGCGCTCTCTCACCAAATCCATCAATAAATTCTACGGAAATAAAAATAGGCCATCAGTGTTAATCAACGAAAATAAATGTAAATAAACAAGCATATTTAGTTATGTGAACCTCTTTCCCACCTTATCTTCCTCCAGCCAATTTTCACTTCTTTGCCTTTTCTTTTTTTGATTTTACATTTTTATTTCCATTCTTGTATCCAATTTTGTTCAAAAAATATACGTTAACGAAACACAAGAAACCAAGAATCACAAATGACGTTTACACTTCACTCTGTGGTGACGTTGTTAAACTTTTTTTTGCGTTGTTTTGGCCGTGGACAGCAGTTCTTTTGGCATTTTAATCTATGGATTCATCAGAACGACAACTTAACCACGCTAAAACGTCTTATAACGACAACATAGCTATGACGGGTTTATTGAACGTTTATGAATAGAGAATTTTATAATAGGTTTATTAGTTCTAATGAGTATTTTAACTAAATAGTGTTTAAAACCTATTTTAGGGGATTTTTATGAATAAGACTGTTTAAGTTTAAGCGCGAGTAAAAATGTATTAAAAAGTCGATCGATGAAAAGTAAAAATAAAAATAAAAGAAATAGTTTGAACATGCAGCAACAAAATCAGAGTTTCGCCAATTTAAATATAGAAAACGCGAACACCGAAATTAACTCAAAAACCAATAAACCTCGTAATGTGAGCACGCCTACCGTTTCGCCACAAACTACTCTATTATCGATATTGAATAAAGAAAGCGGTCCTATATCCCCAGTACCGAAGGAACCGTTGCAGAACGTCGACAAACATACCACATGTACGAGCTCTAAAGAAGTACAAAGAAAGAAGGTTATTATTCTGGCTGATCAACAAGGACGAGGGATTCAGAAGATGCTTCAGCAATTATTAGGAATTAAATATGAAGTGTTCTGTTACTTTAAGCCAAACGGCAAACTACCTGATCTTCTAAATACATTTCCTTCTGAAATATCGTTACTTTCAAAAGATGACTATGTGGTTGTTTTAGGCTTTATGAATGATGACAGTCACCCAGTCATCCGTAATAATTTAATTCCATGGATTGAGTTGAATAGTGATACTAATATTCTAATTTGTGAATCTCTTTCAAACAGGTATCTGAAGGAGAAATACTTGAATGATGAGTTGCGTATGTTATGTAATAGATTTTCAAATACTACTTTCTTAGATATGAATTTCCTAAGTTTTAAGCCCCGACGGAGCCAATTCACGCTCTATGTTTGTAGATACTTGCTGAGAGAATTATTACGATTATATTACAGTGGAAAGTGCAATATTATTGATGGGAGAGGTAGTGCATCTCTCGAATTACCGAATTCCTCTTGCAAAGGCCATTTCTGTCAACAAGTATCATGTGAATCCGGGCAAAAATGTGTAAAGACGCGTGGCACTCAGACCGACATCAACACAAATAATTTTTCTAATACGAATGATGTAACAACTAATAGTAAAGAACCGATTTCACATAATAATAATTTTTTTCGTGTTTAATCACATTAATATATTACATCAGAACATAGCAGGCTTAATAACTAAATCGGATTTGTTTACGGTGTGCTTGCATGATCTACTAGAGACTGGTAAAGCCATTGATGTTTTATGTTTCACGGAGCATAATATGACGTCTGATGATACACACTTATTGAGTATACCTAATTATATCCTTGCATCTAACTTTTCTCGTAATTCCCGAAAGGGCGGTGCATGCATCTTAGTAAAATATAACTTGAAATCTGTAGACCTCGACTATGTACAGAGATGCAGTATCCCCAATGTTGTCGAATGCTGCGCCATTGATCTATTAGACCATGACATGGTAGTGGTATGTGTCTATAGAGTACCTAAAAATAATCTGAGCAAACAATATCTTGAACTTTTTTACAACACCCTTGAAAGCATTTTGAATCTAATAACGCGTAATATCAAGAAAAAGGTCATCGTGTGCGGAGATTTCAACATAGATCTTCTAAAAAGACATAAGCCAAGCACTGAATTTATTGAGATGATCAATAATTATAATTTAAGAATATCATGTAAAGAAATCACAAGGCCAAATAGTGGCACATGTATTGACAACATGCTTCATAATGTACGTGGTGCTAAATGTGAACTCATTGAACTTGGCCTATCCGATCATAAAGCTCTTATTCTGAAATGCCCAGTTAAGAAAACATGCCTTTTAAGCCACTGGTTCTCCTTCAAACGTGATTACTGTAAAGAAAATCTGCAGAAGTTTGCAGAATGTCTTAGCCAGCTAACATTCAATGATGTCTTCCAGCTTAAAAACGCGAATGATGCCTTTACTACATTCCACGATATGTTTAGGATGTTTTATGATCTGTGCTTCCCAATTGTAACAGTAAAAAATACAGTTAAAAACCGTCCTAAATGGCTCTCTCATGGCATAAAAAAGTGTAGTAAAATTAAACGTAGTCTCCTTTGGAAATATAGAAAGTCTAAAAACCTTAACGACCAGGAAAAATTTAAAGACTATGCTAAACGATACAAACAAATTATTAACTTAACCCAAAAAGCGCAAAATAACTGTTGAAATATATTTATTATTTTGAAGAGTGACATATCAAAGGTATTACTTTTTTAGAAGAACATAACATTTTAAATAGAAATACAGCCAGTATTCTGATATTTCTAACATGCCCCCTTAATGTATGTCGTAAAAAAGTAACAAAAACAATAAATAAAAATATAGTACCAAATAAAACTTAATCTATAAAACCTAACTTACTCAAACAGTGTTTGAACTTTACTTTCTGCAGAGGCTTAGTTAAACAATCCGCAGGCAGATCTGTAGTAGGTATAAATTCAAGTTTTACAGTACTATCTGACACTTTTTCCCTAACGAAATGGTATTTGGTATCTATATGTTTTGTCCGACCATGATGGATAGGGTTCAAGGCAATTTTTTGTGCACTCTGACTATCCCCAGACAATACTACAACATTGGACAAACCACTTACTTCGTAAAGGAATCTCCGTAGGAATACAGCTTCCTTCGTTGCAGAGCAAAGAGCCATATATTCCGCTTCGGTTGAAGATAGGGCAACTGTGGGCTGCTTTTTAGCTTCCCAAGAAATCGGGCCGCTACCTAATAAAAATACAAATCCAGTATAGGAACGACGATCTTTAATATCATTAGCCCAATCTGCATCTACAAAACCTTCAATATACTGACCAGTCTTCTTATAGGTGATTGTATAATCTAAAGTGCCTTTTAAGTAGCTTAGAACGCGTTTTGCTGCTGTCCAGTGAACTTTCCTTGGATTTGAATTGAACTGACTGAGGTAAGAAACGGAAAAGGCTATATCTGGCCGTGAATTCATAGCTATGTATATTAAAGAGCCAATTAATGCTTGGTAATCAGTTTGATCACACAACTCATCCGTTTCCAACAATTTCTTTACTAATGGGGTATCAGCAGCTTTGCAGTTTTCCATCCCGTATTTCTTTAAAAGGTTGGTAATAAACGTATGCTGACAAAGCGTTATACAATCACTTTTACCTGTTACATTCATTCCTAAAAAATAATTTATTTCTCCTAAATCTTTAAGTGAGAAATATTTTTGTAAATCAGACTTGACAGTCTGCAGATGACAATTTTCTTTATAAAATAAAATTATATCATCAACATATACTGCCAATATGACAGTTTCACTACCAAACTTTTTTACATAAACACATGCTTCTGAAGGAGTTCGGTCAAAAGCTAATGAAGCTAGAGTGCTGTTTAATTTTATATTCCAAGCTCTTGGTGCTTGCTTGAGACCATACAGCGACTTCTTCAGTAAGCAGACTTTATTTTCTTGACCTTTGCATTTAAAACCTTGTGGCTGCTCCATATACACCTCTTCTTCTAAAATACCATTGAGAAAGGCAGTATCTACATCAAGGTGATGCATTTTTAGGTCATTTTCAGCCGCTAAGGCAAACAAAGTTCGTAACGAAGAGTTCCGAATTACTGGAGCAAAGGTGTCATTATAGTCAATACCAGCTACTTGTGTGAAACCTTTTGCAACCAGTCGGGCCTTGAATCTTGAAGGATTCCCATCGGCATCTTTTTTCAACTTATATATCCATTTACAAGGGACAACACGTTTATTGGGTCGATCAACTAAAACCCAAGTTTCCTTCGATTTAAGAGACTGATATTCATCTTTCATGGCTGAAATCCAGCTCTCTCTCTCATCCGATCTTACAGCTTCAGCATATGTTCGAGGGTCATCAGATGTATCTTCTCCAGATCTAGCTACCCAAGACTCAAAATTAAAATAATCTGGTCTTCTACGTTCGCGTTGAGGATATCTCCGAGCGTCACATAACCCATCTGCTTCATTCTCCAACTCATTAGATGCTTCTTCAAACACATCGTCTTCATCTGTGAAAGAAACCAATGGTACTTCAGGTACCGGATTGGGAGCAGAAGAAACCGATGGTACTTCAGGTACCAGGTTGAGAACATCTGAATCTTGAAGCTCAATATTTGAACAGCTTGGCTGCGGATCTTCAGACAACGACATCGGAACATGATCATTGTCATTACAAATCGTTTTAATATCAGTAAAACAATTTTCAAAAAATACGATATCTCTTGCTTTCGTCAATCTTCTTGGATATTGAACTACACGGAAGAGATAACTGTGGGGATCTTCTGTATATCCTACAAATATATGTTGCGTAGCTTTGACATCAAGCTTTGTACGCTTTTGAGGTGGCACATGTATGAGTGCTCTGCACCCAAACACTTTTAAGTGACCGAGATCTGGTTTCTGATCAAACCAAACTTCATAAGGTGTCACTCCGTTCAAGGCACGATGAGGTGACCTATTTTTCAGATAGACTGAACATGTGACAGCATCTTGCCAATATATCTTGGGTAAGAGGGAACCTGCAAGTAAAGCACGAGCTTTTTCCATAATAGAGCGCCCTGTACGTTCAGCAACTCCATTTTGTTGTTGGCAATATGGTACGATGGTCTGATGAACAATGCCATTAGACTTCAGATACTGAAGCAACTCTTGGTTTACAAACTCTGTACCATTATCTGTACGTAAAATCTTTACTTGCTTTCCAGTTTGTCTCTGTACCAAATTGATAAACTCAGAAATCTTATTCTTGACTTCTGCTTTTGATTTTACAAAATATGTAAAAACAAATCTCGAAAAATCATCAATAAGATATAAAACATAAATATTACAATCAAAAGAAGTTACAGACATTGGACCTGCTAGGTCACAGTGAATCAACTGTAGAATATCAGTTGCCTTCTTGTATAATAGTGGTTTAAAAGGTTTTCTGCTTTGCTTACCTTCTATACAAGCCACACAGGGTTCCAAGTCGACGTCTCCAAATTCAATACCTGTAGAAAGACCGTTTGCAAGCTTACCCATGCCTATACGATTTAAGTGACCTAATCGTCTATGCCATAGTCTGTACTGAGAAACGACAGAGTGCACATCAAACGCTGACAGATCGCGAGGAATATTCGTACAGTTTAGAGAGTACAGCCCATCACGATCAGAAGCATATAGAACCGGAACACCTGTACAAGAAAAATCACTACTATTATAAAATTTGCAACCTTCTTTATCAAAAACAACTATTAAACCTTTTTGAACAGCCTTTCGGACAGATAGTAAATTAGACTTTAAATTCGGTACAAATACAACATCAGAAATTACTTTAGTAGTTTGTAAATCAGTAAAAATAGAAACATCACCAATACACTGACTTTGAAGCACGTCACCATTTGCAATAGTTACTTTGCCATGTGTAAACGGCTTTACATTGTCCATCCAATCAATACGAGAACTCATATGTGTTGTGGCTCCTGAGTCAACAATCCAGTGTTTGTCTGAAAAATGTGTATCTCTAATATCCACATTCAGCGCTCCAAGATGTGTTGAGTTATTGTTGCTTACCTTCTTTGGTGTTTTGTCCATTTTATAGGGACAGTCTGGTCGTTTGTGGCCAGGTTCATTGCAACTGTAGCACACGACAGGCTTCGAGTTTTTCTTGTTAAGATTAGGTGCTGTTTTCTTTTTCTGACTGTACCGAGTCTTTAAAGCTGCATCAGATTCAGTAACATTTTTAGTAAACTCATTCAGCAGTTTTGTCTTTATCATGTCAGTAGTTATGGCTATGTTCGAATTCTCTAAGGCCATGATCAGTGGCTCGTATTTTGATGTTAGGCCACCCAACATTATTGCTGCTATTGAAGAATCATCGATTATCTTTCCAATGTCCGCCAAATCTTGTGCAGTGGACATTATAACATTGACATATGATTCAATACATGGAAAATCAGATAACGAATATCTATATAATCTTCTTTCTAGCGACAGTTTTCTCCCCATACCTCGATCCTCATAGACGCTTGCAAGAGCATCCCATGCTTCTTTGGCTGTAGTAGCACATCGAACGTGAGTTATTGCAGCTCCGTCTAGAGTAAGACATATTTTTGACAATGCCTTTAAATCTTTACTCTTACGTACCTCCAGGGGAATCGCACTTTCATCTGGGTAACCATTCACAGTGTTCCAGAGATCCTCATGAATGAGTAACATCCTCATTTTAAATTTCCATGATGCGTATCCGTCTCTGTCCTTCAACATCAAACTTATCTTTATGCCACTGGAACTTGAACTTTATAACATATTAATAGTAAAATAAACAATAGTAAAATAAACACTCTCCTTTTATATCGAAAAAAAATTATTGACAAACTGAGGTGTCAAAAAATTTTTATTAACAATATTTTACATTTTACGTTTATGAGTTATGTATTATGGATTCACAGGGACTTTTCTTCTTCCCACCACAATTCTGCACAATTAAAACATCAAAACATATAGTTTTATCTTAGTTTTATAGAGCTTCGTGCTGATAACGTGTTGAAATATATTTATTATTTTGAAGAGTGACATATCAAAGGTATTACTTTTTTAGAAGAACATAACATTTTAAATAGAAATACAGCCAGTATTCTGATATTTCTAACAATAACTACTATATATCACAATCAAATAATAAATCGAGGGCTGCTTGGACTGTCATCAAGAGTTCAAATCAACGTTTTCCTGCAGAAAATATCTCAGGAATACTAGTTAATGATAAATATGTTACTGATCCGGATCAGATATCTGAATCATTTAACAACCACTATATCGATTCAGTCCAACCTCTAAGACTACAATGCAATAAAACTAAAATTAATACATTCAACGTACCCAGCAGCTCACTTTTCTTAAATCCAACGGTACCCTCTGATATAATCTCCATAATAAAAAATTTAAAAAATACTAGAAGTACGGGCATAGATGATGTTTGCGTATTGGTTTTGAAGTATGTCAATATAATTATTGCTCCCATTCTGTCACAAATTATTAATTTATGCTTCGAACAGGGCGAATTTCCTTCAGTACTAAAAACGACAATAGTCAAGCCCCTTCATAAAAATGACGATAAACGACATATAAAAAACTATAGACCAATAGCTATGATTTCAGTTTTCTCTAAAATTTTTGAAAAAGCTATTTTTAATAATCTATATAGTTATTTTGAAAAAAACAACATTTTTTGTCACGAGCAGAAAGGGTTCCGGAAGGATATGTCAATGGATTTAGCAATATACCAACTTCTGGATTTAATTTATCCTAGTGTCGATGCAAGAAAGCCCATCTATGCCATGTTTATGGACATGTCCAAGGCGTTTGACTACGTCGACCACAACATGCTTCTTGACAAACTCGAGAGTTACGGTGTTAGGGGTAACGCATTGAACTTATTGAAGTCGTATCTTAGTAATAGAACACAGATCACTAGCGTTAGTAGAATATGTCCTAAAACGAAGCTAGAAACTCAGCATAAATCAACTTCTAGATCTGTTCTCTACGGTGTCCCTCAAGGAAGTGTTCTTGGACCTTTACTCTTTATAATATATATTAATGACATTCCTTATTCAATTAATGACAGAATGGTACTATTTGCAGATGACTGTACAGTTGTGTATAATAATGATAATGTAATAAACAATAGCGTAGCTTCTATAGTGGAGTGGTTACAAAACAATAATCTACAAATAAATATTGAAAAGACAAAATTAATGCAATTTAAACAAATGGGTGGTGATACTCCTGGAATTCTTATTCAAAACAATGGTCGAATAGTTGAAACTACGGAAACAGCTAAATTTTTAGGCTTACAGATTGATTATAATTTGAAATGGCAAAGTCATATAGAATTTGTGTGTAAAAAACTGGCTCAATCCTCATATAGTCTATACATGCTTTCCAAAAAAGTTGGACTCCAAACATTGGTTGCATCGTATCATGGCTATGTTGCCTCTCGCCTGAGATACGCGATAATATTCTGGGGTAATGCAACTAATTGGGATAAAGTATTCCGAAGTCAGAAGCGCTGTATTCGTGCCATGTGCGGCCTAAAGAAACGCGATAGTTGTCTCCCATACTTCAGAAGTCTAAATATTTTAACCATGCCTTCACTATATATTTTCGAAATATGCATGTTTGTACGACGTTACCCGAAATTATTTAAGATTACTCATAGATCTCGTAACCGAAATTTTTTGCAAAATGCTAATAGGTATCATCATAAAACCACCTTGTATGACAAAAGTATATTTACTATGGCTCCTAGAGTCTATAACAAGCTTCCCCACAGTATAAGAGATTGCACTGTACAACGGTTTTTTAAGTGTAAATTATATAGATTCCTTATTGAGCATGCATTCTATTCCGTTAATGACTTCCTGCAATCTAAATTTTAAATTGTTGATGTCTGACTGAGTGCATGATTACAAAACATAATTATGTATTTGCAACAAATTTGTATGCCTATAAGGCTGATCACAGCTTGCTCTAAAATAATGTATTTGTAACATCTGTATCTTATTTACCTGTGGATCACAAATAAATTATTTGATTTGATTTGATTTGATTTGATTTGATTTGAACATACCAAATATCATAGTAACAAACATATACAAGAACTTTCGCCTTTATAATATTAGTAAGTATTCATAATGTAATTACAAAGTTTCATATCGATATTTCACATTCACACATTCATATACAGGTTTTAATCAGTAGTGAATGGCTTTATATTATTGGTATACTAACATTTAGAGAATCGTATCTGATAATAATCCGTAATTTTTTTTTTATTATCATAAAAAATCTTTATTTTTATTTCTCTTGCATTTAATTTGTTGACTGTACTGTATTTTTTTTTTATTGCAAAGCTGAAATTATTAAGTGTTTTTTATTTAAAATGAAATTAAAGTCATTTTCATCTAAACTCTGAATATTAATATCAATGTAATTTGGTTTCGTAGCGGTATGCAGTTGCAATGTATGTCGTGTTTGTCGCAGCGACTTGCGGCAATTCTCATAAAGAGATTCCTTTCACGCAAATGGTCCAGGAGCAATGATACATAATTAAAATAAATATCTCTCCAAACGTGTCTTTAGGCACGTGTAAATTATCAACGTGCACATACAATGTACATATTTTACATTTTAAAGTTCACATTGTTGTTTAGTAAATAGATAAGAAATAATTATGGAAATTTCTAGTTCTCGTTTCGGTCTCGGTTCGGTTTCGTTAGAGTTCAAAGAAAATAAATATTATCTTTGTTGAAATTTCATTTTTGGAACTCTTCTATTAAACCATAAACACGAGCTCGAAAATTATTTATAAGTAGGTATACATTATTTCAGAATTTCTTAAAAATCCCTTTAAGTACTCGATTACATCACAAAATAATCCTAATAAAATATTAATCTCTTATATGCAGCAGTTTTGCTGTTTAGATCTGTAAATTTATCAATCAGACCATATTTATTTAAAATGCTATACGTTTGAATGAATATTCTTTGTAACATTTACTATGCAAAACTTAATTTAGAAAGTTCATCGTTCAGTGATTACGCCTCTTCTTTATGGAGACAATCAGCCAAGCTGCCAAGTTACGACATACTCAAAAATAGCAAGTTTCAGCGGCACCACTGAAATAAGTGTGATGTAAAAGTACTAACTTAAATTTTCATGTTATCAAAGTCACTTCTAATTTTGCTCTTGTTCGTCACTAACAAATATAAAATATATTTGACGGCGCGATCGTATTAGTTTTTATAATTTTCATTCTTTTATTTCAAATTAATTTGATTTTTGATTGTTTAACAAATTATTTCTATCTTAAAAATCAATTTTGATTATTTTGATTATTTAAATAAGAAAACTAACTATAATAATAGTTTTTAAACAAAGAGGAGACTTATTTAGTCTGTGTGGGCTTGCGCGTGACGTCAGTGCCGGTTGTTAACGTTTGTGTCGTGGTGGGAGTAGTGGGGCGCTCCAAGCCTTTATAAGCAACAGTGCGGGTATTGAGAGACACTTCTACGCGAGCTGTGGCACTGGTCGTATGCGCGCAATCCCGCATACCTCTTTGGTTTGTCTTTAATGATTGTTTTACGAAATAAAGGTTCGTTAAGTTTAAATCGTACCTCTTTTGTGTTATTTCACAAATACCTCCTCATTTACCGATAATGGATGCGAATACCCTCAACCGTCAGCTCGGAAATCCTACATATTTATATATTTGGTAATGTACGTAATTTACTGACTTTTTATATCCTTTTAAGTCCCAATTTGATTGTTTCATTATAATAAGCAGATTATTATTAATAAAATTATAAAAGAATTTAATAAAAATAACTATTACCCATTCTCATAAATTAAATAGAAATTTTGTTTTTAATAATTCTCTCCAAATAGTTTTAAACTATTTATATTTTCTAGGAAACTTAAAGTTGTTCGAAATAAACACACTGTGTTCTTCACTAAAATGTTAGAAGAATGATATCGTGAAAATCCAAAAAACTATGTGACCCTACTTCAAATATCAATATGAATCAGTCAAAAGTCAGTCACCAACTGTTAAAGTCGAAGTCAAATCTTTTTTAATTTAATAGGCCTTTTACAAGCTCTATCGAAACGTCACAATTTTGTATACTTAGTTTAATTAGTTAGATTTGTTCTAAGAAGAAACTGACACGAAACTTAGCACTTGCTAGTAAAAAATAAACAATTAATCCATTTTATAATTATGTATTTATTTTTAATTTGTCCCACATGCCTTGCACTGCCGCAGTCAAGGATTAATATTGCAACAGAGCGGGCAGGTGGCCCGGGCCAAATTGAAAATTGCTGCCGAGACGCTCGTTCGGCACTGTCGCAATTACCGAGCGATGCACACTGGCTCCGAGACTACTCATACGTTACATGTGCGGAATAGATTCTTGATAAAATGAACTTTCATCAACATAGGTACTCTAAGATTTATTTTTTTATTTTTAAAGATGGTAATTTAATATTCTTGATCGACAATTAATTTAATTAAACTTGTATGTACATTATTGTACCTATATACAGCAATCTAGTACAACATTGCTGACAAAAACATAAATACTTACCTTTTTTTTAAAATAAATCATTTAAAAACCATAATACGGTAAAGTCATGTTTATACGCACAAATATTTTGTTATTATAATTAAATATTAAAATTCATCCCGTGAAACCACCTGCATTAATAACGGTAAGTTCTTTTATTTAGCACCAAAGTGAACCAAATTAAAATGTTAAAAGAACCCAGAAGGTAATCAATACTATATACAATAATGTTTTATTAAATCCATACTAAAATTATAAACGTGAAAGTGTGTTTGTCCTCTCTTCACGTCAAAAGTAATGTACGGATTGATATGATTTTTTCATTGGGGACTAGCTGTACCCGCGGCTTCGCCCGCCTTTCCCGTGGGAATTCTATAAATCGCCGTCTTTATCCTTGTCAACATCATAAAGGGAACCCATAAACAAAATTCCAGCTTTCTAGGTTGAGCGCCTGCGTTAATACACTTACAGCCCTATAACTCCCTTTCCCGTGGGAATTCTATAAATTGCCGTCTTTATCCTTGTCAACATCATAAAGGGAACCTCTATACAAAATTCCAGCTTTCTAGGTTGAGCGCCTGCGATAATACACTTCCAGTCCCATTACTCCCTTTCCCGTGGGAATTCTATAAATTGCCGTCTTTATCCTAGTCAACATCATTAAAAGGGAACCTCTATTCAAAATTTCAGCTTTCTAAGTTGTGCGCCTGCGATAATACACTTACAGTCCTATTACTCCCTTTCCCGTGGGAATTCTATAAAACCCCATCTTTATTCTTGTCAAAAGAAACTCTATACAAAATTGCAGCTTTCTGGGTTGAGCGTCATACATATTTTTTGGGTAACTTGAAACGTCAATGCAGCGCACGCAACGGAAGCCCTAATAATTTTCCCCGTTTTTGCAACATTTTTCACTGATGCTTCGCTTCTATTGGTCGCAGCGTAATGTTATATAGCCTAAAGCCTTCCTCGATAAATGGACTATCCAACACAAAAATAATTTTTCAATTAGAACCAGTAGTTCCTGAGATTAGCGTGTTCAAATAAACAAACAAACAAATTCTTCAGCTTTATATATTAGTATAGATTTTTAAACAGCGCCACCTAGCGTAATAGATTTAAAGTGCTTTAATTTTCGCACGATATTTATAATTTGATGAAAACGTAACCATAGCGGCGCAATGTAACTTTTGAATAGCGCCATCTAGCGTAGAATAGAAAGAACTTGAATTAATTTCGGCAAGCGCGTAATTTTTGTTGCTATAGCTTCTAAAGTATCTATTTAAATTATATGGTGTAAAGATTATAATAATGTACATGAAATGCTTAAGGTAACTAACATAGTTAACTGGATAAGGATTAATACTGTATACGTCGAAATCGGTTTCCAATTTCCGCATTATTACTCGGAAATAGCTTTTTATTTTATAGTAAGTTATCCGTAAACGATAAATATATGCTATCGCGGACTTTTTTGGAGACCTAAATAAGAGGAATATCCTATAATTTTTGTTTTGTTATATCTCAAAGGGTTTAGACAGCGTTTTCGTCGACAGCTCCCAAGCGGGTTGATTTTTTCCCACACTCCCAACAATAATCTTTATATTTCAGCCAATTTACACAAAATCCTGACAAATTTTATACATAAACCTTCCTCATGAACCAGGCTATCCGTTGGTGAAAACAGCAAGAAAATCCTATTGGGTAGTTTTTGAGTTTATCGCGAACAGACAGACAGACAGACGCGCGGGAGGACTTTGTTTTATAATATGTAAGGATAGTTTAAGGTCTGGAGAGTGACATAGGCTACTTTTTATGCATGAAAAACATCTCATTCCCACAGGAAAAAAAGTATAACATTATTTTTTCATAATTTTTTAATGGGGATAATTTAAAGTCTGGAGAGGGACATAAATAAGGCTTTTTATCCGAGGGGTTAAGAAAAAAAATAGATATTGTCCCTTGACCACGCGGGCGGAGCCGCGGGTAACAGGTAAAATAAATAAATAAAATTTTATTGATAAAACTTAGATCTAAAATAAACATTTGGTAAAATATACTAATTACATATTGCATTTAAGATCTCATTATCTCATGGTATATTGTTTTTCATAAGAAACAACAGAAGATTTCACTCGACACCTCGCACATCATTAACACTCCTTTAAATTAAAATAAAAGTAAAATACAAAATGAACTTCAACAAACAATTTTATTAAAGCTCCTCAGTTTATTCAGTCCGGTTAATTATGAATTAACTTAATATTAATAAATTAATTTTATTAGGAATGTTCATCATAATTTTATTAAAGTAAAGAGCTTGTATTCTAGTTTAATTAAGAAAGAATGAAAATTATATTTTCTATCTCATTTCTATAACACTTGTAAACGAATTTACGCCTAAACTTCTGACCCACTTTCTCTGTCTGTTTCAGCCATTCCACGCGACCCAATCTAATTAGCCAATTTGTATACCTGTCCTTTTCTTTAGATATCACCAAGAATAGGACAATAGATCAAATTGGCCCAAAAATTGGGTGCATGTCCCGTCCACATAGTGTTAAATAGACTTACAGCCAGCTTCTGGAATGCATTTTATTTTTAATTCCACATTAAGTCTCAAAATATCTCACATTTTTTCTTCTTTAATTTGACAGTGACAGCCCTAATATGATGTGTCCTTAAGTTTTTTTTTATGCCACAAAAGTGGCAAACATGCATACGGCCCGCCTGATGGTAAGCATCACCGTAGCCTATGGACGCTTGCAATACCGGGGGTATCACTCACGCGTTGCTATCCCTCCCAACCCCTACAAGAGGAGCTCTGGAGACCTTACTCACCCGTAGGAACACAACATAGCCGAGACCAATTATATTTGGCTACGATCTTTTCTGTAAGGTGACGGTCCTTCCCCAGACGGGCTGCTCCGATGTGAGCGGATTATCCGCTGTGCCCTACCTCTCTTGGTGGTAAAAATGGTTTTGAGCAGTTAACCGTTAGGCCATATCTTTCTGATTAAATTCGTTGTGAGTTCCAAGACATCTGTAGTTTCTCTCCCGTGACGTCAATAAGCTTCATTCCTATTGTAAATCTGATACGTTGTTGATCCTGAGTTTACAGGAGACACAACGGTGGGAAGTGGAGGGCTTGCCTCGTAGATATCCGGAAGTGAGTAAACAAGCCATTACAATCTAGAGCAATGTTTATCTTTGTCTTCTGCGTATATAACAAAATCTAATGGTGAATTCTTTATCACATCTGGCTTTTTCTTCCCAAGTTCTTCGGCCTGGTGGACAGTATCTGGTAGTGAGTCGTTGGATGTATCGGGGACGAGGAATGTGGTAAGTCCGGCCAAGAGTGACACTCCTCCAAACACCAATGATGGAAGACCATACCAGTAATGTAACTGAAATGATAAATATACACATTTATTCAAAAAGATAAAGTCGTTTATTCAGAGACTAGACCATCACAGGCACTTTATTAGATCGAAATGTACAAATAGTTAAATAGTTTTCGAATTTCAAGTGGTGTGCCACTTGAAAATTATTTTAAATTAGATGCAGGGGTACTTGGTTAAAAAGTATAAAATTTGAATAGTAAAATTGGCTATACCGATCACTTGCGCGATAACTCCCAAAATCTGATTGCAGTTTCGTGCAGATGTAAACGTGGCCTAAGCTAGCAGTGGCGTTGTGTAAATTGTTATTAAAAATAACTACGAAACCCTAGATTAGTCAACAGAGAACGGGCGACAAAATACTGAAACAACATCTATTTTTCCGTCACATCTTAGAGCATGAAAAATGGCTGAGGGATATTAGTCACCGGGAAATTGCTAGTTAGCTACAATACTATATCTCTATGAAATAATGACTGTGGGGACGTCTACTATAGTTGCACAAAGCACCTTTTATTTAAACATTATTGCAAAAGCTGTTAATTATGAGTTCTTTTACAATAAAGGGTTGCGTAATGATACAATAATATTAATGAATGAAAAAAAAACGGTCGCGAACTTGAAAAAAAAATGTGAAATTGAAAGATTGTTTAATGGTAAAAAAATATATTTTTCTAATCGCTATTGAACAATATTTCAATGAATCCGATTACGTTATTGCGCCTATTAACACATCTCTTATCTCTTAACTATATGTATATTTTACATTTGTAATATATTTGTTTCAAGTCATTTCCCGTATAGGGAACGCTAAAAACGGAGGATTAAAACAAGGTCTATAATTAGAATGAAGCTTAAAGAAGCACCGGCTAAAGATAAAGTAGTTTAATTATAGTGCATGGCTTTAATCCTACTAAATACTTAAGGACTAGTCTCTAGAAGACTTTTTGTACACTTCCAGGTGTGTACTTTGCTTTGAAATTAAAATCTTACACTTAAATTAGGTATAAGTAACTTTAAACTTAACTAGCGGATACCTGCAAAATTACCCGCGCAAGACAGTCTCATCGTTCTAATGCGATCGGTCGTTTTTAAAATAATCTCGCAATGACAACGGTCACACGTATTACTGAGGACGAAAGGGGTCGTGACCGATTTCATAAATTCACTCAAGAATACTTTGTGGTTACCGCCTCCTATGAATATTAGTAACACCAGAGGCGCTACTAATACGTCGCTCGCTAAAAGGGAAGAGGACACGCAGACCATAAATTTCCATCGCTGTGTCTCCTGTAAACTCAGTATCAACATCGGTGACCTCAGATTGGCAATAAGCAATAAAGCTTATTGACGTCCCGGGCGAGAAACTACAGCTGTCTTGGAACTCAACGAATTTTAACTGAATGATATTAGAAGGAGTAGGAAGTATTGAAAGGTCCTTAGCAACCATGTGAGAGACATCAATTTAAACGCTACAAGTGGGAGTAGGGAGAAAAGGGATAGAAAGAGTCAGACCTCTCACTCATCGACCGAAATTCATTCGCGCGTTCACATCGATATTCTGTGAGAGGGTGATACTTTCCTTGAATACTTTAGAAGAAATTTAAAAGATTTTTACTTACAAGTAATGGTGTTTGTGGTGCAATGATAGATCCAATTCTTCCTAGTGATGAACACAGTGCATGCATCGAATTCCGAGTGTATGTAGGGAATAGTTCAGAAGTGTAAATGTATGTTAGTCCAAAGTAGAACGAAGACATCATCTTCCCTATTAAGTTGACTAATATTGATAGCCATGGCAGATCTGCAAATAAATGTACTTGTTACTTATTTGACACTCCGATGATGCGTGTGCGATGGCATTGACGCCACCTTTGGTACCAGAAGGCGCGGATTCGATCACCGCACCAAACATTTTATGTGATCATATTTTGTATTAGTCTCAAGTGATCGTCATTCCAGTGATAGGTTATTTCAAACATACGTATTTTAATCTTTTAATTGAGGCCTATCTGCATTTAAAACCGACATAATATTCTCGATATTCAGAGAGATGATGCTCAATCACAAGAAATCCACAATCCACTGCTGAACATATATATGCCTCCCCCCCCCCGCCCCCCCAGTATGACCAACTGGCAGAGCGACCGGTCATACTGTCGGTCAGGCACCATCTTCACGAGCGAGCGGGCGACGTGTCACACGGCGATTTTCATTCGGACTCGCCGCGATTCTTTCGCTCGTGAAGATAGTCCATTAGTCTTATTTTAGTAAAATTAAGTAACTAATATAAATAACGGTAGGTACTCACTTGTAGGTAGAAATGCTTGTGCAATACAGAAAAATGCACCCGCAATGAATGACGAAATTAATGAAATTTTCCTATTGAAATATTTCAATGCATAGAAAATTATAAGATTCGACGGCGCATCCATTAAAGTGGTCAATGCATAATTTATATATTTATTCCCTTGCAATGACACTGAATTTATACTCATTCCGTAGTTAACAAACGTTGAAGTAGTCCACCATACAACACACACAAGAAATCTTAGCAGTATTGTTTTTGAACTAAAAGTTATCTTTAATAACTCTAAGACATTAACTGATTTGTCTTTCACATACTCTAATTTATCCAATGCTGCTTTATCAATTTTAATTTTGTTTTGATTTGCTGCATTTTCTATTATTCTCACAGCTTTATCTTTCTTTCCTTTTGTTAGTAGCCATCTTGGGCTTTCGTCTATTGCGTAAAGATAGACGAAAAAGAGTAACGCAGGTGCGTAGATAACTTGAAGTAAAGTTCTCCAGTAAGGGAATGTCCAGGCAGCTAAAGGCAGTATGCAACCGCCTAATGGGAATCCAATGCCAGTTAAAGTGTAAAATAATACACGATTCTTCGATGACACCAATTCTATAACTGCAACAAAATTAAACATATTAGATTTTACTTTCCACCAAATAGATGAGGAAACGGGAAAATGTGCAGTGCCCGAGCACATGTCTAGTCGAAAATAAAACTTATTTAGTCACAACAAAATAGGGCCTCTAAGTGTCTTAAAAAAAACTATAAAAAATGGTGCAATCTTTTGAATCTATTCCACACTATATGGATAGACTCCGAAACTACTGGACCGATTTCAAAAATTCTTTCACCAGTAGAAAGCTACATTATCAGGGAGTGACATAGGCTATAGCTTTTCCCGAAATTCAATGTGGTTCCCACGGGAACGGATCCGAAACTTCACACGGACGAACTCGCGGACAAAAAGTTAGTTTTTGGTATATTTATAATCAGCCTGCATTCACTCACTGCTGCGCATAGTCCTTTTCTTACAATAAACTCAGTCTTGTGCCCTCAGTAGGTACTCAGTCTTATCCAGGGGTGTACCGACTAATGACCTTCAGGTATGCCGACCGATCTCCACCCCTACCTCAGCTCATAATAAGAAATCGAAAATTTTATCTAATAAGGCAGTACGTGTTGTTGCATACTATTTTCAGCTTCGCCTAAATTGAATAAGGTTTTTATTTAATTACCACTTAAATCTCAAGCATTTTTCTATCTGATCTGATTTTTTGTTAAGTGATTATCGCTGTTTAACTTCTGCTCAGATATCCTGAGAGATGGTACATTCCACCAATAAAAAAGAGAGGGTAAAGAATTAAGAACATAGATTTATATGTAACTAGACTAGCCAGCTGCCCGCGTTTAATTTTATGCACAGCAGCGCCATCAATATCAGATTTTTTACTAAATCCTACGGGAATCGCGTACTTTTCGGAATAAAAAGTACCCTATGTCACTATTATGAATTCTGTGCCTATGTGTTAAACCAAGATATCAGCTACCTACACAGCAAATATCATAAAAATTGGCCCAGCCATTTGAACGTGAAGAGGTAACAAACATACACACAATCGCCTTTATAATATTAGTTCTTTATGAAACTTTGTAATTACATAGAACAATATGATTCTATCAATAATTAAAAATTCCAGTCAACTTCATGTAAAAGAAAACTTGAATTATATTAAAAGCCCAGGTTCTTTCACTGGTAGAAATCATACATCCCCGGTCGTTTATACTTCTTTTTGTTACAAGACTTGATATAAATAGAATAGTAATCTTTTAGATATCTTTATTATTCTTAATCCCACTCAGTACTTATACTAAATATCATTACAGATATTGCTTTTAGAAGATAAAATAAATTTAAGCAAAATGTATAAACGGATCGGAATAATGCGATTAGTTCGACATAATCGTACGTAATTGCTCGCAAACGAGGATTTAAGTGATTGCATTTATAAATAAGTTAGCAAACATGCGTTTATGTTTTACATAATCCTATTATTATATTTTTCACTAGCTATTACCCGCGGCTTCGGTCTTCGGTCCTTTATTTTTTTCCCGTGGGAATAAGATGTTTTCTGATAATATTAGTATGGAGTATTGATGTTATACCGCAAGCAAACAAGAACAAGTAGGCCAGCTGACGGAAAGTCATTACCGCCATCTTTATACATCAGTAGCACCAGAGGTAATACTATGTTGCCTTTTTTTTGTTTTAAGTCAGAAAAATGCATTACTGCATGTCCCGCCACTTGGGGAAGCGACGGGGGTCTGTCGGGCTCACCTCTCTAGCCAATGAGGGATACCGACTAAAAACCTGACTGTCTGCCACCTTCTCCGCCTTCACAGTGGCGGGGTCGCGGGAATTGGTGATACTTCCGCAACCTAGCCGGCCGGGGCGGGTGTCCGTGGACCCATCTCATTTGGGCACGGCTCTATAGCCGCGTGCGCGAATAGGCACGCTGCTCCACTCAGAATACTGCGTTGCCTGCTATCAGGAAAGCAGTAGAGATAGAATGGATAAGAAAAAGATTGGACTTCTGGATCTCTCTCTCTCTCTGTGGACACTTCCTGAAAATATCGAAACTTTCTCACTGTATACAGAAAGTGGTACATCCTCGGTACATAAACTGTTCTATCTATTAACTTACATTAGGTGATTTGAAATCACTGACACCAGCTACCCACAGTTGACATCAATTGCGGAAAGCACGAAAAGAAGAAGAAGAACAACTGTTCTACCACTTAAATAAAACTATATGAAATACTCACGTTCTTCCACACTAATAAATAAAACAATATGTAGGTAATACTCACTCAATATAAACATAGGTGAACAGTTATCCCCTATTGCCCCCTCAAGGAACTCCAGCGCGACATACAACCAATACCAAGTTGTGAAGCTTCGGGCGATACCAATGACACCGCCCAAAACACCCAGGATAACTACGGTCAGCTTTCTTCCTAACCTGATGAAAAACATACTATATCTGAAAACTGTAATCTGACAAGAACTCTGAAAAGTACCTAATAATAATAAATTGTTTATTCATTAAAAAACATAGTATGATTGAAAACACATAGATATTGATTAAAGGACTCTGCCCACTGAACCGTAAGTACCATGACCGTTACAGGATTGCAACCAAAACCAAAAAAAAAACATTTTGTATGACTTTATATTAAACTATGCCCACTGAAACGGACCGTCACCGACATGATACGTGACGTGCACCGTCGGTGACGGATCGTTCCAGTCGGGTTACGATCCTGTTACGGCCATGGTATTTATGATTCTGTGGGCAGAGTTTTACCCCTCTTTACGTAGATTTGCCCTGCAAAACACACGTGCGTAGGCTTGCTGGACAACAATATTGTCGTCTAGCAAACCTACGCACGTGTGTTTTACATCGTGCATCGTGCACGGACGTCCAGCGGGATGGATAAGGCGTAGAGGGCTTATTTACTTAGATTTGCCCTGCTAACTGTGGCGCATGGCGGTATCTCAGTGAAAGCAATTTTAGAGAAAAATTCCTAAATATTATAAATATTTTAGACAGCATCGTGGTGCGTTGGCAATAACTCTACCTTCGGCACCAGATGTTACAGGTTCGATCCACGCACGGGACAAACATTATTTGATGTTTTGTTATTTGAGATTGATTTGTGTTTGTGTCGAGCCTGTCTGTTATACGACACGCGGCAAATTCCGTTATTTAAATAAATAAATTTTACACAATTCACACAGCGCCATCTGGCCAGCTTGTGTTATGGGTACCAGACAACGAATAATATTTTTTTTTTTTTAAATAGTATTGTAAATATATATTTATGATACACAGAAAACACCCAGTGTCGACACGAACACAAATACCATCGCATACATGGATCGAGCCCGCGCCTTCGCGCAGGTAGAGTCACAACCAACGCGCCACCGTCTTGTCAATAAAACTAAAACTTTGATTTTAACTTATAATAACAACATAGTTTTCAAAAAGTTGCAGCTTTTGCAAGAGCTCGCAATTACTGAAGCCATAACGTCTACCTCTTAATTAAGAAACACACTTTTATTGCCTTCCCGCGGAGCTACAATGTGCTGCATTCCGATTACATTGTCGGAATCTATTCAACACTTTAGACACGTCGTCTGCGTTATTATGATAGAGTACACGCTCTTAAAGACGCTCATTTATAGTTACAATGACTCATAATTGCCTATAAATCTCTTTATGTGATAGTAAAATGCTAATTTGACAGGCAGTAGCTGGCTGCTAAATGTCAGATAGCAAATAAAAAATTTGTAACTCTATTTTCAGTGACGAAATTTCGAGTTTGGGGGTTCTTATCTTAAGTTTCCAATTTCCACGCGCGCCACTTAAAGTTGTTTAACAGATAGTTTCTGAAACGCATTTTTAAAGTTAATGGTTAATGACACTGCATTTTGACAGTGACCGCTATAATTAAATTATACGAATAAATTAATTATGGAATTCAAACTAAACAAAAAAATATATAGATAACTTCATAATATGGAATTAAAATGGGGTTCCGAAACTGGTTGTTAGTTAATGGACATTAATGTTTGTCTTGAGAGTTATTACTATACAAGTGCAAACAAAAAGGACAGCATAGATGGTGCATACAAAAAAGACGGAAAACATTTACAGAGATTCGTACATTCTTCTTACTAAGCATTCTGAAAAACGGACTGAAGTAAAAAATTGGTAAATCCCTTCTTGATTTTTGATAAATTTGGTAATTAGCTCATTTGATAATAATAGTGTTACCTGTCTGATAAGGGCCCTACGAAGAGCAATCCGACCATGTAACCGAAGCTGTGCATTGTGCCAATAAGCGTCCTCTTCCATTCTTGGCACGCCAGACCGAACTGCGGACAATGAACAAATTAAAAGTTAGCACATTACTAAATTAATTGGCATCGCTTTAACTTTTTAAGAATATCCATACTAATATTATATTTAAATATATAGGAACAAATCACACAGATTGAGCTAGCCCCTAAGTAAGTTCGAGACTTGTGTTATGGGATACTAACTCAACGAAACTATAATTTTATAACTAATACTTACGAAGTAACTATTAAGTAATCTGTGCTAATACATAATATAGATAAACACCCAAGACCCAGACTAATCAAAAAAATATCGTTTTTGATCATGACCCGACCGAGATTCGAACCCGGGACCTCCTGAGTGGCGGTCCGGCATGGTAACCATTACGCCACGGAGGTCGTCAAATTGTAAATGCGAAAGTTTGTTTGTTTGTCCTTCTTTTACGTCGAAAGTAACGAACGGATTGTTTAACATGTTTTTTTTTATAGATTAAATCCTGAAGAGTAACAGGCTTCTTTTTAACAAAAAAATAGGGAATAAGGTGTTTTTTCCCCCGAAAAACATCTTATTCCCACTGGAAATAACAAAACATGGCTAAAAGCTAGTACTATTAAATAAATAAAATGTGTAAGTTTTGCTTAGTTCGAGACCAAATATAGTTATGTGATTCATCCAAAAATATTAATCGTAATACCAACCTCTGCCATAAAACTATTCGGGTTATCATAAACCCATTCTGTGCATTCTGTTGTGTTTCCTCCATTACACGTGTCGTTTCCAAAATCCTGATCTTTGCACCTGAAAATCGTATGTAAGACTATGATACGTGCCACGATAAAATATATTTATTTATATAAGACAACTATTGAATTTAACAGTTAGTGCAAAGGCAGTGTACAGTCAACAAAGGAGTTGACTGATCCCCCCCCCCCTGTATATATGATTAAAGATTTCTAAATATTGCGTGAAGGGATTTACTTGAAAATTTGTTAGAAATCTTTAATCATATATACAGGGGGGGGGGGGCAGTCAACTCCTTTGTTGACTGTACTAACTTAGAGCGAAAGCAAACGGCGTATTCATTATACCATTAAACGTATTTAGTCGCTGTTCATGCGTTGACAGTACGTCGACGCACGACCAGCGACTACACCTTGTTCAGAAAGGGCGAATTCACCGCGTGTTTTAGTCGCATTTCATTATCCATAGCGGAGTAGCAATCAATCATAGATTTATTATATACTAGCGTTAGATTGGCAATGCAAAAGAGATAGATCATAGCATACGCGTTTGTTAGAGCGAGATAGATAGGCGAGACCATTCTTCCTATACACGCTATCGGCCTGTATCGATCAGAAGTCAGTCGTGTTAACACAAATCCCACTTATTTTTACAAAATTTATATTTTTTAAGTGTAGTTTTGGTGTTAATTAGACGTGATTAAATATGGTTACCTGTGCAGTGCCTGGATGTAACTCAAACAAAAAGGAAAAAGCACAAAATTATATATCTTGCTTGCACACTGTTCATTACACGCACACTAGTGTATTTTGTTTTGGTCTCGCTTTAATCAAACCATTGCCGATCTATACGCTAGTATATACTAAATCTATGCAATCAAATCGCGACGTCCAACATACAAAAAACTGTAGCACGAAACGTAATGCCAACGCTCGACAAGGAATTCTTCTAAACGCGCAGAGGAACGCGTATTCACTGTAGACCCTGTGTACATGCGTTGGCGTCACGTTTCGTGCTATATTGAGCTCTTTATATGTTAGACCTCACGATAAAATAATTGCAACTCCGCGATGGATTATAAAACGCGACAAAAACACGGGGCGACGAAAAACAACAAAAAAACACACATTTATAAAATTTTATGCCCTCTTCATAATTTTGAGGAGGCGGCCTAGCCGGCGTGGCAGAGTACGCTCTGATCCCCTTTGATGCAAGGGAGACCCGTATACTTGCAGAGGATGATTATGTGTTATGATAAGAATGTCCCCTGAATATCACGAGCGTGTTAAAAATAATTTTGTGATAATATTTACCAATGATAATAAAACAATTAGACTTGCACTGTGAGCTCAAGGTTGGTTTCCGTTTGCATATTTTATTTTCTAATCGTGAATTTTTACTTAATTTTATTGCTATCGCATTAAAACAAATTACTTTAAACATTTTATAAGCCTTTGTTTAAAAAATAACTATCAAGACGATACTGTTGCTTGATTCATTAATAATAAAACAATTATGTAATAAGCAAAACATATGGAAAACATTTAAAAACTTTTTTTTCTTTAATTGTAATTTCAGTATATTAAATATAAATAAAAAATTATAAATTGTCAGTGTAAAACCAAAGAACGGATAAATTATTGTAATACATAGAAAACACATAGAAAAAACCGGGCGAGTACGGTGTCGGGCGACGCACACGGCACAACCCAGGGTTCCGTATTGGTTACGCATTTCTTGCTTGCAGATAAGTACAATGCCATATTCTATGACATTTGTACGTTTTCTTCAAAGAAATTCTACTTCATAAATTCGTCGGCTATTACTCGATAACTAGTAGAGCCTAACCGTTATAGTTTTCCTTGTCGGTTCACTATATGGACTACTACCATGATTTTTTAAATGTCTAAACAGAAGACTTTCGGAAAAAATAATTGTTTTTGACTAAAGTGCCTAAATTATGACGTTAAAATAATATCCTTTTTGACATTGGTGACTAATCGTATTTTTGTTTTATTTCCACACATTTTATTTGATCAAGTGTGAAAACATGTCTGTGTCCTTGCGTTTTATATCTTTATGTATGGTATGAGACCTGACACAATAGATAATTATTTTTTTGTAATGGTTTTAGTCACAGTAGGACCTCCTCATAACCGCCAGCAAAACCTTTAAGAGCGATCGGACGTCACGTGTAAAGACAAAATGAATACACAGAAATATCAGACAATACACAAAGTACATAAAATGTACAGAGATATAATGAAAACATAAATGGTAACAACTTAATTTCTGTTTATCCCGTAGGAAATTTGATGTCTTGACACCAATAACGAGTCAGGAAGCATACGAAAGAGAGAAATATAACATCGCGATTTCAATGTCAAACCTGTGTAATTTTCAAATTTAAAATTAATGGCAAAATCCTAATTCGTACGCTTGAAACTAATTGGTTGGATATTTTACAATCTGATTTCATTTAGTTTAGTATTTAGTTAGACCTAGTCTATCAAGCAAGACTACCTAAACGTAACAATCCAATGCCGATCGACGGAATTTTTTTCACTGCTTAAATAATTTTTACGCCAATAGAATAATTTTATGTCTATTATCGAACATCGGTTTTAAACAGGTAAATAAGATGTAAAAAATCTTATGTTTTATTAAATATTTTTTATTTTATTATATAATAAAAAAGATCCATTGAATTGTTCAAACCGGTTGACCGTGACATACGAACAATGATAGTCAGCGTATTGACCCAGAAAGATTTTTATCATAAAAATACTAACATTAATGTCGTCAATATTAGAAAAATACAGGCCCTATACCTAATTGCTTTGTGATTTAGGCTAGTTATTCAAACTCATAAGTTAAATAATCTAAAATCAATGTTCGGTCGCAATTTCAATAATGTGTCTGATTTAGTTCTTAAAGTGACTGACCACTAAGCTTTATTTTCTCACACATAGACTCACATTAAAGGTATCAATCACCCGATCGAGTCACCAAAATAGTACTGAAGACTGAACCATAATAAATGGAATTAAATGTTGGCTGAAATTATGTACAATTTCAACTATTTCTTTCCTAATCGCTAATGACGATACCGTGGCGTAATGGTTACCATGCCGGAACGCCACCCAGGTGGTCCCGGGTTCGAATTCATGGGTTCATTCATTCATGAAAAACCAACTTTTTTTTGATTGGCCTGTTTTTTGGATGTTTACCTATATATGTATTTGTTATAAAATATAGTATCGCTGAGTTAGTAACTTACTTTGGGACCAGCTGTGCAGCAACTCTGTGTGATTTGTCACAAAAAAAAATATTTTCTAAAAGTAAACGCACCTACGGGTCACCTTATGATGAGTGACTGTCCATGAACTTCCATTACATCAAAGGAAACGCGGATGCGTTTCCGGTCTCAAGGAGGTGTACGCACGTATCTTGAAGGTCTCGAAGTAAGTACGTTGTTATAGACCGTGGCCCCATACTCAATATCTCATGCTATGTTATTGAGACCTTAATATTCGTAAAACTGTTTTACTTTATTTTTATTGATAATACAACGATTAAACTAGATCAAACTCATAATAATATTAAAATTTTAACTAAAAACTAAACTAATATTAAAAATCAAAAACTAAAACTTCTAAAAAGCAGGGTACCCAAAACGCTGGCAGAATTACCTCGCTTTTTTTAAAATCTTAATTTAAAGATCTTATAATATTATGGCTGTCATATTAAAGAAGAAAGAAAGAGACTTAATGTGGAATCAAAATTATGATGTTATTCAGAAACGGGATGCATGTCGCTCTAGTTGCTCAATAATTGCACTTGTTTAATGTATGCACATTTCTATTTAATTGAACTAAATATGAAGTCAAATCTCATTATTTAAACGTCATCTGACTGAGTAGGTGCCACCTCTATCAACGTTAACCAATAGGTTTTATAATTTTTTTTTTAAATGAGCATTCGTCGGACCGTTTATTTTAGGGAATTAAACTACTAAAATTAAAACCGAAATGACTATAAACCGTAATGTGACCTTAGATGTCTGTTTAGCTAGTCTTGCCCTAAATGTTCTGGAATTTAGTCTACGCCTAACAGCTCATAAAAGAATAATGAGACCGAGACAAATTATAATAAATATGTTTTTAAAGTAACATTGGAATTTACATTTGTAAATTATTATTATTATTTTAAAAGTAACATTGACTTTTATCTAGTTCTCATTCACATGGGAGAAGATTATATTACTCTACAAAGAATAATAGTCATAGACACCAGCTCAGAATTAAACTGAAAAAATTATGCTGAGAGGAGGCCTTTTTGACGTAGGCACATCATGTTAGTTGTAAGGTTAATGTAATGTGAATACTGTTACAATTTATGTGTTTATTACGTCAAATAAACCATTTTTCTCTCTTTCTTTTAAAATTTAAAACTTCATACGATGATACGATAACATGATACGCCTTTTTTTTTTTTCTATTAATTTTTCTTTATTATTTAAAAAATAATAATTTGCAGTTTTATTTTAATTTTTTAATCTTGTTTCAATGTTTACTTTTATTTATCGTAATTGTAACTTATGTCATTACCATTTTAAAAGAGCAAGTGCTAAGTTTCTTGCCGGTTCTTCTTAGCACAAATCTGCCGTCTGAACTGGTGGTAGGGAAAAAAATAGTGACGATTCGAAAGTGCTTGTAATATGCCTATTTGAATAAAAATATTTTGATTTGATTTGATTTGATTCATAATAATAATTTATTTTCCCCTCTACAATTTTATTTTATTTAAAAGAAGAATCGATTGGTACAACAACATGGATTGGACGACCGAGTACAGTTAAATGGACAAATCCGCAATACTGACCTGTACCCCACTTCCTCAGCAACAAACACATAGTTATAACAATAGATGTTATTCAAAGCGAATGCAAAGAACGACCAAAATATAACAGTACTATGGTAACGACCGAACACACTAAACTGAGACAAAACTCTGTCCAACTCACTTATCCTGCCTTCAACCATTTTTTATGAAAGTTCAAAAAATATATATTATTTCTATTTTGTATTTTTTTTAAATATACTTCATGAGCACATATATTTTTTATTAAATATTTAAATTTGAAAAAAAAAATTTTTTTTTGTAAATTTCATTTATACATACACACACGCATGAAATACGTTATTTACTTTTATCTTTTTTATTAAGTTAGTATCCGGGTTTTATATTTTTTTTAATTTAAATATTGTTTTTTACACTTTACATATTATAAAAACACAACACTTATTTTTATCGGTATATTATTACTTTTAAGGCGAGTAGGTACAGTCAATGTAGTTTAACAAGTGTTCCTCTGCCGAGGGCTGTCACGTCTCAATGAAATTGATTGGCTTGCCGTGAGATGCCCCCCTCTGTTCATTTGCACATTCAACTTTATTCACTTATTTAATGATTCATATCTTTAATATTTGTTTGGGGAAGGCCCGTCTGGGGAAGGACCTCCACCTTACAGAAGATCGTAGCCAAATAGCATTGGTATCGTTGTGTTCCTACGGTGAGTAAGGTCTCCAGAGCTCCACTTTTTACAGAGTCAGCAACGCGCGAGTGATACCCCGGTGTTGCAAGCGTCCAAAGGCCGGTTATTAAAGAATAATGAGACCTGGATGAATTAAGAAAAGAATAAAGAAGGGACAGACAAAATTCCCTTCAATTGAAGGGAGACCTGACCCCCTATTCTCGTTACAAAAACCGATTATATTTCGATTCAAGTTCTATCGCTGTCTCACTTATACAAAATAGGAACTGAACAGGACAGCTAGTGTGTTTGAATCGAAATAGAATCGGTTTTGTTACAAGAATCAGCCCTCTGTACCCCTGCAGTGCCATATCAATCAACCTATAATCACCCAATTAGAGTTAATATGACTGTTATGAAAAGTAACATTAGAATTTATCATTATTTTAACTCTTCTCTAGTATATATTAGATATCAATGAATCACGAAAAATATTACTCTCCAAAGAAGATATGGTACAAAAACCATGGCTTTGACGATGCGTACAGTTAAATGGACAAACCCACAATACTGACCTGTACCCCACTTCCTCAGCAACAAACACATAGTTGATACAATATATGCTGTTCAAAGCGAATGCAAACAACGCCAAAAATATAAAGGTACTGTGGTAACGGCCAAAAACACTAAACTGTGATAAAACTCTGTCCAACTCACATATCCTTCCTTCACTCATCTTTAATGAAAATAAGTTTAAATATTATTTTTATTTTGTATGCGAATTTAAAAAATATATATTTCACGAGCACATATTTTTTTTACTAAATACTTATATAAAGTATAACAAGTGTTCCTGAGCCATGGACTGTCTGTCAGGCTGTCACGTCTCAATGAAACTGATTGGTTTGCCGTGAGATGCCCCCTCTGTTTTGCACATTATACTTTCTGCACATATTTAATGATTCATATATTTATTTCAAGGATTACGCTTACACGATTGGCCGGAAAAGGCTCATTAGAGAAGTTGGGGTGAGGCCTTTGCCCTGCAGTGGGACACAAATAGTTGCAAAAAAAAAAAAATATTTAAAGGACTATCCCGCTTTCCCGTGGGCATTTCGAAAAATTTTCTTATTGGATGCCTACGTGATATAAAGAAGACACTCCAGTGTCAGGTCTCTCCGATCATTAGTTTAGGCTGTGCGTTAATCCATCATTCAGTACAAAGTTTTTTATACTGTATAGATGAAATTGTAAGTAACTAAAAAATAGTCAATACAGTGAAAGTCAAAGCCAAGTGTCCCAGTAGGTCATGTATACACCTAAAACATCATTAACATCTCATTGGCATTCGACAGCCAAGATAATGAAAGTCGAATGTTTAAAAATACGAGCACGAAAATTAACATAATGGTTGCATTGATAAACTTGTTTGCCAGCTGTTTGGCGACCTCGGTATAAAAACATCAGTGTTCTCAAAGTAGGCGATAAAGCGGGGGTGGTAAGAGAATCATTATTATTAAATGTAATTAAAACGTTTATTCAATGTCGTCTTCACAGGCACTTTAAAAGAAATGGCGAAAGCAAAACCAGTTACCTTCTTCATCAATATTTTTTTTTACTAGTCTGTAAGTTGTTTAAGTTATGTTGTGTCCTAATTGTTGCGATATTCAAATAAAGCATATTTCTACGAAAATAAAATGTAAATCTAGGTGCATTCAACAATCTACACTAATATTATAAAGAGGGAAAGATTTGTATTTTTGTATGTGTGTGTATGTGTGAATAAACTTAAAAACTACTGGACCGTTCTAAAATTCTTTCATTTTCAAAAAAAATAGGGATACTTTGTTAAACCAAATACTATAGACGAGTAATACGCACAGCTCTTGACGTTTCTCATACAATGACTTGGCAACCTCCGTTCACCTCATGCCGCTAGGGGCGCTATAACATTTTGCATACAAAAGTTTTGAAATCGTTCACCTCATGCCGTAGGGGCGCTAGTGTCGCGTCTTGCCCGAATTCTTCCAAAGCTGTGCGTATTACTCGTCTATAGTATTTGGTTAAACCCATGCGAAGCCGGGGCGCACGGTCCTCTAGTAAGATATGCGGAATGTCAATTTAAATAGCGCTGGATATTGTTAAATCTGAAATGTAAAATCGGTGTTGAAATTCTATAACATATTTTATAAGTTGAATCTTGTAGGCCAGGGGGACAAGGATAGAAAATATTTGTTACATTAAAAAAACTACTGTCTTATTGAAACTTATTTCTCTGCCATAGAAAATCAATGCATCTTCCTTATGTCCGTTGGTACATGATTCGTTTTCGTGCATAACTTGCATGATTACAGTGCAAAAAAACACAGGAAATATAAATAAATATATTTTTTTAATTTATTTATATTCTAATAAATAATTTTTTTATCTATTTATTCATTGCAAATATTCATATTCATATTCATTTATTCACGTAAAATAGTTTACAATGAAGTTCACACAATAATATATGTATACAACACAAAAATATACATGAACCTTTTCAGGCACAGCAATGGAAAAGGAAGAGGCAGACTTGTTATAATAGTTTATCTTCCAAATATTCCATTACTGTGTAATAGGCTTTCATAGGAAGTAATTTTTTGATGAGGTTAATAAACTTTCCAAATGATGTCTCAGATTTAATGTTGTCAGGCAGTTTATTATAGATTCTAGATTAGACCACAAACAGTGTTGGGCACATTGATATTAAGCAGTGAAGCTTATTGACGTCCGTATATGTTAAGTCGGGTCTCCAGCGAAAGTTTTTTGAAACATTCAACAAAAACACATACACAAAACTTTGTTTTTGCAACATGTTTCTCTACAGACGCTGTCCATAGCGGCTCGCGGTCGTGTAGAGGCGAGAGAGTTGTCAAAATCAGGACAAAAATGGCGGATGATATGACCGTACCCTGCCCCTTGACCCGCGCGGGGGTATTTTGTGTACGTGCTTTCCATCGGGCATGGAAAACAAAAACAGTGTTGATGTACAAATGTGTATTGAAACAAAGTTTTGTGTAGACGATTTTGTTGAATGTTGACATGTTTTTGTTGATTGTGTCGGGCAAAATACGCGCTGTGGACCCGACTTTATGTGTATATTCTATGACATTTGTACGTCTACATCATCGAGTACCTACATATCCCTTGTTTTCGTCAAAGAAAAACCGCGACAGTTTTCTTTTTGCAGTGCCACAAACTTATTTGTGCCGATCGAAGCTATTGAAGGTAATATCCTCAACGTATTCAAGGCGTATTCATTTCTTCCAGTTTTGGCCACCGGCACATATGTGGCACTGTAAATCAATTATCTTGATTTTATACCATGGATTTATATGCAACTAGACTATTCATAAAGTTTCTATAAAGCCATATTTTCCACGAAATATATATGAGAACTGACGCAAAAGTGACGTGGAGTAGTCCCTAATTGAATTACTATCGGGGCAGCTTACCGCTAACTTGTTCCGTCTTTAGCTGTTTATATGAAGTAAGATCGCATGACGTGGTAGGTATCTTAATAAAACCTTTTTTTATGTCATACAGCAGACAAACAAGCAAGCATGCCTGATAGAAGTGGTTACGGTGGTCTCACTCACCGACAACGCATTGCTTCTTCACACCGATATTGTGTGAATGGTGATACTTACACAGCGACTCCATCGAGCTTCTAAAATATTTTTCAACCTATTTTCAATCATAAATCAACAAGTAATTATAATGCTAAACATTTCATAAAAGCCAAGACGAGGAAATAAACGAGAGATA
The DNA here is from genome assembly GCA_905163395.2 of Endotricha flammealis. Lineage (NCBI taxonomy): Eukaryota > Metazoa > Arthropoda > Insecta > Lepidoptera > Pyralidae > Endotricha > Endotricha flammealis. The sequence goes on along the minus strand of LR990858.1, from coordinate 1,355,816 downwards.
AAACCACCGTTGAAGACCTGGACATGTTAAGATACCGTTCATGTCAAGAGCATAAATAAAAGTGATTCAAAGGATTCTGTTGTGTTTGGCGCAATTGATGAACTGAACGCAGCATCTCTCTAAATTTAAGAGCAGCTGGTCTATTCTAGGAATAAAAACAGTTAATATCTAGTCTCGCTGTCTCGCTCCTTATATATTTTGTACCAGTGAAACCCGCGCAACTTATTTATGCACAGTGGCGCCATCTATATCGGACTTTTGATGAAATCCTATATAATTAAATAAAATTCTCTACAAAAATATTCTATACATTTTTAGCTGGGATCAAAATGGAGAGAAGGAAATGGACAATGAAAAACAAACTTATATTATCTATATACGCTGATCGTAGAGACCTGAAATGACCTGAATGTGTTATTTTATTTGTTTGACGTAGGTATGCGACAAGAAATAATTTTCCGAAATTCGTCATATGGTGAACACATTTGTGTAAATATTTACATAATAATTTTATCATATTTATTATTAACACAACAGCGCCGGCCGTACGCCGTACCACAACCTTATAAAACTATCCTTAAACGAGACGTCACCTTGCATCATGTATTGCGCTGTCTCCCTTACTCAGCCGTTCTTGTTTAGTTTTAAGCGGTCATGGTACGGCCACAGCTGTTTAAAAAGACTGAACGTCTTTGGAATATTAGGGTAATACGTGACTTGTTATTTTAATATCGACTCATTCGGATCATTCAATCCGTTCATTTTGATTAAAACAAAATGAACGGATTGACTGAAAAGGCAGTAACTGTTGTTTTAGCTGAATTTCTTTCGCCATTTTTTCCCTTCAATGGTCTCGGGACAAGTCCACTACACATTCCCACCGCAGCTGTGTCTCCTGTAAAGTCAGGGTCAACAAATAGTGACCTCAGATTGAGCTTATTGACGTCCATGGTAAGAAACTCCAGTTGTCATGGAAGTATTAAAAAGTCAATTGTATTTCGAAATTCTGATAGATTAAAAAAAATAGGATTGGTGCTAATTCTGTTGTACATTTAACTAGACTAAACTAATTTTGATGAAATGTGTTGTTGTTCTTCCTTGGTTTACAATAAGTGACAAGGATAGCAACACTTGTAGTCCTGTCATTAATGTACAACAGAATTAGCACCAATAACTGATTTGTGTTCTTGTTTTATAATAGTTAATGTCTTGTTTTATGTAAGTTATACAATTTTATTTTTAACTTTAAAATTTGTCGTTGTGTCAGTGTTGCTTTTGTATTTGGACACGCTCACTGTCTTGTAATTAACCTATTATTTATAAGTTTTTATCTCAGTAAGTGAATTTTGTAATAATATTATATATTCTTTATGAGATAATAAAGTTTCTTAAACCTCACATTAGTATTTTGGTCGCTCTCGCTCTTCTTTCTATACTTGTGCCATAGAAAAATATAACAAGGACTTCTGCCTACGACATTTGTACACTCGCCTACGCACTCATTCACAATTTAAGTCTATTCTTAACCCTTTTCACTGCTGTTTAATGAATTTCGCGCTGACAAAATGATGTAATCGTAAAACTTCTCTTTCGCCATATAGTCTATTTATTTTATTACTTTAATATAGGGAAACCCGCGCAACTTCTAAATAAAATAAAAATAAAATCATTTAAAAGTAGATTTACAGGAAATACAAGTCAAAATTTTTTTTGTACTACCAGCACTTCGAATTAAATGGCCTGTTGAGAAGAAGTACCGCAAGAAACTCAGCAAATAGCCTTTTCGTTTGCGTGTATTCAACTTTCCCGTGGGAATTTAGGGCAAATCTTCCACCCTCCAAGTTTCAGGTCCTTACCTATCAGCGGTTTAGGCTGTGCGGTGATCCATCATTCAGGACAAAGCATTTTATATTATAAATTTCATTTTTGAAATTTTTTAAAGTAGAAGGTATTGCAACTGTAATAATGAAATGTTTTAATCGTTTTTTCAGAGTAGGTTTCTACCTTAGAATAATAACTTACTAAAAGGAGTGTCCGTGTACTCGTTTTGATACACCTCACTTTGCGGAACCGCTCCGTAGTTGTCAATGTCAATGATTTTAACGTATTCTTTTAATGCTCGGTGTTGCCTGCATGTGAAAATAGTTTCCCATTTTAACCATTTTTATTGCTTCGACTGATTAATTTAAAACTGTTGCTGGTGCTACTGATATTTACGTAGGTATGTGACACATTCTCTAATGAAGGACCGTATTTACGATATCATATACCTAAAATTTTGTTACTTGAAAGTTGATTTATTTCCCCGCTTTCTGGAAACTACACCTACAAGTGTCAAGTGCATGTCATCGAGCGTTTAGCGCATCAATTTTGACAGAGCGCTTGAAGATATGAACCGCTATGAAGACACTCCTTCTTGTAAGTTATTATTCTAAGGCTTCCACATATATTTTATATGCTCTCTAGCACAGTAAAGTTCTCTAGCACAGTTCTCTAGTAATATTTTTTACATACATATTATTTTAGTGTTATTCAGGATGTTTTTAATATTATTTAAGTAAGCTACTTTATAAGTGAAATGAAGACATAATATTATGTTTCATTAATGTTTTATTTATTTTACAGGCCCAATGGTCGAGTCAAGTCGAGTGTCGAATCAATAGTATATATATTATAATGTACTCACTGTACAAATATTTTTTGTGTTCTAGATTTAGGTTAGACGCTGTTCAGTGCATTATTCATTTTTTTTTTACGCTAAATTCTATTTTTGTGTCTGACCATACAACAGGCATATAACAGGCGAATATCGGATCAGTATCCCATCGCTTACTTAATTAACTTTCCCGCGTATTCCGTTTTCCATATGCAAAAATAAAAATTTGAAATTCAATAATGGGTATACAGTAGCGCCACCTGGCGTTTTTCGCGCGGAACACGCGTTTGCCGCGTAAATAATGCGGCGCCCACGAATACATTAAAATCGACGCATAATGTTGTTTGATTTCATATTGTAAGCTCTCACTGAAATTGAGCATTTTGTTTCAAAATTTTCAAGGATTCCGTATAAGTAAAAAAGGTAAATAAAATTCGACCTGTTGCCTGGTTGTCAACCGATAGTTTCTTTGAAATGATATTTGTATTTAGGTAGATACTATCTATTTGAAGTCTGAGAGGGAAAAACAGAAAACTTCAGATAAGTAAAGACAAAAGTTGATGGTTCACACTTGTCGTTTCTAACAGTTTTATCACTTTAAGCAGCCGTCCTTTCAAAACAAAACAAACGAACCTTTTGAAAAGAATTCAACAATAATAGAGTTATGTTCAATATTATCGATGTAGCAGTGGAATACTCTAATGTTTTATTAAATTCCATCAACAAAATAATAAATTAAAACAAAATGAAAATATTCGAAATATTCGCGCGGGTGTATAACCTAAAAATTTCAATTAAACAAAATTTAATCCTTTGATAACGTTTGAAGAATTTCCACCGATTGAACGGAAGTTGTAAAAAGTTCACAATTTCCTTGCATATTTTCCCTTTCACTGCGGGGAGTTATTGAAATAATTTTCCCGATCGAAATATTAAATGTGAGGAATTTTGAAGTTTTTGAGGCGCCGAACTCCGAATATCTGTCTGGAATATTATATTAGAGGAATGCTCGTGAATTGTTAACGCGGAATGGTATCAACGGAATTGTTTTAGTTTTAAAGGAATAAAATACAAGTTGTCTAAAAGGGCGGTGGTGTAAGACCTCTAGTCCACACACATGCTTTCGACGTAAAAATCTACACGGTCGTCAGTGTTGTATGCATCACTTTGGAAGCTTTTTAACTGTCTTTATATGTGTTTTGTTTTGTCTGTTTTAGTTTTTTTTTATGCCACTAAGTTGGCAAACAAGCATACGGCCCGTCTGATGGTAAGTATCACCGTAGTCTATAGACGCTTGCAATACCGGGAGTATCACTCACGCGTTGCCAACCCTCCAAACCTACCCCATGTGGAGCTCTGGAGACCTTACTCACCGTAGGAACACAGCATGGTCGAGACCAATGCCTATTTGGCTGCGAACTTCTGTAAGGTAGAGGTCCTTCCCCAGACGGGCTGCTCCGATTTGAGCGGATAATCGGTTGTGCCCTACCTCTCTCAAATAGATGGTGCATGAAGTAGATAGAAAAAACTCAAATAAAAAGATTAAACGACCAATTCATAATATTTCAACGGTCAATCTCCAAAATTTTACGTGTCTCTTGGACCACTCGACATTGGCGGAATTTAATTGTGTCTATCTATACTCTATACACATAAGAAGCCAAAAAGAAAAAGCTTTTTGACGTGCTCGACGACGACGGTATGACCACATGAGTAAATAAACTGACGGAACAGAGACTTCACTCCATACAATAGCGCGCGCCGAGGACACGCACACAAGCATGTGTACGTGACGAGCGCTTTGAGGACACGCAATACACGCGCCTCATGCTTGTGTGCGTGTCCTCGGCGCGCGCTATTGTATGGAGTGAAGTCTCTGTTCCGTCAGTTTATTTACTCATGTGGTATGACACTACGCACCACCCGCGTCCTAAGCGAATAAAAGTGTGGAGACCAGAGATCACACGGCAAATTAACCGTAGATTTTCACAGCGAGCCGTGTGTGTACAAAAGACCTAAGGCTGCTATCTACCAGTTAGTGATATGATAGAAAGGAAATCATCAGATGAAGATACAATACAGACAGATTTATAATTGGACATTTTACAAAATGTTTCATCAAAAAATTTTATAACTCAACAAAATGAAAGGCAGACATTTTAAAACACTAAATATACGATTATTTCCTCTACAGCGTAAAGTTTCGCGTACAAAATTCATCTAAACGGAACACATTATACGTCTGGGTATAATTTTTCACCATACTTGCATTTCACGTTTCGCTGTAGGTAATGCACATTTTATTTTGTTCCCGCTACACGGCTAATGGGAATGAATTTCGGAGAAATGTGTTAAGTCATCTGTTGCCATTGTATAATTTTTTTTAATATTACCATACAGTTTTTCAAACAGTAAATGATGGAGGGAAGTAATTTAAAATATTTATATAATATATTAAAATAGATCTTTATTCCCCTACTGAGACTTTTCTGTTTCAGTAGTTCCTTCAAAAGCTAATAAAGGGACTTCTGGGAATAAAGGACAATCCATACTTCCATACTAATGTGATAAATGTGAAAGTGTGTTTGTTTGTTTGTCCTCCCTTCACGTCGAAAGTAATGAACGGATTGATACGATTTTTTGATTGGGGATAGTTTCAAGTCTGGAGAGTGACACAGGCTTTCCCACGGGATAAAGAGATTCCCATGGGAAAAATTATTGCCATTTTCCCTTGACCACGCAGGCGGAGCCGCGGGTAACAGCTAGTAATTAATAAACGGCAAAATATAGGGTGGAACTCTCGTGGAACTAATAATAATCTATAACACACAAAAATAATTTTTAAATACAATTTTCATTTTGTTAAAATATCATAAAAATACTCGAAGAAGCTCAAAGAAAAATTACCGAAAATCACACATTGACTTCTTTATCACCTTTATTCGAGTGTTCATTTATACACGTACAAAATCAGAATTCTACGCTTAAATATTCACTGCAAATGAATTTTTTTTAACCCAGAATGTCGTTTACAAAGCAACTGTCTGGCCCATCCGCACGTCCCCAGATTGCATGCAGAGATTGCCCCGAGATTGTCTGACTGCACTCCATTTGCAATTGCAACACGTGAACACACAAGATTTACCGAGTTTATGTACTTACTAACGTTTATTTTTTCTTTTTATAAATGTACATTACTTTTACTGAATTGAGAGCTATAAAACAAATATTTTGGAGATATTATTATTTTATTTAATATTATAATGGCTATTATAAACTAAGGTTAAAAAAAAACTTAAGTGCCGGAACTAAGTAGATAGACTCCTGTATTTCCGGCGATAAAAAAAAACTCGTATAATAACAGTATTCAATAATCACTATCTAAAGTTAAGAATATAAACAAAATAAAATAAATAAATAAAAAATTAATTTAAAAAAATATTCCTTTATTGTATCATATTAGGTTAGGTATGTTACAAATTCATAGGTTTGAACAAGTTATTAATAGTTGAGTAATTTTAAAGAAACTATTTTATTAATCTATTATTCAAAATTTATTATTGCAAAATAAATAAAATAGATTATAGTTAAAATTTGTTAGATTTCATTGATAAGTAAATAATTACCTTTCTTGAGTGATAATGATCGAAATGGCTTGGATTGTGGATTATGTCAGTCGGTTATTACTCTGCAAACACCATCGAGGATTTACAAGCGTCGAGTATTGTACAGTCAGGTGCACGTCGAGCTTTCCACTTGCAGTAAAATTTTGGCTCTTATGACATAGAACTTAAGAATGGTACAGTCAAGAGCACGTAGCTACGTATATAAACTGGTCCCGCATAGCCGCTATGCCGCACGCTACACAGGGCCAGCTTATGTTGGATGTGTAAAGGTCTACGTGCTCTTGACTGTACAAATTCCAATATGTAAAGGTCGACCTGCTCTTGACTGTACACGGAAATTGAATAAAATAAAAATATAATTTCGGTACGTTGTACGGTTCAGGTTTTTTTCACCATGAGGGAACAAGTGCTCTTCATAACCTCGCCGGCACTTGTAGCCATGTTGAAAGCTAAATTATTTTATATTGCCTACACCTGAATATGCTAGAATATAAAATGTTTTTAGTTTAGTTACGTGTAGTTCTAATTTAAGAACGGTGAGGTCACTCGGCAAAAATGTGCAGATATGAAACTTCGGATTATATAGGCCGTTAGCATTGAAAAACAATTTTTTTTGTTGCTAGGTCATATATACACTTCCGGACACATGAATCGAGCCACCCTACATTTTTATGTGTAATGACATAGAACATAAAAATATTCTTAAGTTAATCAAAAAGTTTTTATGCAGTTTTAATGCTGGTATATTCATAATGATTTTGAAGTGCTGTTGTTCCAATTTTGAATTTATCAAATGGAAAAACGAAACAAAATCCAAATTAGTGCATTCTTTTGAAAATAAAAGTTGATCTAAATTAACATATTTTTTTTATTTAACTCCATAATTTTGAATTCACCGTAATTGTTTTGAAATTAAGACATCGTAAAATTGTTGTTTTTTTAATTTGAGCCATTTAAACTTTAAAATTATGGATACACCGCCTCTTCTAGCCGCGCAAGCTGTGGCGCTTTTACAGTCGGGCCGAAGTCAGCGCGATGTAGCATCATAGCTTGCTTTAAGCCGTTCTGCTGTGCAAAGGGTATACCATCGATACCTCGACACTGGTGGATACGTGCGCCGTCCAGGAAGACCGCGATTTCGGGTAACTTCAGAAAGACAGGATTTTTTTAGGACAGATTTATCGCGACAACCAGTTTACGAAATCGTCACCTCACCTCTGTACAGATCCAAGAACAGCTTCGAGACTTTCATGGAGTGGCTGTTTCCGCGCGAACAATTAGACGAAGACTTAAAGAACGTGGTCTGAGCCCACATAAGCCAGCCAACGGGCCGAAACTGACAAGAGCTCACCGAATGGCGCGCTTACAGTTTGCACGCGAACTTTTGCATTGGACTCAACGCCAATGGAGCAAGGTACTCTTTACTGATGGGACTTAGATTATGCTTTATGGTAATGATGGAAGGAGGAAGGTCTACCGACGGCGGGGAGAGCGCTTTGTTCAGTGTTGTATTGAAGAGAGAGCGAGTTATGGCGGGAGCTCGTGGATAGTCTGGGGAGGAATATCTGCCGATGGTAAAACTGTGCTAGAGGTTGTGACAGGACCACGTCTACCAACACTAAATGCCCGTCGATACATTAACCATTGCCTAGAGACTCATGTGATGCCATATGCTGGATTTGTAGGCCAAGGCTTCATCTTTATGCATGATAATGCAAAAGCGCACACTGCAGGAATCGTCAGGGCATACCTTCATGATGTTGGAATCACGACAATGGAATGGCCAGCAAGGAACCCTGATATGAATCCCACCGAACGTCTATGGGACGAATTAAAGAGGCGTGTTCAAGCTCACCAACCAGCACCACAAACTTTGGAAGAGCTGAGAGTTGCCATCGAGGAGGAATGGGAGAACATTCCACAACACTTCATAATGACGTTGATTAACTCCATGCCAAATCGCATGACTGCAATCATAAACGCTCTCGGAGGCGATACAAGTTACTGAATATTTTTTTATTCCAATAATTCCTTTTTTTTTTTGCAAAAATTCAACTTGAGTCTTGTCTTTGAGAAAGGTTATACAGGACAAGTTTCACTTAAAATTGTAATTTTATCAAGTTATTGAAATTTAAATTTGGAATTAAGTATACCTTATTAATGTAAAGTGTAGCAGCTTCCAAATTGCATAAAAACTTTTTCGTTGATCATATACTTTTGTTAAGTTACCAGCAATCAAAGTTGAAACTGCTGGGTGGCTCGATTCAAGTGTCCGAAAGTGTATTCAATAAAAAAAATGACTTGCAAATATATTTCCTGTAAATCTACTGGATGAATCATACAACGCCATCTAGTCCCAAACTAAGCTTTAACTATGGGTACCTTTTTTTTTTTTTTTTTTGTTTATAGTCAGGAAAATGCATTACTGCATGCCCTTGGGAAAGCGGCGGGGGTATGTCGGGCTCCCCCTCTAATGCCACTTAGGGTATACCGACTAAAAACCTGACTGACTACCACCTTATCCGCCTAGATGGGCGGGGCCACGGGAACTGAGATACTTCCGTGACCCCGCCGTAACTATGGGTACCTACTAGATTGAAAAATACTACCTCGTAAAATAATTGCGGCCGACTGACCCCGCCCGCCCGTGCGACGCATATATCAATCCCTGCTTTGAGAGACAGAGATGGAACACCGTGAACCCGGCGAATTTTTAACACAGTAAGCGCCAAAACACATTTAGGCTTATTTAAAATTCATTAATTGAGTTTTTTAATATTTGTCTTTACAATATCTAGAAAACATTAATGTCTTTCTTTATATGAAGTTTAAAATTTCTATTATTTACCGTTCAGAAGTTACAAGAGTTCAAAAAAAAAACAGAGGTTACTTCGGATTTTTTTTCTATCGAGAAAATGTGTCATAATCGTGTTTTGGCTCTTTCCAAAATTTCGATTATATGATGAATTAATACATATCCAAAAATCTAAGTCTAAATTTTAGTAGTTTAGAAGATATTTGGTTTTTAAGGCTTCTTTTTTTCACATAGCCCCTTAAATATGTTTTTTGTTAGTAAGTAAATACTTTTTATACGTGGTAAACATCCAGACCACAAATAGGGGAAACATTGATCAATGAGCATTCTAGGTAGTTCTAATCGAACAAGAATCGTGCCAATTTAACACCTGGCAATATTTTCCTTAACGCAATCACTGTCGGTGGGCAATCACTGTCTGGTTTCCCCTACTATGTCACAACAATGAGCTAATTCAAACACAATAGTTGAAGTTCACTGGAAAACTTGTGCCAAGTATATTAAAATTTTAACATTGTGAATAAAATTATGAGAGCAGTAAAAAGGTTGAACTCGTTTCTTTTTCTATACCATCAAATTCTATAATTTCAAACATAATTTCGGACCTCACAGTTGAATAATTTTCAAAGAAAAAAAAGGGACCGATTCATTCTAATAAACTACATGAAAGCTCTGTTTTGTGATCAAAGATATAGGTACTGTGTAATTACAACCCGATGTGTATGTCACGGCTCATTGCAAAATCGGGATTTAATTTCCACAAATGAATCCAATTGATCATCTGCGTTGCAAATGGCGGCTTTTAACCTTAATTATCCAATTCAAATGATTTATTCTTATTTAAGAATATTTAATTTTATCTTTATTTTGGCTTAATATACAAAGCCCTTAACAGTGAGGAATACGATGCAAGGATCAGGAGGAGGAAGACAATTTATGCAATTGTTCATTTATAATATCTCAGCCCGTTTCTGCCCAGTGCTGAGCATAGACTTACGTCAACCTTCTCGGTCCTGTGCCATTCTCATCCTCGTACGGACCACAACTTTCCTTCTCGTTCCTGCTTCATCCAGATACGACCAGCGACTTTAACTATCCTCGGCCTATCTCGCTACTGAACGTCTCGCACGTCTTTCCAGTTTTAGACTACCATTAGGTCAAGGCTTTACTTCATTTTCCATCACTCCAAAGGGCCAGGGTGCCCTGCCTATTTCCTCTCTCTCTCTCACTCTCAAATCTACAAAAAAATATTATGCCATCTCTACACTCTCGCGAAGCTGAGCGAAAACGATAGTGGACTGGACTTCTTAGTTCCACTTCGTCTTTAGTTTTCCTTGGTCTTCTCACGTCAACTTCGCGACAGTGTAAAGGCATTTTAATAGCATTTCCTTCAATAAAATAAAACTAGAATAGTGTTTACAACACAAACGACACGCGCATTCGACAAACCGTGTTTTTATTCAAGACAAGTAACTGCTGGCAAGTTTATTTCTTAGCAGATAGTTTGAAACAACATTGCAGCACTTTGCTGCACGCGCCGTGACCGGAATGCCGAGTGGAAATTATAAAAATGTCTCGTGAACTAGCCGACTCGAAAGCTCTTTCAAAAGCTTCATCGGTCGTTACAAAGAACGTTTCTTCCTTATGAATTGTTACTCTGGATACTTTATGATTTATTAACGATGCGAACGCTTTGATTGCAAGTGCAAACATTCAGTTTAGTCATATAAATACAAAAAAAGATCTGTGCTTTTTTGTATTCATATGATATTATTTGTTCAAGTTTAATTTTTAGTGTAATTAAATTGTTCTTCCTACTTTTAAAATGTTCTTCTTTTAATTATATGTATACGCCCAATATATTTTTTATACTCTCATGAGTTTCCAACTGGGAACAGAATCAACTGCATTTTACAGGTAAAAATACAAAAAATCATAAGCCATAAATAAATAAAAAATAAACTAGACATTTCACACCGCGCCACCAAGTCCAATCAACAGATATATTATTGTAAATATAAACTCATAATACATATTACTTATAATAAGATGGAATCGTATAAATAAATTGAATGAGGCCGTTTCTACGCTACATTCATAACGCACCACTCACCCCGCCATCTATGGGATGAATTCTAATACTGTGACTTTTATGTCACCTCCAAACAATAAAAGAATTGTTATAGTTTATGCGTCTCTGTGCTGAATATCAATCTAATGAAATATATACGAACTATACGCCCAAATTTTTATTCAACACAAGCTCGAAATATGAAGCTATGATCTAATAAAAGGTTATATATTTACGTTCGTTTTATTGGCGTTTGGGGGTCTGGGGAGCGTGTACCTTGCCATAACACTTTTACGAGTCCTGTATAAAGTGCGCCCGAACAGAGGTGTATCACTTTATATCGTTTCTTTTGTATATTTAACGCCCCTATTGCAGAGTGCTCGGTTTTACGTAGAGCACTGGATGTGTGCTATGGGTGATGGTCAATTTCATCTTTCTATTTTTTTGTTACAATGTGGTTTTTATGCGTAACAAGTCAAAACGACGTAATTTCGTAGCCTATACAAGCACAACTTTTATTTAAAGGTGCTCCTTCACCGCGAGCATTCGCGTGTAATGTAACATTATAGATTCGACTTTGAGCATTACATTACAATACCTCCATTATATGTAATTACATTGACATTACACGCGAATGCTCCCTGTGAAGGAGCACCTTAATGCTTACAATGACATTGTAATGTTATGTTAACAGGTTGTCTGTAATGTTTCTAGTTTGAAATTGATTTAAAATGATCTAAAAACGTTTTTCTTAAGATTGATATCTATTTGGCCCTTATTTAAGTTTGACTAGTAGGTCGCATGTGCAGTATTGACTGTACTGCAGAATCTGCAGATGCGCCCTTGTGGATCTAGCTTTTGAATGTTATAATTTGTACCTTAGGTTGTTTGTTTATTAGGTAATTTTTCTATTAGTATATTTTGTTTTATATCGTCGCCATATGTGGCGTCCCCGTCTGCAATCTTTGTTTTCTACTTCTGGTAGGTTGTCTTCTGGTAGGATTATATTGTTAATTCTCACTGTATTTTTTAAATAAAGAGTAGTGTATTGTATTAGGTATTGTATATTTCCATCATTAGACAGACCGGTGGTGCTGTGATAGTGACCCTTTGGCACCAGAGGGTTATTCGTTTCGTCTTTTGAAAATTTATAAATTAAAAATTTACAAATATAAGCTTCTACTTCTAAAATTTTATTACTCAGTACGAGTACATTTTCTATAATTCAGAAATGTGAATGTGTAACTGTATCTTTTTATTGCGAGGCGAAGGTGTTCGCGTGAAGACAGTTTAGGGTGTCAAAGGTTTAAAACAGGAACATGTTTGTTAGTGGAGAACGTCGTTTAACGAGGATAGTCTTTTTTTTTTGTTGCATAAAAGAGAAAAAAGATAAGACTGGATTTTGTGGATGGGATGAATAAAAGGTGATAATCTAATAATTTAACGACTCACAATTTTTGACGAGTTCGTGCAATTCACATTTCACGCGCTAGACAGCCTTCATACTTCAAACGAGTTGACTGCTGCGGCAGCCTGGCAGCCCAGCGCGTGACCTTAGCTAAAGTCACGCGCTGGGCTGCCGCTTAGGTAAAACAAAAAGAGGATTTTTTTTATATATATAAAAATGCTCCATTGTTTAAAAAAAAATATTATTTACTGTTTTACGCTGCCCACGACACGAGCCGCTCTGTCGTGACATCCATTGGGTCGCGCCATCCACCATCCACATAAAAGTATAGACAAGCTTACGGTACTGACATTTTGCGGCATTTGCGTGTGCACACCACCACCCTTCAGTCAGTTGCGACCTCGAGCGAGCGACAGAAGACTGTGGTGTCCAAATTGACAATCTCAGAGCCGCAAAATCTCAGTACCAGACAGCTTGTCTATACTTTGATATCGATGGGTCACGCGTACATTTTGTTTCTCCGCGATGATTCGTGCCACCACCGCCAAATGCAGCGTCTCGTAGTGACGAGTCGGTGGCCCAGCTGTTATGTACAAAGCTAGAAGTTCCTTCATATATTCAAACTAAAAGAGAGCTATAACCACAGAATACCTGTTAGTGCTATTACTAAAAATCTATCTTGCATCGTAACATTAAGATATACGTTAGAACCCTTGACTTTTACGATAGCTCTTCAAGCTATAGGCTATTTAACTGTCTCGCTGATACAGGTCGCCCTTCAATATCCTTAAGAGACTATAAATATTTACATAGTACGGTCAGCAACAGCGGATTATCCCTTTAGTACCATGTCGTACTGTAGATCCGAACATCTAACATCAACGTACTGTATACATTTAGCTAAACATAGATACAAAAGAGAATTGTCTCCGTATTTTCGTGGTCCCCTTTTTTGTCCTATTGTGGGAGGGAGAACTGTATTTCGTAATCCTTCTATTTATAAAATCAAAAATGAACCTCCTCTATAGCATTTATGATTGTTTTGCTATGGTTTTAGGATGGAATACTATTGCTTCCAGGATAATTTTTTAATATTTTTGGTATGCTTTATGAATGCTTATAGCATTATTTTCAATGTTTTTGGTATGGTTTAGGGATTATTCTACCCATAACACAAGCATTGCCCTATTTTTGTTAAGACCAGTTTGCTAACTCTTCAATAAATTTTCCATTGAAAATTAATGGTAAGCCCTAATTCGTGTTCTTGAAAATAAATAAAAATAAATATATGGGGACAAATCACACAGACTGAGCTAGCCCCGAAGTAACTTCGAGACTTGTGTTATGGGATACTAACTCAAGGATACTATATTTTATAACAAATACATATTTAGATAAACATCGAAGACCCGAGGACGCCCGAGTCCAATCAAAAAAAGTTCGTTTTTCATCATGACCAGACCGGGATTTGAAACCGGGACCTCCTGGGTGGCGGTCTGGCGTGGTAACCATTACGCCACGGAGGTCGTCAAAGATTTGGTTAGCGTACAATCCGATTTCATTTTAGTCTAGTGTAGTCTGTCAAGAGTACCTAAACGTCATCCGGGCGCAATTATATTCAAGAGTAAGGCCCTATGATGGAATTGAACTATGTACAATTTAGTTCATTGTGTTGTTATTTTGTTATAAAAGTATATTTTGTTGTATACAAAACAATAAATCTGAAATAGGATGATGTAAGGAAACACAACACAGATGTTACAAGCAATATGTAATTTTATGATCGCCTCGAGTTGGCATTGAGCAACTATCTTGAGTGGTGGGGCATTTTATAAAATGGACTAGCTAAGCTTTACACTTAATAAAAATATAAATGTATTAATGTATCTATTTTTAAATAATCAATAATTATTCATTAAAAGAATACATAAAAATCCAATAAAAATAAAAACATATTAGCAATACTGGGGTAAATCATTTTGATTTTGAAACTTCCAATTTTGTTTTGTTAATACCACATACACTTATAAACATAAATTATAATTGATGACGCAACCCAAGTTAGGATTAACAGCAATACACAGATCTCGAGTGTCCGACACATCCCAGTGCCCAACGATTCAATTCCCGATACAAAACGTTTTATTCTGGGCAAAAATGAACCGGCTCCGTTGTTAAGGGTACAATTTTGAGAATGACGTGGGTTACAGAGAGGAAGACGTTTTGTGACTAAAACCACTACTATTGGACAAAACTAGGTTGAGGCTCTTTTTCAAATATTGTTGACTTTAATACGGTCTTGTAGATAATTTCAACTTTTCCAGTATCCTAAATCTTCAGATAAGAAAGATTTGAGCAAAAAAATATCTTATTCAAAAAAACAAGAATACTTACTATAAGTTCACTTGATAAAAAAAAATATAAAGATGACTAAAGCATTACTTAAATCTACATCATTATGAAGATTCTTCCTTGAAATTATTTAATTTAGAATGCTTGGGGCTTGGAAAGTTGCAGCTTTAGAATAATTAATTAAACTATATGAATATAATTTATAAACAGTTGAAATAAAGGGAGGAAAAAATCGACCGACAATTTTCCTTCCTGCATTTGAAAGACTGCTACGAATTTGAAAACAATACACACTGATAAATTAAAATATCTCCTACAAAAAAAAACTGTTAATTTGTTAAACACTCCGCTCCTCTACCACTCGGAAATCATAACCCGTGTGCAATCGAGATAAGTAAACAGTAGTAGTGGCCACGGCAGCAGTACAGGAAATAAGGGCCCGCTCGGGGCGCGATACTGCCGCAGAAAACATTCGCCCTGATTGGCTCGGTAGGCTTAAAGAACCGACCGTGACGTCGGCAAATGTGTGAGCACAGTTGACTTGGAAAATCAGAGAAGAAGTAACGAAAAACTTATTTAATCTTCTTTTTTTTTGTTTATAGCCAGGATGCTCTACTGCACATCCCGCCGTCTGTCTCTCTTCTTGCCAATGGGAAGAGAGACTAATAACCGGACCGTCTGCCATCTTCTCCGCCTTGTGTGGCAGGATCTTTTTAAATGGTACTTGTACATCTCAGCCAGAAGAAGTCTACTGCTGAACAGAGGTCCTCCACAAAACGTTTCTATTACGACCGGATTGAAGCGATATCTTTTTGAAGTGACATTTTGCATATACTCGTCATGCTTGGCAAGTCGGCGAATGCTCTGTTAAAGATTTCGAGTAGGTACCTATAATTTCGAGTATAGTACTGTTCGTTCTTTACTATTTTCTATCGCCTTCTACGACGCCCACGCATCATCTTCGTCCCAAGAGTGACTGCCAAAAGAAAAAACACAACTTCAAATTGACAGGGACAATTTTTTATGTCAAATTTGACATTAAGACATCGGTTTTAATGCGACAGACGCAGGAAGAGAATAGGTGACGGTATTAACAAATATGTTATGTTCATACTTTTACATTATGCAGAAGGATATGACTACAGCTACAAGATAAAGCTACAAACAGGTAAGATAGAGGTCCTTATGTAAACTGCTTCATACAAATTCGACATTACCTTTAAAAATGCCATATCCAAAAGACGTGGTACTCTATTTTTATAATGTCAAGTGTTCCGTAGCACGAAGTGCCGATACTGAATGGCGTCTCGTTTACTTTTATGCTCAACGCGGAGACTCCGCAGATTTGCAGTTACATCGGTTTGGGTCAGCCCTATATCTTCGCTGTATTTTCATATGTGTAACTTTTGACCGTCCTTTTAATACTCTACTATCGTAAATCATAATTTGTATTATAATGTAACATTTTAGAAATAAATTATATCATGATCTTAAATCGTTTATGTTTTCTGTTTATGGAACAAAAATAAAATAGAAGTTTTTTTTTAAATATCAATTCCAACCCATAATCATCCCACTGCAGGGATGTCTCCAGGCGGGACGGCTTATCGTGCCGTCCTAAGCACGGAGAGAAGCTCAAGATACCGAAACCCATCTAAAAACTGGCGAAGATCGACGTTGCTTAATTTGCGTGTTCGTTTTAAAGTTAATTTTAGAGCTCCTATCTTTTTTATGTAATAAAATATACGATTCACACAGCGCCATGTATTCACAAGATAGCTAAAGTTGTGAATTTAACTTCTTGTTGTAACTTAATACTAAAGTAGGTAGTTTAAAAGGAGCTGAATTTCTCGCCATTTCTAGTACAAAAGACGTCTAAACTGTTGGCGGGGAAAGATAAAATGACTCGGCATTGCTTTTAATGTGTCAATTTTACAATATTTTAATATTTACCTACCTTTGAACGAAATATGCTTTGATCACAGAAATAATCTATATATATAAAATTCAAAGTCCTGACTGACTGACTTAACTATATATCAACGCACAGCCCAAACCGATGGGTCTAGAGACTCCAAATTTGGACTGTAGGTTCCTTACGACGTCTAGGGGTGTACTAAGAAAGGATTTTTCAAAATTCCTACGGGAAACCGAGATATACGCAAACGAAGTTGCAAGGGTGTATCAACGCACAGCCAAAACCGCTGCGTCTAGAGATTCCAAATTTGGCACGTAGGTTCCTTACGACGTCTAGGGATGTACTAAGAAAGGATTTTTCAAAATTCCCACGGGAAAGCGAGATATACGCATACGAAATTGCGAGGGGACGCACAGCCCAAACCGCTGGGTCAAGAGATGCCAAATTTGACATGTAGGGTCCTTATAAGGTCCAGACCGACCGGACCGGACCGGACCGGAACGGGCCGGACCGGACCGGAACGTATCAGACCTGATCGGTCTGGAAGGAACCGCACCGTGCCGGACCGGATCGAACCGGACCGGACCGTTTTTTTTTTCATCTATATATATAAAACTGACTGACTTAACTATATATCAACGCACAGCCCAAACCGGTGGGTCTAGAGACTCCAAATTTGGACTGTAGGTTCCTTACGACGTCTAGGGGTGTACTAAGAAAGGATTTTTCAAAATTCCTACGGGAAACCGAGATATACGCATACGAAATTGCGAGGGGACGCACAGCCCAAACCGCTGGGTCTAGAGATTCCAAATTTGGCATGTAGGTTCCTTACGACGTCTAGGGATGTACTAAGAAAGAATTTTTCAAAATTCTTACGGGAAAGCGAGATATACGCATATGAAGTTGCGAGGGGACGCACAGCCCAAACCGCTGGTTCTAGAGATGCCAAATTTGACATGTAGGGTCCTTATAAGGTCCGGACCGGACCGGACCGGACCGGACCGGAACGGACCGGAACGGATCAGACCTGATCGGTCTGGAAGGAACCGCACCGTACCGGGCCGTGCCGGACCGGATCGAACCGGACCTGACTGACTGATTGACTGACTTAACTATATATCAACGCACAGCCCAAACCAATGGGTCTAGAGATTCCAAATTTGGACTGTAGGTTCCTTACGACGTCTATGGGTGTACTAAGAAAAGATTTTTCAAAATTCCCACGGGAAACCGAGATATAAAAGCAAACGAAGTTGCGAGGGTATATCAAATTTGGCATGTAGGTTCCTTACGACGTCTAGGGATGTACTAAGAAAGGATTTTTCAAAATTCCCACGGGAAAGCGAGATATACGCAAACCGCTGGGTCTAGAGATTCCAAATTTGGCATGCAGGGTCCTTATAAGGTCCGGACCGACCGGACCGGACCGGAACGGATCAGATCTGATCGGTCCGGAAGGAACCGCAACGTACCGGACCGTGCCGGATTTTTTTTCTGAAGAAATATAATTATGCTAATTGGTATGTAGGTTCCTTATCAGGACCGGATCGATCGGACCGGACCGGACCGACTGGACCTGATCGGACCGGACTATATATAAAATTCCTGACTGACTTAACTATACATCAACGCACAGCCCAAGCCGGTGGGTCTAGAGATTCCAAATTTGGACTGTAGGTTCCTTACGACGGCGACGTCTAGGGGTGTACTAAGAAAGGATATTTCAAAATTCCCACGGGAAACTGAGATATACGCAAACGAAGTTGCGAGGGTATATCAAATTTGGCATGTAGGTTCCTTACGACGTCTAGGGATGTACTTAGAAACGATTTTTCAAAATTCCCACGGGAAAGCGAGATATACGCAAACGAAGTTGAGAGGGGACGCACAGCCTAAACCGCTGGGTCTAGAGATGCCAAATTTGTCATGTATGGTCCTTATAAGGACCGGACCAACCGAACCGGACCGGATCGGACCGGATCGACCGGACCTGACCGGACCGGATGGAACCGTACCGTACTGGGCCGTGCCGGACCGGAATTTGTTTCTGAAGAAAGATATGCTAATTGTTACTAGGCCACGCGGGCGAAGCCGCGGGCGGAAGCTAGTATTTACAATATTTCGACTATGTTCTTCTAGCAAATAATATTTTAATAATCGCCATCATCATCATATCAACCCATAACCATCCCACTGCGCAGGGATCTGATCAGGTCTCCCTTTAACCGAAGGAGGTTCGAGCGAACTCTCCCACGCTGCTGCTTCAATGCGAATTTACAGAGGTTATTGCTGATTCTCGTAACAAAAACCGATTCTATTTCGATTCAAACACACTCGCTGTCCCGTTCAATTCCTATTTTGTATGAGTGAGACAGCGATTGAATTTGAATCAAAATAGAATCGGGTTTTGTTACGAGAATAGGGGGTCAGTGTTTTAGGGTTTATTCATTTCCAAATTACACAGAAACGCATATGAGTTTTTTTGTATTTTTAAATTACCTTTTTTATAACTATTGTGTAATCGAGACGTCACCTTAAATCATGTATTGAGCTGTCTCTCTTACTTTACCGTTCTTGTTTTGTTTTAAGCGGTCATGGTAGGGGCCCAGCTCAAGATAACGAAACCCATCCAAACATTGGCTATGTCGACGTTGCTTAACTAGCGTATTCGTTTTAAAGTGCAATACACAGAGACGCCATCGAGCTCTACATTTGAATAATAAGTAGAACCAAGTAATACTTTTGTAATCTCAGTCTGAAACACCTCCCTAGAATGCCCTCCAACAATTAGAATTCGTAATGATGCAGAAGTGTGTTATGAGAAAAGTTGCCGCGTTCAACGACTCTCGACTAAGATAAACAGACAGTCGGAATTAGATATTTCACTATTCAGTAACTAGGTAACCGCTAATTTAGTTTACTTTGTTCTTTCAGACTTTTCCTTGTATACTTTTAATCTCACTAAAATAAAAATCCTTAACATCAGAGAGAGACAAACCGCCGAAGAAAAACACTAGTACCAAAACTTGTACTGTGGGTATTGCTTATATCCATAAATAAATAATTTCATAATTTTATTATTTGGTGGGTATTCTGCTTCCCTTGGATATTTTGGAATTTCTTGCCGTACAACACTGTGCCGTTGCCGTGAACACCTATAGTTTCAGGCGGTTTAGGCTGTTCGTTTATACATCAGTAATTCAGGACAAAGCATTTTACAGATATAAAGACCAACGCCATTGTGGCAAACCGAACTCTTTTTATAAACCTTTTTGTAAATAGTTATTGTTTCCTTTTTCTTTATGGTGTTTTTATATTCTTTTTGTTTGTCACCTTCACTTCACTTTTTCACCTTCTCACCATCAAACATATTTTTCCACAATATAAGTTTTCTTCATCCTCTTTTCCTAATCTTTCCATCCTTAATAGCCATGGAATCTGACAACCCTACGGTTCATGCTGAGCAGATGATTTTTCGTTGTCTGATCTGACATTTCTTATTTTATTGTTGGTAGTTATTTTTCGATCATCGGGATCGACATTACTTAATTTCTGTATGTACCTTGATCTGTATTTTATTTAAAAAATTTAAATGTATTTTTATATGACAAAAAAGACCGTAACTGGTTTTCCTTTCGCCATTTCCTTTACCCATGGGTCATTTTGCTTTTCTTTCCGAAATTGTTTATATAGTAGATTATTATATAAATAATTTAATACTGTAATGTAATCATTGACGAGAGAAAGTACCTATCTGTGAGCACCTGCTCGCTGAATACATATTTTGAATTTTGATTTTTAAGTTATTAAATGTAAGTTAGACAATAAATAAACGATTTTGTTGTCTTTGTTTAAAGAAGAAACGGACATTTCACTCTAACAAGTTCGTAGCTTTAAAAATATGAGCATGGTAATGAGAGTAGCGCCATTAGCACACGTGAGGCGCGTGGCGCATACCAGATGAACTGCGAATAATTGGTGGCAATTAGGGCGCAATGAGTTCTCCAATTAAGATCTCATTAGCAAAGATGACAGATCGATTTCACTAAACCAGCTTTTGGATATCGAGTATTGATTGATGATTACCCTTTTCTAAATTACATATTATACTGACATATTTAAGTAGATTATTACTTAAATATGTCAGTGTAAAATGTATAAATATTTATAACAACAAAACGATACTATAATAATATAACTTCGTTTATATGTTAGATAGATCAGCATATTATTTAACTCAAGAGTAGAGCAAACAGTCTCTGCTTATAGACCGATTTAAAATTTTGAGGCAAGTATGTTAGTCTTACCCTTACTGACCTTATACAAAGTAAACGCACAGGAGGCTGATTAATGCCCCGTCAACAATCTACTGAATTGAGTTATCATCGCACAGTCGAAACTTGTAACTAAAAGATGAATTTTACACAAATTACTTTTGTGACAAAGAAAAGATTTTTGGGAAACTCTTTGAAACGAAAAATAATAATATGATGCACCCAGATATTGTATTATATTCGCAACAGAACGATCTTAATGCTGAAAACAATCTGTACAAACAAAGCCATGCTAAGAAACGAAGCAGTAGAATAAATTCGTGCAACGAATGTATAGAATGCGATACATTTAATCAGTCGCCGCAAAAAGGGTACTCAGTTTTCTCGGAAAATAAGAAAACTGTAAAAATCAAACCCTTAGGTACGATCCTTGCTCAATCGGAGCATCTCGGTGATAGAATAGACCGCTGGTATAATATGTGCGGGATTCCCGTCACGTTTGATTCGGGAGCGAATCGGGAGCGAGGCGATATTGAATCGGCTTTCCGCATGTCGGCCTGCGATGGATATAGAACCCGGCCTGCATTTATTACATTTATTTTTGAAATAGACCGCGACAGCCTTCCAGAAATGTTTGATGCATTTTTTTTTATGCCAAGTAACTTTGCTTGATGAGTTGCTGAAGAAATTAGTAAGGAATTAATTCTGACGAACTAACTGGTTTTCTTTCACCATTTTTCTTTTTAGTGGTGACCAATTGACTTTTGTTTCCACAATGTATAAATCTAGGTCTTAGTTAGGTATAAATCTGTGACCAGAGAAAGTGCCTGTGCCTACTCTGTGAATGAACAGTTTTATTTCAAAATCTACCGCTATATTGAAACCTATTCAAAGTTTCTTCAACCTCATCCAAAAACTGACTGGCGTCGTCGTTGCTTAACTTAACACGCACAATAAAATTGGGAACCCTAAAACAATACCATATGATGAAGAATAGCAATCAAAAATCCAATTCGATTATACAAAGTATTCTTTAATTTAACGGCATTGGAGTCACGTATTTCTGGCAATCGCGATTTTGAGTGCAACTCCTATCATTGGGACGCATTTGCATGAATAATTTGAGGCGTCAGTCCTACTGTTTTACGGTGTGATTTCATTCTGCAGCCCCCATTAAAGGCTGTCATACAAACGTTCATTTTACATATCAATCGTTCTTCTTGGGAAATGAAATGAAATATCTTCTTTATTTAGAGTAGGTCGTCACAGACACATTCTCGTGTCACACAGTAACAAATTATTTGTGTAATATTATATAAGCTACTACCATTTCGGAAAGAAAAGCAAAATTATCACTGGTATAAGAAATGGCGAAAGAAAACCAGTTACGGCCTTTTTTGTAATTTCATATTACATTTCATATTTTTTTTTATAAAATGAGAGAGACTATTTTAGTTGTACTTCCCCGATCGACCTAGCTTATTTTTTAAATATTATAGGGGGAGGGTAGGCTTTGAATCCCGGGGGTCCCCCTGTGGGATTCAAAACCATGTCTCCTCTCGAAAACTGGCCGAATGCTCCTCCAACTGAACTACCGGGAATAGTAATGGTTGAGAAGCGCCATCTACCCTATAGTCCAACCCAAATACATATGATAGCAAAATCCGACATACCAACTAATAATTGTAGTTAAACCGAAAACTATCAAAAATCGAACTAGCTTAGTTAAATGGCCTACCACCCTTCAATATTAAAAAATAATTATTATAGTCATTAAAAAAAATACGATTGGTTACCGGGAAACCTACCTGGGAAACCTATGCGGAAGCACCCAGTGACGTCAAGTCCCTGACCGGTTTCCTGGAGAAGTTAGGATGACTGGACTAATATCCAGCTCCCACTACACGCAAAGAGAGCAAATCATCATCTACAAGTAACAAATACGATTGGTCCAAAAAACTAGGTTTGTATGACGGTTTATAAGTGTCACAAAGTGGACCACCCTACAGCCTCACGCGGGGTGAAGGATTTTTTGGGATCGCATCGTGGCCATCGTTTAGCTAATTGCGTCGGCCACTTCATTTGCACTTCATTTTATTCGTATTAAGATTTAGAGGATTCCATTTGAGTTTAAGCTTTATTTATGTGCATTTAATGAGAATGATTATAATAAATTTTTGGTTTTTAAGTATAAAAAATCATCTCATATAACGCAAATGATATTAATGGTTGAAATACCAACTCTTGATATTTATCTCTGTTATTAATAAACAATGATGAGCCAAGGTTTAACTAAAACTATTTTGACTTACTTCATTTATTTTCTCCAAGAATTACAGTGCCAAAACAGATTTTACCTAATTCTTGTTTTTTTTTTTTAATAAACCCCTATAATTTTATTTTTTGTATGCAGGATAGTTAAGAACGATTGTTTAAAAATTTCTACAAAACCTATACTTAGATTAAAATAAATAAAAATAAATGTTTGTGAGGTTGTAGGGAGGAATCTCTGGATCTACTAACCGATTTGGAAAATTCTTTTACCAATAGAAAGCTACGTTGTTTGAGAGCATAACCTATTTTCTGGTATTAACCCGAAAATGCCTACAGCTAGTGTTTTTATAAAAAAGATAAACTGTATCTTGAGATGAGATATGGGCTACTCAAAGAAAAGAAATAGTATTTTATAAAATAGTTTTTGTAGTACAAACTTTCAACCGAACTGTTGTGAAGAACTTGAATGAGCTTTGCATCCACGGCTAGAGCTTTAAAGTTAATTTCAAGGATATTTTTCTTAGTTCACTATGGTTTTTTTTCACAGTTTGCTCTAAGGGCCACAATGCATATTTTATGCCACAACAATTTGGAGCTCTAAAGAACTGTTGTAATTTGTTTGGTAATTTAGTCAGTCACAATTTTTTTAGGTCCAAATTTTTACCTAAAATTTTGGATAGCAAAACTAAGCACAACTTAGTTGTGCGAACAGGAATTTTTTTTGCGAATTGTTCCTGTTGGACCAACTAGTTGTGCGTAATAGTTGGTCCAACAGGAAATGGTGAAATTAAATTTGTTTTTTTTTTTAACCAAACAAGTTGATTCCCCTCACTTATAGTTAAGCAGTAGTGGGGTCCAGAAATAAGAACCATTGGCACCGTGGACAGAAAGGGCACTCATTGATCCGACTCGCTTTATCATAACTTTTTCACGCTTAGTTTGAAAAACCCGGGATCATAAGAAGAAGAAATGACTTTATGATGTGAAAATTCATTATTTATTTAGCAATAATCAAGTTCAAATTTAGATAGATAAGATACAATTTATGCTTTATTTGCAAATTGCAATACACTAACAAAAAAATGAAGTTACAGCATCACAAAATTATTAAAAATATTTAATATTATTATTTGAAGACATAATGTTACGTGAAATAGATTTGGATGGTAACTAAATTTATATTGTATGAATTATCAATGAATTTCGCTTGGCAATGAATTTATACATATACATGGTGGAGATTCATTGTTAAATGAAACAAAGAACGTGATTTAGTATAGTCTAATGTAAAAAGAATTGTTACAGCCATAGCACTCACACATAGACATACAATACTACTATACACTCATTTAACATATAACCGCATACACACACACTCACACACATAATATATTTACACATACTCACACGACACATCTGAACCTTCCACATAATATATTCCACGAGGGCTGACTGCCGACAAACTGTCTCACAGTTTGGCAGATTGTTATAAGTGTTTTTTATATTGTTTATGTGGTAATAAATAAAAAAATAAAAAGGTAAACAATAGACCTAAACTTACAGGCTAGTAACACAACAAAACAAGGCGGCCTTATCCTAAATATAAATTAGATTATGCAGTCCTTAATTATATATGAGTATTAATGTTCACGTGCACTCACATTACTAATGAGAGTTTCAACTCTGACGCGCATAATCCCTGCACGCCAATCTGCTGGCTCGTCGCTCAATCCTAATTCAATATAGCTTAGTTTCAATCGGTTGCCGAGTACGTGAGCCGAATGGAGTCGAATACGGGCACAGTAACACGAATGTAATCGCGCGCACTGAGCACGGTAGATTAGAAGACCTTTAAGACATGAGCATTTCCAATTTTGTGGTGTAAACTAGCACATATAGCCGGTTTCACTTTCCTGTTATTAGTATCACTACATAGTATAAAACAAAGTCGCTTTTTCTGTCCCTATGTCCCTATGTCCGTATGCCCCTTTGTATGCTTAAATCTTTAAAACTAGGCAACGGATTTTGATGCGGTTTTTTTTTATTGATAGAGTGATTCAAGGGGAAGGTTTTAAAGTATCATACATTTCAAAATTCCCACGGGAAAGCGGGATACACGCAAACGAAGTTGCGCGGGTTTCGCTAGTTTAAGTATATTTATCAGAAATCTAGTACCCATAGTACAAAATTAGTTGCTTAGTTTGGGACTAGATGGCGTTGTGTGATTCGTCCAAGAATATTTATTTATTTATTTATAGAATTTTCAACAAAAGGCTCTTGTCTCTGAAGTCTCTTATTCCTATTGAAAGTTGAATCGGATAGTACTTAACCTTTCTAGTAGAATTTGTCCGCCAACAGCATCAGTCTCATTATTCCCATGAGAATATCAAAAATTATCATCATATTCCTCGTCTACATCCTGAATGTGATGCAATGCAAATGCCATAGTTTTTTATTATTTTTAGCCATTTATGTCCCACAGCTGGGCAAAGGAGTCTCTTTCTCCAACTATCTCTCTCTGCTGTTTCCTCTTTCCAATTGCTATCAAATACCATTATATAAAGTAAAATAGTTTCACATCTAACGTCCGCCGCCTCCTAACTGAAACAAAGTATGAGTTAGGAAGCGTTGCGTTGGTGAAAACGGGAATCAGAATTTTTTTATCAGTATTTACCGTGTAAGAAAATGGCAATGACAATCACATATGCCATCACATGGTTGCCCACTGCGGGGATCGAACCCGTGCCGTCCTACCGAATGTAATGTCACTACCAACTGCGCCACCGGGTTGTTTTGGTCTTGATCATACATATACCATATGTTTTGTCTGTTTATGATTGACAGCATAATCAAACAAAATGTATGGTATGAGTAACGTGAAAAATTATATTAGAAACGGTATACATATGACCATGGTTTTATGACGTCATTGTTGTTTTTCACGAAAAACTTTCATACAAACTGTTTATAATATCGTTTAGTAAGAAAAATTTTATTTTTAGGGTTCTGTACCGAAAAGGGTGCAATCGAAACCCTATTACTAAGCCTCCGCTGTGTGTCTGTCTATTCGTCCATCCGCCCGTCTGTCCGACTGTCATAAGGCTGTATCTCATGAATCGTGATAGCTAAAAATTGAAATTTTCACTAATGGTGTATTTAATTGATTTATTTAACTTTATTGACCACAATACATAAGTTACGGACTTAATGCTAAATTGCATTCTCTACCAGTCAACCATAGGGAAGTGCAGAGATTCACGAATGCGGTTCACTTGTTACTACTAACAACATTACTCAAAATTAATACATAAGTAATACAATAGACATACATACAAATATATAAAAATATATAAATAAACATAATACATACAAATATTAATAATACCGTTGATGATAGAAAGACTAAAGAAAAATGTACTAGTGATGATGATAATGAGTAGGTCATTTTGGCAAGCCGTCTAGTAAATGTGAACGCACTTTCTTTTTAAAGATGAAACTACTGTGGGTATCTCTGATAAGATACGGCAGCGCATTCCAGAGTCGTGAAACTTGGACAGTGAAAGAATTAGACATGAAACTAGAACGAAAGAGAGGAGTAAAGAGTTTAAGAGAACTATCTGATCGAAGTTGACGGTCGTGAGAGTGACATAGATACTGAAATTTGCATTTCAGATAATCTGGAGATTTAGGGTTGGAAAGAATAGATAAAAGTTAGCACAATAGCCTCTGCTGTCTACGCTGTCGAATAGGTAGCCAGGTATTTTTCATGACAGCGACGATCATGTCTCTACTGACGTCATCGCAACCCACCGCTTTGGATTTTATAGACATAATTATCTTACGAATATCATCTTCAGAAGATGTAGAGAAGGAGAAAGTTTCCTTTGGGGACAGGACCATGGAAGAAATCTTCGAAATAGTATTAGACTTTATCCTGTCGTCAAGAGAAGGAACTGAGGAAATCCTTATTAAATTCATTGAGAGAAAATGACAGATTCTCGCATGGAGTGGGCGACTTATCTAATCCAAGTGAGTGAAGAAACTTCCATATGTTGGCCGAGGAAGAGTTACTAATGTTATCATGGAAATACTTTTGCTTAGCTGCTCTTACCAAAGTGTTACAACGATTCCGTGCCGTTTTATAAACATCCCAATTTGACTCTGACATCTCACGCTTATAAACACGAAATGCGCGATCCCGACGAGTCATAGCAACACGTATGTCCTTACTAATTTACGGTGCAGGTGGCCTGTTTACTTTAACAGGCTTTAGTGGCGCATGAACGTCGAATAACTCTAAAATTATAGAATTAAAGTGAGAGATTTTTTTATCGATGATCGACGCTTCAATAACCGCAGAAAAATTGAGTTTAACTGCATCTTTGTTAAGTTCCCTTTTATCTATTTTTGAGAAGTTTCGCATCCAGACAATTTTGGGCTTGGGTTAACTTATATTGTAGAAAAATAAGATCATGTCTGGAGAATCCTGGAGCTAAAAGCTGCCCATGCTTAGCAGCATGGTCAACAGAGGACGTGAGAATTAAATCAAGCCATGTGTCAAGTGAAGAAGGGTTTGGTGTGTAGGCTGCAAAGGCAGAATAGAGAGATTGACTGACTTAATAATATTGAGAAGCTTATGTGATTAAGTGTTAGTACTTATAAGATCAGTGTTGAAATCACCCTTGATTATGTGATGTGTGTAATCCGAACAGAGAGATTCTAGAATAGTCTCAAGATGAGAGAAATAATCGATATTTGGGGGACAATAAACGACTCCGAGTATGGCTTTAGTACCCTTCACTGAGATTTCCACGAAGAGGTACTCCGCAGAACTGGAATACATTGAAGGAGATGACGAGAGAACAGTGTAGGGTATGTCACTGCGTAGGTAGATTGCAACACCACCACCAACTTTACTAGTACGGTCGTTGCGAATCAGGACATACCCTGGGAGTGCATAAGAAGAAGAAGAGAGGTTTGGCTTAAGCCAACTTTCTGTAATAAGTGTGTATTTCTGTTGCCGCAATAAATATTAAAAATACAATAAAAAAATATTTAAGAGGGGCTCCTCCCTTACAACAAACGTGATTTTTTCGCCATTTTGTATAGATAACTGTATACGGAACCCTTCGCCTCGCATTTTTATTATTGTGCTGCTGATTGTACTCATTATATTAATTTTAACGTGAAATTATTGTCAATCTTCATAATAAACGGACGAATAGGTGTGACTTTCGTCTTATTTATCATGAATAAGTAAAATCAAAACATACATTTTTTACTAATAAAATGGCAAACAAGCATTCGGCCGCCTTATGGTAAGCATTAAGTAATGACCGTAGCGTAACACCCCGTCTACACGCACCCAATTGTTGGGCCAATTTGATCTATTGTCCTGTTCCTGTTCTTGGTGATAGAAAAGGACAGGTATACAAAATGACCAATTAGATTGGGCCGTGTGGAAAGGGTGTAAAGTAGCACCCTTGAAGTACACTTTTTGAAGAACTCCATTCTGTAGACAACAAGAAAACCCCGGCCCCGGTTACCCGCGGCTCCGCCCGCGTGGTCAAGGGAAAATGTCAATAAATTTTCCCATGGGAATCTCTTTGATTTGGCGTGGTAACCATGACGACCTCCGTGGCGTAATGGTTACCACGCCAGACCGCCACCCAGGAGGTCCCGGGTTCGATCCCCGGTCGGGTCATGCATGATGAAAAACGAACTTTTTCTGATTGGCCTCGGGTCTTGGATGTTTATCTATATATGTATTTGTTATAAAATATAATATCGTTGAGTTAGTATCCCATAACACAAATTTCGAACTTACTTTGGGGCTAGCTCAATCTGTATGAATTAAATCAAATCAAATTTATTTGCAAAATCAAATTTATTTGCAAAATTGTCCCTATATATATATTTATTATTTTATTGATACTCCCAGTGTTGCAATGCAAGCGTCCATAGACTATGGTGACCGCTTACCATCAAGCGGCCCGTAGCTTGTTTGCCACCTTAGTGGTACCTATAAAAAACATTATATTAGGTGGAGTTGTACGAATCGAAATGTTTCTCTGCTTAGAAATATGGGTAACACCAATTTGAATCATAATATATTACAGCCTTGCTGGAGAGTTGGCAAAGGTCTTCTATTACAAAAACTTGGATGTTTCAACAAAATATAATATCGTGGAGTTAGTATCCCATAACACAAGTTTCGAACTTACTTTGGGGCTAGCTCAATCTGTATGAATTGTCCCTATAAATTTATTTATTTATTATTTATTTATTTATCCCGTGGGAAAAAAGCCTATGTCACTCTCCAGACCTTAAACTATCCCCAATAAAAAAATCATATCAATCCGTTTATTACTTTCGACTTGAAGAGAGGAAAAACAAACAAACACACTCTCACATTTATAATATTAGTATGGATATGGATTTTCATAGGGAGAGCGCTATTCCCTTTTTGTTGCAACTTGAACAAAAATGTACCTCTGGTGTTACTGATGTTCATTGGCATCGGTAATCGCTTTCTATCAGAGAGAATGATGAAGGATGATAGAAGAAATACTACAGAATGCAAGCGTGAACTGAAATGAAAGAGTCTTATCAAACATCATAAACACAGGCTCCAATAATGTTGAAGTAACAAACCACTTTCCATCAGATGGCCCGCTTGCTTGTTTGCCTACTCTATGACAATAAAAAGACCAGAATATACAAGCTATGCCATCCATTAAGCAGCATAAGAAAACATCTTATTTAGATTCATGGCGCCGCCGACGACACGTCCTGTTACCGTGAGGCACTAATTAAACGTGGCCATTTTACGCCGCCACCTGAGCGCAGACATACTAAATTAAAAATACCGGAAGCCCAGTACTGTGTTTTATTTAAAGTAAGGCTAAATAACTGTACTGTTAATTTTTATTCTTTCTACGTCTAATTGTATTATGGTAAAATGTAAGGCTAAGGAACTGGGGCTGAACAACTAAGGCTAACAGTACAAGAAGTAATCCAGGGTAGAGAATATCTGAATCTCGTATCGAATCTAAGAACAAAGATGCTATAGATTTTTGTGCTAGTAATACATATAAATTCCGTTGTAACACGTTCAGTAAAACTCAACGATTAGGTTTGCATTGGCTTGTCATACCTTATTGTGGTAACATAAGGTTGTGTGCTTTTTCATAATAAAGTGAGGTATAATCGATTCATGTTTATTGCATATCGATTTACCTTTATTATTTATTATTTATTTTTATATTTTAAATCAGAAAATAAATAATACTATTATAAATAAACGAGTTAATAAAAAGTTACGTAATATTTAGAAAGCTTGAATAGTTGATAACCTGGATTAACACATGAACACAACACATATTAAATTCCTCGAGGGTAAACCCGCAGGCAGCATCTAGTCATCAATATTTATATCTCCGTGGCATCTTTACTTTGTATTATCATACTCGACAACAAAATTGTTTTTATGTATAATTTACTAGCGCAAAATAACTCCATCCAACTTTGAAAGTATAGGAAATGTAGTGAAATTTGGAGCGCTTAAAATAGCACAAAGATAGCGGGGAAATGTATTCAAATAGCTGCAACTGACTCCGCCAGAGCCTTAAATTACAGAGTCGGCACTGTTGTAAGTTTTATTGACAGCGTGCATTTCTACATATCAATTTGTGTTTTTAGCAATCCTTTTAAGACTGAAGTGAGCAACACTTTACGACTTATTCTTTATACTATTTATAATACTAGGTACATACAAAATAAATATAAAATCATGTTGCCGTCAAAATATGTTACCGATGTACTATAATAAGGCTTCAAGTAATAATAAGAGATTGATTTAAGAATACTTAGTTTATGATTACTTTTAAAGTTGTTACGGTTTTTTTTATTTAAAATATTTTTGAATGAAAATTTTAACTCAAATATATTTATTTTATAAATGAGCTAGCGGAACCCGTACAACATAGTTTGCGTGTATCCCGCTGTCCCGAGGGAATTTAAATAAATCCTTGTATGTATTATATTGTATAAACCTTCTTTTGAATAACTCTATCTACTGCTGACTGAATATCTACTGAAACTGCTTTAAAAACCGTCGAGTACTTCAAAAGATCTAAGGGTACAGACAGCGGAAGCGACTTCTTTCGGTATAATGCACCGTTTCCTGTTGGACCAACTGATATGCACAACTAATTGTTGCACAACAAAAATTATTACTGTTGGCACAACTAGTTGCGTGTGCCATCAGGAATAATTTGAAACAAAATCCTGTTGGCACAACTATGGCACAACCAGACTAATTGTCATTAAATTTTAGTTCCCATCGGCACAACTAAGTACATTCGTGTGCAACACCGTTTAAGAGGCATGTTTTGGGGTGACTCAGACGAACACCCGAATGACTACCGGAAAAAGAAATGGCGAAAGAAAGCAAGTTACGGCATTTTTTGTCAATCATAATAAAATTATTCAATTTATAATTTGACAATACAATAAAATTTGTCATGAAATACATTACATCCATTATTCAATAGAATACAAAATCTAAAATTTTAATGTAGGTGGACATTACACAAAATATCAAAAGCCCCTTCGAAGATTCAATCGTGCAAAGACAATCCCGTAGTGGCTTCTCAGCTAACAATTCTACCAACGCTTAACTTAAGGTTGAAGCGGATAATTGCTAATGGAATTCAATTGGTCCGCTAAGCTGCATCATGAGTCAGATAATCGATACAGAAACGCCGGTGGCACAACGCCAAATCCGCCTGTCGGCTCACAAAACATTTATAGAGGCATTTTGTTAATCTTCACTGTACCGGATACTAGTCCGTAATTAGCAAAAACTGACAAATATGTTTAGTTAAAATTCATTTATTAGTAGACAAACAAGCAAAGGGGCCACCTGATAGAAAGTAGTTACCATCGCCTAAGAGCATCAACAACAGGGGTTCTACCATTGCGTTACATGCTACAAGGAAATGATTTGGTTGAAGAGAGAAGGGATAAGGAACGGAGATGGTAATTGGGGGTTCTCTCAACCACCGAACGAAACGCATTACTGCTTTACCCCGATATTCTGTGAGAGGGTGATACATCCCCGACCGAACTAACTAACCCATTTCATAAATGAATCATTGATGAAATTCCACTGTCATAAAGTTTCCAAAAAAACCTTTTTCGGATATAAAAATCGCTCGAGGCGTTATCATGAGTGTATCCAGTTCCGAGCCTTTCAATTTTTTTTTATTTAGTCAAAACAAATTGACTGCACCACACCTTATAGAAAATGGTTACCGCCGCCTCACCGAGCTGACCGGGCATGAGTAACACCGAGGCTACCAATTAGTTACCTACTATATCCATAGAGTAAATTCACCTTAGTATCATGTCTCCAAGAAATTCAAAGGATAGAAACTTACTTACAAGAAAACGTTTGATACAAAGGTAAACAAATACCAAGACCGTACGTAATCTGGCTTCATTTTAAATCAGTGAAGCCGTTTGAGCGTCTGCCAACGCCCGCGCCCCCACCAAATCTGATTTGCCAAATCTGAAGCCTTTGAAGGAACGAATTTTAAATATGGGTAGTTAGCTGATTTGTTAAAAGAATCTACGAACTATGTTTCACTAGATTTTTAAGATTTCTTTTTGTTGAAACATCCAAGTTTTTGCAATAGAAGACCTTTGCAAACTCTCCAGCAAGGCTGTAATATATTATGATTCAGATCGGTGTTACCCATATTTCTAAGCAGAGAAACATTTCGATTCGTACAACTCCACCTAATATAATGTTTTTTATAGGTACACTAACTACACTAAGGTGGCAAACAAGCTACGGGCCGCCTGATGGTAAGCGGTCACCATAGTCTATGGACGCTTGCATTGCTACACTGGGAGTATCAATCGCGCACAATGGTTAAATTCGTTGTGACATCCATACAGATAATTGTGCTTCTGTCCTGGGACGAACGGACGGAAGAAAGAAAGAAAGAAGATACGAATATACGCATCGAATAAGCATACGAATTACTTCGGCACATTTTAGATACCATAAAATATGTCAAATTTTAGAATATTCAAAAAATAAAATGAATTCAGTAATAATAAAGCAGGGACGCCAAAAGAAATTGAAAATAACATAAAGAGAATAAGATATGACGAGTGGAAACAAATACGACAGTGTATCGGGATCGCCGGTATTGGAATAATCAAATTTTGGCCCAAACTTTGGGACTGAACAAAATATGTAAATGTTCAGTCGATAACAGCCACAATCTTCTCTCCCCGAATCAAAGGTCCGCATAAAAAACTTAATATAACCGAGTATTGTAACAGATATGAACAAAAAAATAACATTTCTCGATAGCAACTTTGTTAGGTTTCGCCAAATGCCTTTGGAAACTTAATAAAATTGAATCAATAACTGAATAATCTAAGGATGTTTACTTGCGACGATGGAAGGGTTTCTTTTGATAAAATATAAAATAAATCAGATCAGGGAGGCGATTCTCGGTTCTTGCGAGATATCTCTATTTCGAGATAATGTCGAATTTTAAATGTCTGCTGAAAATGTCACCAAAATCTCTATAATTTCATTTTGACCTATTCTCGGTGCCAATAGAGATAAATGTCGCCAAAATGTCATACTTTTTTGGTGTTACGTTCCGTTTTTTCGATTGTGTTGAATCACAATCGAGCTAAACGAATTTGGAACTAGAATAGTCTTTAATATATCATAAAACTAATATAATACTAAACAACATAAATGCTATAATACATTACAACACAAAAGTATCATAAAATAGGTTCTCAAAGAAGGAAATGAAATATTTTGTCTAATATAGCTGCATGAAAAGTAACGTAATTTTTCTTTTCGCGATTTCGAATTGACAACACAACTTTGACAAGTCGAATAAACGCCGTTTGTTTTCCTTTAATTCTATTTAGTGTTATTTTTTATTTCTATTTTTTTTTAAATCCACTATATTATCATTAATAAAAAACGACATAAAATCGTCTCCAGACATATACACATTAATTAGACATGACAATTGTGATTTCGACTGACATAATGTGTGAAATATCCAATGTCTACTGCTGTCGACCACTCGTTGCTTGTCGAACGCTGGGGCACGACATATGTCTACCGTGAGATGCTGAGAATACGGAAATCTGTTTGCAATCGACATCCGCCATGTTTTTTCGAGATATCTCGATGTCGACATTATGTCACGCGCCCGAGAATTGCCTCCCAGTTACTACACACATGTTATTAAACAACATTTTAAATTCAATATTAATTGGTGCATGATTAATATCAAGTAGTTGTTTTTTTCTAAAAGTAATTAGAGATGCTAATTTTGCCCGTGCAATCCGATTATTTATTAATGAAGTAAGAATATTTGTTAATTGAATGAGTATTTATCCTGTAAAATATTTTCGATTTCAAAGCATTCTAGCATTGAATGTTGAAAAAATAACCATCCAAGTAAACAAAGTCACTGGCACTGCTAAAGCAACGTTAAAAAACATCAAAGTTAAACAAGATTTATAAAATTTCACTGGGACGGAAACTACTAAAGGTTACAAACACTTCGGGCCCCATGAGACAATGTGTCTATGTTACCCAAAGATCCCATTTGTCCATTATTACTCGCGCAAAGATGTTTTTCCCGTACAATATTTATTAGTTTCAAGGGCCCTAACTCTTAGGCCAATTCATTAATAGTGCCCCAGGGTAGTATGTTAGGGCCTCTATTTTTCACGCCTTCTGTTTCTTATTTACAGCACCTAAGGGTAATAGTATTTTGAATCTTTTACTTTTATTGTTAGAGGGCAATTCGCGTTACTTCAAGCCAAGGAATACATCAATTGTTGAAGAAGAGCATTTTTGAAGTAGGAAGGGCGCGGGAGGAGGAGGATTCTTTTCGAATTTCGAGAAGAACCTGTTCGTCTTGAAAACTGAAAAAAAAATCGCGAAATTGCAAACCAATGTTACTAATAAAAGAAATAAACACGGATTCATTAGCTTGAAGTGTAAACATGTATGCTTTCAGACTATTCGGAAGGAATTCGTTCGACCTTGTTAAAAAACACATTACATTTTGTGTTTCAAAACTCATACTCTATAACCGATGCGAACCTAACTATTCCAGGCGTGCAGCCAACTGGCCGTGTCGCCTTTTTAGCCACGATCCAGCAAAAACTGTAATCCCATTAATCTGCCAAGAAACGTTTCATTAATGACTAACTCTAAAGTGAATTTTAATGCATCTTTTCTGTTCGCCGGAGAACTGTTGTGAGGAGTTTTACTAACTTCTTTTTAGACTCCACCGCCTGCAATCAGCGAGGGAAAGAATACACAAGTAACGCTACATAGCTGTAAATATAGATCGTATATACTAAATTCGCATAAGCACCTGTGAGGCTAATTTATAGCTTAACTTGAATGAATATCTTTTTCCTATATAAGTTAAATGCAAAAAAAAAATTTCGGGGCAAACCCACCACACATTACCACTGTTGTGTCTCCAGGAACAGGTAATAAGTATTACGATAGTACTTATTACTTCCATGGCCAGGAATAACATTGGCGACCACAGATTGACAATAAAGTATTTGGTGGATACCAAACTCCCTCGGAACTACTTTATTCTCTACCAAAAACTACTATATCCTCTACCAAATGGATGGAATGGAATGGATATTCCATTCCATCCATTTGGTAGAGGATAAAAATTATGAGTAGCTTAAGCACCGCTTTGATACTTTATAATATTACTCGTACATAGTACATTCAACAAAGGAATGGGTTGATCCCCTCTCCCACTTTCAATTTTTCGGAGCCATTTTGTTATAATATTTTTTTCCGTGAGAACCTTTTACAGAGTATTAGAAAACTACAAGAAAAAACGCCAAATCGGTCTAGCCGTTCTCAAGTTATGGCGTAACAACGGGAAACGGGATTCATTTTTATTTTACATTATAGTGAATTGTTTGTTAAAAAAAAGTTATATTCTGTCATTCTATAAAAAAGACATATTTTGTCAAAACCATAAAATTTTTCTCCGGCCTTCAATTTTAAATGAACTTGAGAAATTGACTGAAGACTAGGCTGCACGGTCCCAGACCGAGCCCAGACCTTTGTCTGCCATTCAAGTGGCGAATCTTGTTAAAAAAAACTATTTTCAACACCTGAATACTGTCTGCCACCTTTTAACATACCTACCGGTATAAAAGCCTGCAAAATCGTAGTGAAGTATCGCTCACAAGTTATACCAATGAAGTTACTGAATAGGGTGGAATTGGTCAAACGAAACTTCAGAACCTATCGTAATAAGTTATTCGTAATGTGATCGAAAAGTTTTGTACACGTGTACAACTTATGCCGCACTCCATCCAAGGAGAAGTGCTATTGGGAATGTTATTTATAAGTATTTAAAAGGTCAATGACTGATCTATCCTCATATTTAGATTACATATGTCTAAAGATGTACAATGTAAAGAAACATACTGGGCAAGTGCGTGTCGACCGTGTAACACAAGCACAATGTAATTCCGTATCTAATTTATTTATTCTACAATTTGGATATATTAAAATGCATTTGTTATAATAAATTTTACAGTAAAATAAACACTTCTACGCTGTAAAAATAAACTCTGTTTTGTCTCTTCGT
This sequence comes from Endotricha flammealis, assembly GCA_905163395.2. NCBI lineage: Eukaryota > Metazoa > Arthropoda > Insecta > Lepidoptera > Pyralidae > Endotricha > Endotricha flammealis. Next base: position 1,318,719 of record LR990858.1, on the reverse strand, counting down.
GTATAATGAAACTATCGTTAGGTAATATTATACTTACAGTAATTTTTATTTTCTCATTGGAAATTTATAGCAGCTCAACTCAACATTCATCCTGTTTTATTATTTGTTTCGCTGAAAAAGTAAGTAAAAAGTTCAGAAAGTGTAACTTCTGGAATGAGATTTTTCGTGAAGTGTCGAATAACAGACACGGTCACGTAAGTACGAAAGCCTGTCATGTAACTTGATAATTTGAGTAGTGACGTGGAATGAGGTGACGGAGGTACGAACATGTCTTCTTCTTCTTATTGTGCTTATCGCAATTAGTGTCAACGCGAGTAACAGGTGTCAGTGTTCAAGTCACTTTATAACATCTAGTTTCTGAAACGCAATTTTAAAGTTACATTAAATTATTGCTGTTACTGTCCAAGTAAAGAAGAGAAAAAGGGATAGCTTCAGACTTAACGTGGAATTAAAATGCGTTTCAGAAACTGGCTGTATATCTGTTAAAATTTCGTTTTGATACATTTAACTTTTGCAAAAACGTTATTTTCGCAGTAAAATATGTAGAAACGATTCTTTAGCAGAACGTGAAAGGTCGTCATACACTGTCATAATGAAAACGGAGATGGCCAACTACTGTACTTCATCTAGCCCGATGCCGAAGGGCGCTCCAAGGGTCCGAGCCCTTCCTGTGTCGCGGAAATTAACCGCACAGCGGTTTATGGAGGGCATTCACCTTAAAAGAAACATTAAATTTATTTGTAATATATTACATTATATGATATATTTTTGATAGGTCCGGTGGTCGAGTGGCTAGCAATGGTCACTTTATCCGAAGGGCCGCGGGTTCGAATCCTGCGCAAGGCAAACATTTGTGCGCATGAACATGTCTGTTTGCCTTAGTCTGGATGTTTTCTATGTATAATAAGTATTTATTTACAAAAAAAAAGTATTAAAGTATATTTATCAGCAATCTAGTACCCATAGCACAGAATAACTGCTAGTACTACGTACCCATAGTACCAGCTAAGTTGCTTAGTTTGTGACTAGATGGCGTTGTGTGATTCGTCCAAGAATATTTATTTATTTACTATGAAAATTAAAAATGTTTTTAAAATATTTTACAAACGATTGGAAAATATATTTATTTAGAAACTAACGGATAACTATCGCCATTTAGCGAGGTAATGCTGCTGGCATTTTGGGTACCCCAGAGGAATCATGCCTTTTTTAATATAAGTTTTGACATATTTTTATTATGTTCGTTTAGTTTTAATGTCATAGTTAGACGTAGTAATTTATTGTTTTGTTGCCTGAACTAACAATTCTTTAGAAACTTTTGTGGAATTTCACAGTACCTACCCTTTTGTCGATGCGTGACAGCGCCACCTACACGTTTGGTTTGCTTTTTTTGATGTAAGGAGGAAATATGGAGACAATGCGTAGAGTGAAGAGTTATGTTTCCGTATCTCTCACTCCTCTAACCATTGCTGCTTCATGATGTCTTAAGGTGTTGCCAGACGATCGATCTTGGGCCCCGTACGTAGCGGACCAAAAGTGCCCGTGGCACACAGAATAAAAGCAATTTTCAACCTGACTTTGACTCTGAACAAACTACAGCGAAATACGGATTAATCTGGTTAAATATTGACATCACGCTTGTAGAACTACGAAAAACCATTAGTATCTAAATATTCTAAATACATATATAAAATTCAAAGTCGTGACTGACTTATATATATATATATATATATATCAATGCACAGCCCAAACCGCTGGGTCTAGAGATTCCAAATTTGGAAAGTAGGTTCCTTACGAGTTCTGGGTAGGGGTGTACCAAAACCGGATTTTTCAAAATTCTTACGGGAAAACGAGATATTATTATGGCTTTACTAGTTTAAAATAAAGTTTTAGATATTGAAATTAGACCTTAAATGTGAATAGTTTCAGAAATCTCAAGCCAAGCGTGCTCGTAATTCTAAGACTTAGTGAGGGTCTCAGTTTCCTGTGTTCATGTGACCGTAAATCCGTAGTCTAACTTAACCAACGCAGTCCATTGTAAAAGGCCTTATGTATTTACCCGTTCATATTAGCTATTCAACGCCTGTAATTCCCGGAGGGGTGAAAAATGAATGGAATCATTTACTCAGAGAGTAGGCCTTCCCAGGCACTCTCTAGTCATATATTATTGTTCTTTATTAAATATTAAATAAGCTACTCTTTAAACTCTCTTTGACGACCTCCGTGGCGCAATGGTTACCATGCCTGCCCGCCACCCAGGAGGTCCCGGGTTCGAATCCCGGTCGGGTCATGATGAAAAACGAACTTTTTCTGATTGGCCTCGGGTCTTGGATGTTTATCTATATATGTATTTGTTATAAAATATAGTATCGTTGAGTTATTATCCCATAACACAAGTTTCGAACTTACTTTGGGGCTAGCTCAATCTGTGTGATATGTCAATAAAAATAAATAAATAAATAAAAATTAAAAACTACCACCATTTATGGAACAAAGCAAAATGATTAAAAAATTATGAGAAAAGAAATAGCGAAAGAAAACCTGTTACGGCCTTTTTTATTTCTTATTTAACAATATATATTATGCTGATGTTGTGAATAGCCATAGTAAGTATCAAATTTAGACACACACTCAGCGCCTCCTAACTATCTCTGTTCCCTACGTGTCTCGAAGAGATTGATAGCGATAAGACCGCCTGTTGTGCTTTTCTTGACATGTATTATTTTATTGTTATTTAATTTAGTGCAATAAAGAATATTGTCTTGTATATATTTTTTAGCAACTACGTAAGGGACTGAAATTTGAAACATAAACCAAGATAATTCTCACATATGTGACTTAAACAACACCAACGTAGATTTATTTTAAACGTAGACATAATGAACACTCGTTTAATAGTATAATGTGTGCAGGTGGCCAAAGTCAGAGTGCGATATGTAAGCTGTTTATGGTCCCGCCCGCCCTTAACAAAGGATAATGGCGCAAAGTTATGTACATGGACGCGATAATTATGTATTTACGCTTGTACACACTCTATTTTCAATGTTCACGTAATTTTAATAGTTGTGGTATAGTATAGTGTATTCTTTTAAAAAAAACTTAATTATCTCCATTGTTTTTTAAGATTTCTAACGACAGGCTCGTTTCTCTGTAGATTACTACAGAGAAACGAAATAAGAATTAGTATTTTTGGTAACTCTAATCAGATTTCAGCGAATTTCATCGAATACTAGACTTATTCAAAATGTACCTACAATTTTTTTTTTATTATTTGAGAAATCATAATTCTTACTTCGATTAGGGGGTCGGGTATCTCTGCATGTACATACGAATAATTTTTTACCACCTATTACAGGGCAGGCACCGCGTTTTTTTTTTGTTCTACCACTTTGTAAGCATAATTAATATGTATAAACATGTCAAAACAAATCACAGCTTTCTATCATTAAGAGTTTCGGAGATAGACATAACGAAACTACAAGGATTCCCTGTTTACAACAATACACTAAAAACTAAACACGAAGCCTTTAAATAAAATAATATTTGAAAAATAACCAAGATATATCCCAAAGAGCCTATTAAGGTCCCTTCCGGACCTAACGAGTATCGCTCCTAGGGACACAGGGACCAAATCGGACCGCAACTGTGGCAAAAGGACGGAAACTAGTTACCGTGGATATCGACTGATCTGCAAATCTTCCTTCATATCATTTAACTTATCATAGAATTGGTATAGATAGACTGGACATACCTTTTTTTTTTGTTTAAAGTCAGCAAAATGCATTACTGCATGTCCCGCCACTTGGGGAAGCGACGGAGGTCTGTCGGGCTCGCCTCTCTGGCTAATGAGGGATACCTCAATGAGACTGGACATACCTAATGTGTAAATAATTAATGGGAATGTGTGGACTTGTCCCGATGTGAAAACTGGGACGAATTACATACATCGTTGTCGCTATTTCTTCTTCATTCCTTCATAGATAGCCATAGCATCCAAGACACCATGTAGTCATGGATATACATAGGCAGCGGTGATTGCTTTATTATTTAGATTCGACGACCTCCGTGGCGTAATGGTTACCACGCCGGACCGCCACCCAGGAGGTCCCGGGTTCGAATCCCTGTCGGGTCATGATGAAAAACGAACTTTTCTGATTGGCTTCGGGTCTTGGATGTTTATCTATTTGTTATAAAATATAGTATCGTATAGGAGTATCCCATAACACAAGTCTCAAAGTTACTTTGGGGCTAGCTCAATCTGTGTAATTTATCCCTATATAATCATTATTCATTTAGATTGTTTGTGATTTTAAAAAAACTAAATACCTGGTTTAAAATATTCAACTTCTATTATGTAGTAACACAAATTGTTTACATACTCGTTTATGCATTCTACGTTTACTTCTTCGCAATCACATATAAACACGGTCCAAATGAATATATGCATTACCCTAGAAGCTGAACACAAAGAGTTTTCAATATTCTACTTCTACGTACTATAAAACTGTGCTGATATCGAGAACGTAGCAGTTAAAATTGAAAATAACGTGGCCCCAGGCATAAAAATGTGAAGTTACGCGCGGCTGTATTGACTTTAAACTGGAATACTGGACTCTGTTCAGACCGCGTAAATTAAGTTGTGCATCGTAAACTAACCTACAGTAGCCTACATCCTTCATAGGCTGACTCTCGCGTCATCTCTTGAACGGTTATCGTCTTGGGGGACTGGTCTGCTCGTTTCATCAATCCTATTTAAATATAAAATCCATACATATAATAAAACAGTCGACCCCGATATGTCTGTACTTTGAACATATTTGGCAAAAATGGAGAGGGAACAGAAAGGTAATAAAAGCGAAAAATATTTTTTTTCAATTTATTGTCTGTCTGTCTGTCTGTTTGAAGGCGCACATCTTCTAAGTTACTGAACGGATTTTAATTCTGTTTTCACAGGGAGATAGAGCTCGGCTTGGAGTAGAATATAGGCTTTGTTTCATTTAAATCGCATAACAGGAAAGAAGGAGTTATCCTTATTTTAACATTTCACGCGGACGAAGTCGCGGGTAACAGCTCGTAATATACCAAAATCACACAGATTGAGCTAGCCACAAAGTAATTTTAGTGTGGACCTTGGAAACGCTCGTAAGTTAAGTCACGCACATTAAAACTATTTGCATGTGCACATTGTGCACGCCTTAAAATCATAGCCGAACGCTCTTTGTGAAATAGACTATCTGTTCAAAAGGCAATAAGGCCGCCTTGTTGCTAATTGGTACACTAGTATGTAAGATATCAATGTAATCATACTTCATACTAATATTATAAATGAGAAAGTGAGTTTGTTTGTTTGTTATTCCTTCACGGCTTGACTAATCAGCCGATCATAATGACTATTTGTATATATATTGTCAGGGGTACAGAGCCCAATATAGGCTACTTTTTATCCCGTGAAAATATGTCGTTCTAATGGGAAAATAATTTTTCTACTATAGAGGGCGCTGTATCGGCTAACAGATAGCGCCACAAGTCGCGCTATGGGTTTGTTTTGTTGTCAAATGAGATCTATACAGTCATAAAATTAACGCGAGCGAAGCCGCGGGGAAAAGCTAGTATTATAATAAGAGAAAGTGAGTTTGTTTGTTTGTTATTCCTTTACGGCTTGACTAATCAGCTGATCATTATGACAATTTGTATATACCTATATTGTCAGGGGTACAGAGCCCAACATAGGCTTTTTATCCCGTAAAAATTTGTCATTCCAACGGGAAAATATTTTTTCTACTATAGAGGGCGCTGTATGGGATGTCATCGGCCAACAGATGGCGGCGCCACAAGTCGCGCTGTTTTGTAAAATTAACACGAGCGAAGCCGCGGAGAAAAGCTAGTATAATATGTATTTCTTCTGTTGTGTGTGTATTGCAAATAAAGTATCGATCTATGTATATATCTGGCTGTACAGAAACTTTCTGGAAACTGTTGAAATTCTTGTATATTTACTGAGCTGTTCATCATATTATATCCGGTTACTTGTTAGTGTAAATGGCACAGCCGCAGCCGGTGGGAGGCATAAATCGAGATATTCCAGACTCGCCACAGTTTCAAATGTTATGTAGACTTTTTAAAAAATTCCAATTTGTCACTCCATTCGGTAAGCGAGTTTCGAATATTTTGATAGAATTTTTCACTTTACGTAACTCTCGATGGATTCGATGCCTGCGTAGCTAGTAGTTTTTTTATACCGCTTAGGTGGCAGGTGGCAAGCAAGCATATGGCCCGCCTGATGGTAAGCCGTCACCGTAGCCTATGGATGCTTGCAACACCTCGGGTATCACTTGCCGACTCTGTAAAAAGTGGAGCTCTGGAGAAACATCTTATTCCCACGGGAGAAAATAATCAATGGCAGATTCAATGGAGCACGCGAGCGAAGCTACTAACATGTACCTACCTAACTTAGTATAAAGCGTGATGCTCAAGATCGTTCGGGATGGCGACGACGACGCACTGTGGACGCCTTCTGCCACGTATAGGGGACTTAGGACCCTAAGTCAAGTAAGTTAAACTTAGTATTGATATCAATCAGGATAAATGTGTAAAAATGCTACGGTCACATCGACCCTCGGGCCCCGGCTCTCAAACAATAGGCACGTACCGTACGGCATCCATTGTACGTCTGTCCACGACGCTACTGATAATTAATTAATAATTAAGGACACCCCATTATACCCTAATTTCGCTACCCCATTGTCCACGTGTGCGATTAAAAAGGGAACAAATGTAATTAAGTATCTGCCCGATTCTTTGTTAGCTTCGGTTTTGTTCGACGGAACAATATGGAGGAAATTAAATACGTACGCTTTTTTTCTAAACAACTAGCGCATTCGGCTTCTCCCGTTCTATGTCGATGCCATTGAGAAAAAAAATTCAACTAAGTCTTTCGCAAATAACATATTCGTAAGTTAGGTACCTATAACATAGATTTTTGCATTCAGGAGAAACCCCTGACAAAATCAACCCAGCATACACTACATTACATACAGTATTTTCAGAATGCCTATTAAAAAAAAATAGGATCCTAGCATATTTCTAAATAAGCATTTCCTTAAATGCAACCCGTTTCTGAAAGTTAAAGTTTCCTTAAATTATAGCATTCACTGTCAAACTAAAGAAGAACGAAAGAGATAGCATAAGACTTGATGTGGTAAAAATAAAATGAGTTTCAGAAACCGCCTGATAGTCTATCGGGCATTGAAATTAGCACACGCTCAACTGCGAGGCTGCGAGTAGAAACACAATTTCTATTGAATACAACGAGTTCCAGTTTCTTCGTGCGCCTTTTGTTCGTTGGCACAAAGCAGAAAATGCAGAAACCCAATCAGGGATCTGTCGAAACGTCCGACGAAACGGACGGTGCCTAAAACCGGTGCACACGGATAGCGGAAAATTACAATTGTAATTACACGTGGCAGTATCGCCACGCTTTTGTAACCGTCTCGAACTAATCTCGGAATAATGATAGCATGTATACAAACAATGAAACCAAGAACGAAGATTTTTATACCAATAATGTAAGCATCGTTATGAAACTTTGTAATAAATTACCTCTTTCATTTGTTGACTGATTTTCCACTGTAGATGGCGCATGACACTGCAATAGCCAAATCGTAACAATTGTTGACATATGTCTGCCAACAGATGGCGTTGTGAAGAGTACTTTGGTTTGGTTTTCAGTTTTCTCGAGTAACTCATATATTTGCGGGTACGTATATATTCTCGTAGCAAAAAACATTAAAATCTCGTCGCGACCTCAAGCACTATCTGACACATCAGAATAAAATATTAGCGGGATAGCACGTGAGTTTGAGACTAGATTTAAACTATTTTTGTTACGGAAATCATTGATCTATATGTAGTAACACGGGAATAGACCCGCTGGTGTTATTTTACCAACAAAACAATATGTTCTGTTGGTAAAATACCAAATGTGTTCACCGCTTAATATTCCTTTCTATTAGGTACTCATTTTGTAACCCTGTGATGTGCGGTTCGCGGTACGATTGTGCTTTATGTAAATTAGAACTAAAGTCGTGTCGTGTTCCTTACAATTGATTACATTAACCTATTGAAGTCGACTGTTCATCGAACTATAATCTGAAAATTCAAATTATGCTCTATCATTGTAATCCAGTTTCAAATCGTGTAAAAGGAAATCGAATGTTTTTTAGGATTCCGTAAGATTTCGTAAGGAACCGTAGTCCGGCAATCGTTCTCTATGTCCGTCGTCAGTCCGTCCGTCCGTCCGCGGTCTAGCACCTTCATTGCGTGTAGGGATTTCTAGGATTTACTCGAATTTTTATTTGTCACTAGTATTCATATTGTAGGTACTACGTGCTTATATAATTAGCATAAAACTCCTTAGTTCTCTATCCTGGTCACCTCTTTCATTGTTTGTACTTATGCAGACCACGAAACCGTCAACAGAATGATACCCAAAATGTTGTTTGCTACATGCAATTTATATTCATCAATTTCTGATTTAATAAACACGGATGCTCACTTTGTTTGTGTTGCGAGCTTGTTTTGCACACAGTGCACAGTGTAAATTAAGGGCGCAAATTAATTGTGTTGTTTTAATAAAGTTTGGATAATGGATATCATTACCCTAAAATAGCAAAACGATCTACATTTTGAAAATAATTACTTTTGTGGTCTATTACAAATTGATTTAAAGTTGTTAGTTTTCCGGAGATGGTCTTGCCTGTTTGCCCGCTGTATGACATATAAGAAAACTATCATATTCATCGCAGCCACAAGAAGTCAACTGCTGGGCATAAGCTTCCCAAACACTTCCAGTTTACAGTATGATGTAGGCCACCCCAGCCAGTCATATCTTCTGGAAAAAAACCCACTGTGTCTCCCCATGACCACGGCAGATGCAACACGCACAAAAAACAACTAGGTAGTTCGTTAACATTTCAAGTTTGTTAACATTTGAAGAAAGTGTTGTACTGTGAAAATGTGTTTTGAAATCCTTTATAAACTGTGACAACAACTAGCGTAGTACTACTTTATGCCGGCTCTACACTCGGGAAGTTGACCCGAGTGAATGAAGTTAAAATTACGTGGAAATAGAACGAAGAGCGATTCCACACTCTTGTTTTCGTGAGAACCGCAACAGTGTAGAGCCGGCATTACGGTAGTAACTTAGGTATGTACAAACTAAACATAAAGTCGATATTAGAATACATTTTCCGGTTCACTCGTCACATTCACATACCGTGATTTGCAACGCGATCTCCCTTATTCACATTTCGCGTCCTGACACGGTGAAGTCATCCACTGTTATAATTGAGCCAGGATAAACTCATGTACGCCATTATACTCGGGCAAAACATTTCACGGCTCAGTTAACTGCGTAATGCAAGCCCAAAACTTATTGAATAGGAAAGCAGGAGGGATCCAATAAAAAACCTGTCAGACCCAAAGTATTTGGAAGGACAGGTGTAGGTATTCAGACGCACTCGACGTAATCTTTGGCCCCAAATCCACGTGTGACGTGGGGCTTAACGTTAAAACAAAGATTTTTGTTTTGCGTTGTGATTGGAAAAAAATCTTTTTTTTATGTTCTTGATTATTTAAGTGTATTCATGTAATATGTAATTTTATTATTTACATTGCAAAGAAATAAGTCCACGGGGGTAATTATTTAGCGATTTTTGTTTGATATTTTGTTTTATATTTATTTTAAAATAAGTATCTTTAGTCTACCACGCTGCTCTAATGCGAATTGGCATGGCGAAGGCCCAAGTCCGTGGCCTTCAGGTATGAAAATACTGTTCACACACACCTGAAGACCACGGACTTGGCTTAACGACTGTCATCCATCGAGAATAGCCACGACCGACGACGGCACGGCACGGCGAAGCTCGACATAACGAAACCCATTCAAACAGGGTTTCGTTTTAGAGTGCGACAAACAGCGACGCCATCGAGCTCCTGCAGTTGTTTGTCACTGTTAAGATCTATGTCTAGAATTAACAATACAATTCATAATTTCTAATATAAATCTCAAATAGTAATTTCAATTGATATTTTTGTCATTTCATGATTTAATTCGTTAAGGAAAAAAATTATCTCTTCGTAATGCAGAACGAGATGGTAGCCGGCATGAAAAGAAGAAAACAAAATTAAGAAAATAACATATAAACGTCACAGTGACAGTGACAGTTTATAAAATGTAATGGCTGTGCGGCTCTAAGGTGCGGCTCCAAGTTATTATTAAACAAAATAAATAGGAAACATAATAAAAAACATGGATGATCATATAACACAATTTGATTGGTAAGTTTTAAAAGCCGTACAACACATTCTGATGGAATATCTCCATTAAAATTGGCTCACAGCACTATACCTGCTTTTAGGGACTCTAACCATAAATCCTGTATTTTTAAGGTGTTCAAGGAAATTAGACACATGCTTTGTGACTGAGAGTGACATCGACAACTCCGTGATCGAAAGCATCATCTCTAATAGGTTCCACGAGCCTCCATTTGTGCCCTCCGACCCAGAAGAAGAAGAACCTAGATATAAATTTAATTGGGATAAGATCTTTACTAGAAAAAACGTAAGTTTAATTTTTTTCAGAAAATTTTTTTTTAGCCATGTTTTACTATGTCCTCTATAAAGAAGTCTATAGGGAAGTTCGCTCGACAAACTACTCCATGCAAGTGACACAAAGATGTCTAACGTGACTCTCTGACCTGTATAAGTTCTTTGCATCATCTGAAAGAGGGTTAGTTAGTACTTCGTTAATGTTCCCACCACCCAGCCTCATTTGTGGAAACAATCTGGGTAAAAATATAGAATATGGCCCGTCGAGTTCGATGCCCCTGATTTTTTTGCAATTAGATAACAGTATTTAGAGTCACTGTGCGAAGTGTTCCTCAGCGCGTCATGTTGGCCACACTCTGCTAACAAAATGTGTTACATCTTTGACAACTCCACATGCATTGCATTTTTTATATTTTGTATAAAGCAATTTGTTTAAACCTATATTGAGTTCTATAAGAATACTAACCTTGTTTTAGTATGAAGTCTTTTCTCTGGAGGAGTATAATAGAGTCGCCTTAGACGGTGTAACATTTTGTAAATGTCATACCTTCTACGAGAGCTATGACTAAAATACTTCATTATCCATTCTACAATCATCAGACATGTAAAAAAAAGTAACTCCACATGCAGAAATATATTTAATTTATTATTATTTCAGGAAAATAATGTGGTACGGCGATTTGTACCTGGTCTCCAGCCTATACCGCCATACCCAAAGTTATCTGCTATCCCAGGACAACAGCATTTCCAGTGTCTGAAAGTCATTAGTTCCGATTACCCAAATGTTTTGGAAACCGAAGTCATGTCTAAACCATCAAAAATGGATAAAAGGATATATCGGGTTAGTTTCTTTTTATATCTATTTATTTTCTTATTATTCAGAGGCTTTTAGCCATCATGGTTTACTATGTCACCCTCGTAGGTTTGTTCAACAAACTACTCCATGGCCCTCATTGCAAGTGACGCAATTGGGCTCCTTTTTAATTATTAAATAAACTATGTTGTTACTAATACTATTATTAAATTATGTGTTAAGAAAGAAAGTAAAGTTTGGGGGAGGCCTATGTCCAACAAGTGCACTTCTTGTAACTGAGATGATGTTGATGATATGCGAAGTAAACTATGTCACTACGGCAACCTGCACACTGTTCCATTTTCATTAAGTTATTGTGAAAAATGTAACTGGTTTTACTTTGGCTACTTATTAGAAATAACTTTGGCTACTTTTGTTCTCAAATGTTTTTTCTTCTATAATTTTTTTTTAAGGTTTTTTTAATACCACAAGGGTGGCAAACAAGCTTACGGCCCGTCTGATGGTCACCGGTCATCGTAGCCTATGGACGCTTGCAACACCGGGACTATAGCTCGCGCGTTGCCGATCCTTTAAAAATCTTTTAAGACCCCTTTTAAAGAACCCCATATTTATAGTCTAACTAAAGGAAAGACCTCGGGGATCTCATTCCACAGCTTCAGCGTTCGTGGAAGGAAACTCCTCTGAAACCGCGCAGTACGCGACCATTTTGGTAGGATCTTGGATTTGGTTTGGATCCATAGGGACATGACAACCCAAAAGAAAACGTAAACGAAAAATAATAATGTCAAATTTTTTATGGATTTTCAGAGTATCCATTGTAAGTGGATTACAATTTTCAATTACTACTTATCTATACTATTTATCTTGCATACAGGACATACAAGAGGTTTATGCAAAAGAGCAACAAGAATTTAAAGAGTGGGCTAAACAACTATGGACGACATCCCACTGCCGGAGAGCGTTACGACCCATGCCGCCAATCGAGACAGTTTATCAGGCAGAATTTAAAATGCGAGCGCATGAGTTAAAATCATTCTCCAAATCGTATATAATGGCAGCCCAAATACCATTGGAAGCTAAAAATAATATATGTGAAATGAATTGTAAGAAAGATTTGAAAAGTGTAAGTACTTTCTGTCAAAATGTTTTTATTCTGTGGCAATTTTTTCGTTCTACCAACATTTCGGAATTAATTCGGAAAGCGGGATACACGCAAACCAAGTTGCGCGGTTTGCGCTAGTGGTTTATAGATTTTTGTTATCCCATCTCGACTTAAATTTAAATCTTTTGATAATTTCTCCAGTGTGTCAGTATTATCAAAAATTTATTTATGTTTTTAAATTTATGTAAACTGATATTGTTTAAGTAATTATATTCTTAAAATGAAAACTAATAGATTTTTTTTTATAATACCAATTCGAAAATGTTTCTGTAAACTTACATGTTCATTTGTCAGTATTATATACGGTTCTGTATTACATGTTAATTTGTCATTAGGTATTATATACGGTTCTAATACACTTTTGTAGGTAAACATATCAGATTTGCCACAAGTGGAATATCCGACGCTGTCAAAGGAGAGAGTGACGATATTGAAGCCGTGTCCTTCGCCGCAGCCCTGCGACAAACATCCCACCAGATTTGTACTGCCAAGTAAGACTTTCTTTTAGATTTTAGCAATAAGGCCGCCTTTGCCAATATACTCGTACTAGTCTTCATAATTATTATTATTATTAATATCCAAACGAACATATTCATGCACACAAATGTTTGCCTTGCGCAGGATTCGCACCCTCGGAATAAAGCGACCATTGCTAACCACTCAACCACCAGACCTATCGAAGAGTCTTAGCTTCGTAGTGTCAATGTCAACCTTTATTGTTTACACTTTTTACAAAGCTTACTAATTTTGCAGTTCTATCTAACTTTGAAAAATACAATAATGTTTATGCCCGCCGTTAAAAAGTTACGTTGATGAATTTTGATGCAGTGTCAAATGTGATCAATTAATTTGACCATTTATTTATTCATTGCAATTATATGTATTCAACACAGAAAACACATAAACCTTTTTCAGGCACAGCAATGGAAAAGAGAGAGGCAGACTTGTTATAATAGTTTATCTTTTTCCATGCTTTAGTTATTGCTATCCTTACTATCCTTACTAATGTTATAAATAAGAAAGTGAGTTTGTTTGTTTGTTATTCCTTCACGGCTTGACTAAGCAGCCGATCATTATGAAAATTTGCATACATATTGTTAGGGTTACAGAGCCCAACATAGGCTTTTTATCCCGTGAAAGTATGTCGTTCCAATGGGAAAATAATTTTTCTACTATAGAGGGCGCTGTATCGGCCAACAGATGGCGCCACAAGTCGCGCTATGGGTTGTTTTGTTGTCAAACGAGATCTATGTCATGAAATTAACGCGAGCGAATCCGCAGGTAAAAGCTAGCTTAAATAATATTTATTTTTATATTTTTAGACGAATCAACACCGTCAGTGATGCCATTAGATGAAATCAACAGGGAATTATCGCAATGGGCGCTGGAAAACGGCGCGCGGTTCGTGGCAAACGAGCACGCGCTCAAGTGCCTTATGGAGCTGGACCATGCCTGGATATTGCCAGTGTCTGTCTGCGCCGCTGTTACTACTGGTAAGTTTGTATTTGTACAGTCAGATGCAAGTCGAGCTCTACACTTGCTGTACAATTTTGGCTCTTATGACATAGAACTTAAGCATGGTACAAAGTCCGATATGTAAAGGTAACATGCTCTTGACTGTGAACGGATAGTAGTCCGTTCACAGTTATTTTACCTTTGATAGAATGTAAAAACAGGTTTAAAAGACTCAAAATAAGTGTCACAAGAATAATTCTGTATCAGAAATAATGAGCCGACATAGGTGGACTGTTCGAGCAGCCATCTATTGACATACACAGATCGCTTTTATTTTGAATATTTTAAACCTGGATTTTGAGTATTTTATACTTCGGCCGAAGTGTCGGTTACTTCGGCCGAAGTATCGGAAGAATTTTAACCATGAAATTCAAGGTATTCCATGGTTATAATTCAACGAACTACTCAAATAACCATAAAGTACAAGATATTTCATGGATAGAATTCAACATTATACTAACTAAACTAATATTATAAATGAGAAAGTGAGTTTGTTTGTTATTCCTTCACGGCTTAACTAATCAGCCGATCATTATGAAAATTTGTATATATATTGTCAGGAGTACCGAGCCCAACATAGGCTACTTTTTATCCCGTGAAAGTATGTCATTCCAATGGGATTTTTTTTTTCTACTATTGAGGGCGCTGTATCCGCCAACAGATGGCGCCACAAGTCGCGCTATGGGTTGTTTTGTTGTCAAACGAGATCTATTTCATAAAATTAACGCGAGCGAAGCCGCGGGGTAAAGCTAGTACTAAAATAATCAAGAAATGCCTATCATTTTATGGTTAAAATTCTTCCGATACTTCGGCCGAAGTATCGGATTTACGTTTCGTAGTAGCCCTCCTGTTTTTATATCGTCCGTGGTAAATTAACTGAACGGTCTATACAGCTTAGCAAAAAAGGATTTATTTAAATTATATATATTTTTTATTGATTTATAGATGGTAATACTAACGTGATAGTGCTTGGCAGCGAATTCTCTGTACATAAAGAACCGGCGCCGACGAGGACTTACAAGGCGTTTAAGCACTTGCTGGAAAACGCATTGATACCGTATGTACTACTTGCTTATTTTGAAAGAAAAACTTCACCTCCCCGCGCCAGGTGGAATTCGAACAGAGTCCGGGGCTCTCGATATCCGGCCGAGTGCTCTTACCACTGAGCTACTGGGAAGGTTACTAATGGTGGTGAAATTTCTCGTTACTTCAAACTGCGTGACGTTTTTTTTGTGTATTTTGTACCTTATTATACAAGCATTAAAGCTCAATGTCGCTTGTACTTCTGACTTCTTTGTCATGCATGTTTTGAATGATCAATTATTTTTCTTGATCCACGAATAGTTGTAAACAAGGGATTCTAGCGGCGACGCGAGACGTCGAGAACATTCTAGCACGTTCGCGACAATACAAATAATTAATGTTTATTTTTATAGAATCAGCCTTACAATTTGCAATAGTCTTTCTTAGTATCGATAGATTATAATTTGGAATAGGATCACCATCAAAGTCAACGAAATAAATCCAAACCCGGGCTTTTCTCTTCGACATGTTGTATTTACTCTAATAAATAATCACTGTGGTTTACTAATAACTTTATTTTGGAAATAAAAACAATTAACAACAACAACACCTATGAAAAAACGCAAAGTAAGTAAACAAAAAAACTTGTTATAACCTTACAGAAAGGATGAATAGAGTTGTCATTTGGCGTATACCCGTAAGGGAGAGAAACAAAGTACATTGATTACGCAGTGTTACCAGAAAAGAGAATATTACTCCATGATTTACCCCATGTTTTTTTTATATTTTTATATACGATAAACTAATACGACTATTGATGATTTGCGATGTATTTTTTCATATTATAATCATCAATATATTGGGATCGATTTATACTTGTATAAATAAATCGAAGTCGCTGTCCGCGCCTGTTTGTCTGTATCTCCGCTAAGTCCTATTGTCTCCTATTAGTATGGGAAGGTTGGTGTGACTACAGATCTCTCTCAGTTTGTATTAAATAGATATTATTTTTAATTTAGGTTGTCACTTTTTTACCTCAATTGTGGGTAATATTGCATGGGTAAATTCAAGTAAATTGCTGGTATCCCCAATACGCGTGGTACCCGACTAAATTCAGGAGACACAGGAAAGTGGCCGCCTGGCTTCATTTTACTTACCTACTTAATTTAGGTGCAAAATACTACAAAATACGATTATTTTCTTGACCATTTACGTTTTATTTCTTTATTTCTGTACATTGAAGCCGTCATTTGAGTCTTAATAAATAAAAGGACTGTCTCTACTATCTCAGCAATGCCATCACCTCCTGTGAGTCACTTCAAATTTTCTCCGGTGTCCGGCGATGAGGTACGCAAAATAATCAGTTCTCTCAAGTCAAAAGCTGTTGGATGCGACAACATTGGAAGGAGTATGCTGATGCCCATCCTTGATACTGTAACGCCTATAATTATGCATATTCTCAACTTTTCTCTGGACTCCGGAGTATTTCCTTCTATTTGGCGAAAAGCTTACGTCCGTCCTCTTCCTAAAATCTCTAGTCCTAGCCTCCTTAATCATTACCGTCCAATTTCTATTTTGCCCTTTCTATCCAAAACTCTTGAATCAGATGTGCATACCCAATTGTCCAAATTTGTATTTTCTAATAGTCTTGTTAGTGATTACCAATCTGGTTTTAGACCCGGTCATAGCACCACAACGGCACTACTAAAGGTCACCGAGGACATCAGGGCTGGCTTGGAGGAGTCTAAGGTTACTGTTATTGTCCTCATCGACTTTTCCAACGCATTTAATGCTGTTGACCATGACGTTCTTCTAGCCATCCTATCACACTTGCGTATCTCACCACCGGCGCTGGAATGGTTTTCCTCGTATCTCCGCCCACGACAACAGATGGTGCGTGTCAATCAGGACTCCTCCTCTTGGTGCCATCTTGATTCGGGGGTGCCACAGGGTGGAATTCTCTCTCCTCTTTTATTTTCCCTTTTCATCGATTTCATTACTCATAGTCTTCATAATCAATACCACCTCTACGCTGATGACCTGCAGCTCTATGCGCAGTCGGACTCGGAACTCTTCGGTGATGTGATTGATTCACTGAATAAGGATCTTCGTCTCATATTGGAGTGGTCTGAGAACTTTGGCATTGCGGTTAATCCCACGAAGTGTCAGGCGCTTATCGTCGGTGGCCCCCATCAGCTGAACAAAATAAAATTAAATAATTTTCTAGTTTATAATGGTGTCACCATACCGTTTAGCTCCTCTGTCAAAAATCTGGGTCTCCATTTGGATGGGGCTCTTAATTGGGACAAACAGGTTACAGAGACTAGTAGGAAGATTACATGTACACTGCGTTCCCTTTACCGTTTGAAGAACTTTCTTCCTCCATCCACGAAGATCCTATTGGTTCAAACTTTGATTTTGCCATTGTTGGACTATGCAGATGCCTGTTGCACCAATATGTCTCAAGTGCTTCTAAACAAACTAGAGCGCCTCCTTAACGGTGGTCTTCGTTTTATATTTAACGTGCGCAAATTTGACCACATTTCCCCTTTCCGGTCTCAGTTAAAATGGCTCACTCTTCGGCAGCGCAGGAATCTGAGAGTCCTCTGCACGCTTTTCGGGGTCCTCAGAGATCCAAAAGCTCCCAATTATTTAAAACTTAAATTTAACTTCCTCACTGACACCTCTTCTCGAAATCTTCGATCCAATAGCACTCTCAAACTTTTTACACCTCTTCACAAAACTTCTCATATGTCAAGCTCATTCACACTTTCTGCCATTAGACTATGGAACTCGCTCCCCAATGAAATTAAAATGTCCTCTAGTAAATTTATTTTTAAACAGTCAGTTCGACAACTTTACCTCAATGAATCTTGACCTCCCATTATTATATCATGATACTAATCAAATAATTTTATATCCGTTTAATAATTTTCAGTTAATTAAATATGTTTTTTTTAAGTGAACGAATGTATGTACATTTTTTCCCCCTGACGTTTTCAAGCCGTGTTTTCTTCTTCTTGTTGTGTTTGGCGACCATTAGTTATTTGTTTTTTACTGTTACTATCACCATCACCTCTCTTTCAGTCGTCAATACTCGTCAGAATATTTTACTAGGTGCGTATAGTATGTATATGTAAGTTTATTATTAATATATATTTATATGTGTATGTTTATAGCCGTATATATAAGTTCTTAGGTAACCAGATATTTCCCTTCAATTTTTGTCCTGCCAACAATGTTTCTGCATTACCCGATGGTTGACTGGTAGAGAATGTCTTTAGGCATTAAGTCCGCCAACTGTACTCTCAATCGTGCAATAAAGAATAAATAAATAAAAATAAATAAATAAATATAATCTGTAGTCATTTTTATCAATTATGGCCGAAATAAAGTCTAAATAGTGTACTTACGAATGAAAGGTTATGTTGTCGATTTTACGTTCACTGCGGCTATTGCAGCCTAAAACACTACAATGCACTATAGTCTATGAACGCAAAAACACATCAACTCAACCACAGAACACAGTTTTCGCCTTGTTTTCACCCTGAAAGTTGAGATTTTGAGAAATAAAGAAAACTGCTTTCGTTTGCTGGGCACAGTTAGCGACTGTGCCCAGCAAAAAAATAGTATACGTCGATAAGGACAAAAAATATTTCTCTAGCTCTTTTTGGCCTTGGGAATATTGTATTTACTCATCTCGCTCACTCCTACCGTGTCGCCTCTATTCATCCTTTCTCTAAGGTTATAACACGATCGCATTGCGTACGCGAGCTGCGAGGCACTCACGAAACGACACGAACGCTGCCGATGTCACCCGAACTAATACCAATAACAATAATTGGCTTGGCAATTTTTTTAACCGACTAGTCGGCTAAGTGCTAGTCGGCCAAAGTCATAGTCGTCCCATCTCTAATTTTTATACAATGCGAAAATATAAATGAAAAAGGAATTCCCCTTTAACAAACGAAGACCTAGGCTTACTAAAACTGCACTTTAAATATGTAAAGGTGCGTACAGACTATGTAACATATTATATAACTTGTGTTTTATAACACGTCCACATTATGTAACCTTGTTGTTCAATATTGCAACAAAACAATACTGTACACATTAGAATAACAATGCAATATAACAATGTTATATAACCATTGTCGTTTGTCGTTCGTCAGTGCTATCTATCTACGCGATCGAGTAGTTAGTTATACATATAACATTGTTGCACATATCAATAACTAGTTATAAAAAAATATAACATGTTCACATTATCTGAAACATGTTATAAAGCAATGTTGTATAACATGTTATGTTATATAGTCTGTACGCTGCTTAATAGATTTTTCGAAAGTGAAAGGTCAAAGTCAAATATAAAAAGTCGAGTTTTCACATTACTTTCGTCTTATTATGTTTTTTTTTATAGATTAGAACAAAGAGCAAAAGCGGAAGAAAAACAACAAAATGTCATAGACTTGAGCCGAGTCTCGAACCCTGACCCTCGCGAACGGGTTTTGAGCACCAGTGACGACGAGGACAACATGGTTATTGATGGTAAGTATTTAGGTCCAAAAAGCATTTTTTTTTTTTATAAAAGTTGTACTACATTGGGTAGTCGATCAGGGTATTGTTTCGCAGCCCGTCTGGTGAAAGACCTCCACCTTACAGAAGATCGTAGCCAAATAGCATTGGTCTCGGCCATGTTGTGTTCCTACGGTGAGTAAGGTCTTCAGAGCTCCACTAGGGGGGTTTTGAGGGTTGGCAACGCGCGAGTGATACCCCCGGTATTGCAAGCGTCCATAGGCTATACGTTGACTGCTTACCATCAGGCGGGCAGTATGCTTGTTTGCCACCTTTGTTGTATAAAAAAAATTCAACTTACCTAACTAACTTTCGCCTTTATAATATTAGTTAGGATATGGCTGTTGTGCTTACGAAACGTTTGTTTATTATTGGTTTAAATCAATTATAGATAACAGTGACAAAATACCTGTAGTGATTGTCATTTCGGATGAGCCAGAAGAATCACAAGAAAAACGTGAACTGGAAAAGATTATTCTTGACCAAAAAAAAGACAGCAGACAGGCAGACTTGATGGACATTGACATTTACAAGTGCACATGCAAAGGTATGCATTGATTTGAATATTTAAATTGACAGTGTATACTTAATGTTGTATTTACCTAGTTTTATATTTTACTAACTTACTTTGTAACTTCGTTTGCGTGTGTTTATGCACAGCAGCGCCATCTACATTATAAAACGTTGACTATCAGATTTCTGACCAAATCCTACGGGTATCGCGTACTTTTCGAGATAAAAAGTGCCCTATGTGTTAATCCAAGGTATCGGCTACCTACATACCAAATATCGTAAAAATTAAGCCCAGCCATTTGACCGTGAAAAAGTAACAAATATACACAAAAATTTTCGCCTTTATAATTTATTATAATTATTATTATTATTTAATTATAGACGAGCAGCATTATGCTGATGTGTCTATGTCACAGTGTTGAAAAAGTTCACTAGATAAGATAGTCACTTCACTAAGTTCCATGTAAATTAATTTCATTTATAACTGTGCTTTTATTTAGTTTATGGTGTTGCTCTTAAGCCAATTGTCCAAGCGGTTTTTAAACGCGTTCACTGACACAGCTGACACCACGTCATCAGGTAGCCTATTCCATGCCACGATTCTGTTGCTGAGAAAGTGATACCCCAAGTTTGTGTTTGTAACAGTGCGACGTAATTGTATATCGTGTCTTCGGGATGAATTTAGTGGGATTTTGTAAAGAAAATTAAAAAAAGATACAACATATTTTTAAAGTTCGATAGAGAAAGTGCCTGTGAAGGCCTACTTTACTCAGAAAGATGTTAGACGAAGTAGGAAATACTGAATCCATTCAGTATTTCCTATGCAACTTGCTAGCAATTATGTAACAGACCGTTTAAAACAGAATATACATACAAAGTACTTTATGTACTTGATATTCTTACTAAAAATCTGTCTTCAAAACTAATCATATCATAATCATAAATCTTTATTGGTAAACATAAGTACTTACATAAAGTTCAGCTTTAAATAAATAAAATAAAAACATCAACCCAAAATCATTTTACTGCAGGGATACGGGTCTTCATTCAATCGAAAGGGATTAGATCGTACTCTGCTTCAATGCAGATTGGCAGAGGCCAGTGTTTTCCACCGACTTGGCTTGACGATTGTCGTCCACCGACAACAGCCGGGACCGACAGCTTACGCTCCGAAGTACGGGTCAAAACTCTGAACTTAAATCTAAGCGCACGGTAGTGCGCAGGCCAAGTTCCAGCAACAGGCCGCGCGCATGCCGTGTACTATTTACACGAACCGTTTCGACCTACTTTTGACTCCCCTGTAGCTCAGTGTCTATGCAAGTACAGAGATAAAATGTTACCTACGTAATCATATACTAGTACTAAAACAGTATGCCAAATTTCATAGATATAGCTTCAGTAGATCCTGAAATATGACCCTGTGAAAGTAGCTAATTTTGGCACTCACTTACTCACTGACCGGTAATGAAAACCTTAAGGCCACTTCCAATTGTACTAGCGTTATGAAATTTGGCACACAGGTCGTGTTTTATATTAAAAATATCTAAAATAATAATACTTCTAAATATGAACTTGGCAGGTTTTGGTGCTGTACGTAACACTTGATTAATTGTATAATTAAATTTATTATTTATATAATTAAATTAACCTATTTATATAATTAAATTTTTGATATTTTTAACCAAGTACTATGTATTTTCACAACTATAGGTACCATATTTCAAGTTGGGTGTATGGTAAAGTGAATTTCGGCCAGATGGACCGTTGACGTGAATAAGGTGGCGGGTAGTGGCTGGATGCGGAAGGCGGAGGACTGGGTGTGGTGGCGAGTCTTGGGAATGGCAAATGTTTACCAGTGGATAAGGCTGTTGACGAAGATGATTATGATCGATTTTAAAGTGCATCTCAACTTGGCATTGAATTGTATTTCAACCCTTTTTTAGGCGAACAATTAGCCGATAGGAACTTGGCCCCCTTGTTAACAGGTATGTTTTTGGTGGGATAAAAATATATTATCAATTTTTATTACAGACACAATTTTCGCTCAACCCCCGCCCAGGTCGTTCAGGAAATGGCTAATCAAGAATAAAACCACGGGAGAGGACCACTCCCTAATAATCCATTGCTCACACAAAGCCAGGGTAAGTTTGCACCATTTTCATAAAACCCGACGAATAAACTTGCAAGAGTTCTTACACGAAAAATAAAAATCTAGGTATGTGCATATTACATGTAGTCAGCTGCATACAAAACCTGACTTCTTATACGAATTAAGAATTATTGCGCGCAGTAGCTAGTTATATAATAAACTAGATTTTGACCGCGACTTCGCCCGCATGACATTTAGATTGATATAACTTTTTTATTTACGAACCAATTGAAATGAAACGAACACTAAATGTTAAATGGAGCAAACCGCATTCAAATCGTTTAAGCCGTTTCTGAGATTAGTGTGCACAGGCAGCGACTAGTTACGATTTTATTATATGTAGAATTTTATTGTACAGTCAAGAGCAGGTCGACCTTTACATATTGGACTTTGTACCATTCCAAAGTTCTATGTCATAAGAGCCAATATTGTACAGCAAGTGTAAAGCTCGACGTGCACCTGACTGTACAATACAATAATACAATCTCTTTATTGCACCAATAAATTAAATAAAAACAGTAAAAGGGAACACAATAGAGAATGTATAGATATAATGTGTAGGTATGTAATTTGCTCGCCAAAATAAGGTGAAAAGTTAACAAATTGAACATAAAATTTAAATGAACGCCAGGGGGGCTAAAAGGCCTAAAGTTAATAATAATTATTGGAAAAATATGAATTGCAAATGAATCATATTGTGAATGGTAGTTAAAGTTACTATTTTACGATTTGAAAAGTTATTCCTATTAGGAATCTATTATGATTCATCTAAAGTGGCCTTTTTAGGTTTCCTGTACAGTAAGCATTAAGCAAATAAATGCTATCTGTTTTCCAGGGCCACACTGGCGAAGTGATCCTGGAACCGCTCCCGGAGTACCAGCTGGAGCTGGGCGGGTCCCGGCCGGCGCCTGGCACAATAGCCGGACTCGCGCTCCGTCTCGCTTTGCGAAAGAACGCCGCTGTAGTCAACGGTAAGAACATTCATAAGTTTTACCGAATCCTTTTTTTTTTTATAAATAGCGACAAATCACACATACTGAGCTAGCCGCAAAGTAAGTTCGAGACTTGTGTTATGGGATACTATATTTTATTACAAATACATAATATAGATAAACGTCCAAGACCCAGACCAATCAGAAAAAGTTTCGTTTTTCATCATAACCCGACCGGAATTCGAACCCGGGACCTCCTGGGTGGTGGTTCGAAGTCTCTTGCGGCGTCTTTCTGTCTGTTTATCTGTTCGCGATAAACTCAAAAACTACAGAATGATTTTCTTGCGGTTTCTAAAAAGAGTATCGATTTTTAAATACCGTATTCGAATCGATAATAATATGTCACTCTCTATGTCCAAATCCTTGTTTTTGGTATGTGTACCAAAAACAAGGATTTGGACATAGAGAAAGCTTTTAGAAGACTTAAATTTTAGGAATTGTAATTGTTGGTGAAAACGGGCATAAAGATGCGTACAGACTATGTAACATATTATATAACTTGTGTTTTATAACACGTCCACATTATGTTACCTTGTTATTCAACATCGCAACATAAAACAATACTGTACACATTAGAATAACAATGTTATATAACCATTGTCGTTTGTCGTTCTTCAGTGCTATCCACAATGTCGATAGTTATAAAAATTTATTATAACATGTTTTATAACATTCAGTATACACATTATCATTATCAGGAATCTGAGAGTCCTCTGCACGCTTTTCGGGGTCCTCAGAGATCCAAAAGCTCCCAAATATTTAAAACTTAAATTTAACTTCCTCACTGACACCTCTTCTCGAAATCTTCGATCCAATAGCACTCTCAAACTTTTTACACCTCTTCACAAAACTTCTCATATGTCAAGCTCATTCACACTTTCTGCCATTAGACTATGGAATTCGCTCCCCAATGAAATTAAAATGTCCTCTAGTAAATTTATTTTTAAACAGTCAGTTCGACAACTTTACCTCAATGAATCTTGACCTCCCATTATTATATGTGTGTATTTATATGTGTATGTTTATAGCCGTATATATAAGTTCTTAGGTAACCAGATATTTCCCTTCAATTTTTGTCCCGCCAACAATGTTTCTGCATTACCCGATGGTTGACTGGTAGAGAATGTCTTTAGGCATTAAGTCTGCCAATTGTACTCTCAATCGTGCAATAAAGAATAAATAAATAAATAAATAAATTATCTGAAACATGTAATAAAGCAATGTTGTATAACATGTTATGTTATATAGTCTGTACGCACCTTAAGACCTGTAAAAATTATTGTAAGAAGTGGAATATTTACATGGTATAAAATGAAAACGCTTCCCGCTGTTTGTAACGGATTTTGATGTAGGTTTTTTATTCTGATTCAAAAGAAAGCTTTATATGTATAATACATTCCGAAATTCCCATGGGAAATTGCGCGGGTTTCGCTAGTAAATAAATAAAAATAATTTGACATTGGACGACCTCCGTGGCGTAATGGTTACAACGCCAGACCGCCACCCAGGAAGTCCCGGGTTCGATCCCCGGTCGGGTCATGATGAAAGACGAACTTTTTCTGATTGGCCTCGGGTCATGGATGTTTATCTATATATGTATTTGTTATAAAATATAGTATCGTTGAAGTTGAGTTAGTATCCCATAACACAAGTTTCGGACTTACCTTGGGGCTAGCTCAATCTGTATGAATTGTCCCTAAATATTTATTTATTTTCAGTGAGGATTGACAGCACAAGCGGTGACATAGTGACTATGGACACACTACTACAGGATGAGTTCACAAAGTTGTACGGGGATCACGTAGCGGTGGCCGCGAACAGGATCAGCACCACATTGGACCAGTTACAGGGGCTTAATACTGGGAATTATATCCTGAAACACGATGTAAGAATAAAAAATACTATACAAACGCCACCTGGTCCCAAAGTAAGCTATTCTTAATCTACTTGTGTTATGGGTACCAGACCATGGATATATTCATGTAGATGTATACTTATAATACATAGAACATGCCCAGACTCGAGAACAAACATAAAATAAATTACGTTGATTCGAGATCGCCGCCTTGTCAACGAACGTCGTCAAGATGGCGACCTCGGATCCTCACCGTACAACGTTGCATTTTTAAAGTGTGCTTTTTTGATAAAAAGTGTTCATTTTAAATACTCGACATTGGCGAAATTGTTTGTGTCGTTAAGACACGACAGAAACGCCATTAATGAAGATGGAAGATTAAGATTAAACTACGTTATAAACTACCACTATTTCACAAACAGAAACAAGCAAAATGGCCACCGGTAAAAGAAAGAAAACCGGTTACGGACTTTTTGGGATGTAACAAAAAAAAACTTCCACTCGTTACAATGTAATTAAGTACATTTACAAGAAGAATACGCCTTTATAATATTAGTGGGATTACAATAGTGCAACTAAGAGAAGAAAGTGACCGTTTTCCGACGAGGGGCCCGAGGTGGAAATCGCAGTTTGTTCCCGAGGGTCACATACTTCGAATCGAAAGGAGCAAAGATTTTTTTTAACTCGTCCAAATACTGACTGGGATCATCGTTGCTTTACTTGCGTGACCATTCAGTCTCGCCAAACGCAACATCGATATACCTAATCGAAAAAAAATCACCGCGATATTCACTTGTTTCTGTAATTGATGACGTCATCGTCGACTACGGACCACGCACGGTCACCCGGAAGGAAAAAATATATGAAAATCCTTTTCTTCCCTCCTACGGAAGGCAGTAATGGATTTTCATACATTTTTTCCTCCCTCATATTCTAGGGAAGGAATCGCGTACTCTCTCGATACTTTTGAAGGATGAAATGGGGCACTTTCCGCGCGGGTGTGGTATAAATGTGTTTTCACTTCTCATGCTCAGAAAATGCTTATTTGCGCAGGATATAGGCTGCACAAAATCGATTTTGTGCACAATGGCAAAAACGTATCTACTCATAATATGTATCTATATTAAGGCAAAGAAAATGAGACATACAGCCAAACACAATAAAAAGTTCAAAGATGGTTATTTTATAATATTTATTTAATTTATTTGCCTTACGTGTTTTATTACATAAAAGATATTTTTATTTATTTTATTTTATTTTATTTTAATCACAAAATCCACAGCACTTAATTATTACAGAGGTTTTCTTATATTATAAATGCCAATAACGGATTTACATTAAATAGGTTACACTTGAAAAATAACAGAGAGAGCCAACTGATTTTGAGTTTAACATAATGTTAACATTAAGTAAAAGCAAGCAACAATAAGTATATAAGCGAAATTTATGGCTTATTCCCAGTGTGTATGTGTGTGTGTATGAGTGTGAGTGTATGTGTAGGTATATGTGTGTGTGTCTAATTTATTGGTTATTCAGATTTATTATTTTTATAATTTGATTCCTAAGTTTATTTTTACTAAGCCGCGTTACATAGAGGTCTATGGATCCAAAATACTTATTAAAATTATACAGAGTTCTACTTATAATTGAGTTTTTAAAATAATTTGTGTGTGCCTTCGGAGCATGAAACAGCGGTGTGTGTCGAGTTCGATAGGCTGGAGCGCATAGCTGCAGAAACAATGAAGTGAGCTCAATGCTATCCACAGTACCAGAGGTAACACTGTATAAGAAAGTCTTTTCAAAGAGGGTACGCCTTTCCTCCAGTGTCATTATTTTGTGGTATTTACACGAGTCGAGATAATCAGGATTATGCGTGATTACTGCTCTGTAATTTAAATGTTTTAAAAATTTATGTTGTATTTTTTCGAGTTGTTGCTTATAAGTGATATATTGGGGGTTCCATATATTGCAGCAATATATAAAATCTTTATGCAGAAAATATTAGTAAAGGGTTTTGTGACACGCAAAACAAAACCAAGATTTTTATATGCCCTGTTACTTATGTAATCAAAGTGATCAGCAAATGTTAGTTATATTAAAATTAAAATTAAAGTACGGTAGGTTATTTAATTAATTTAAGAAAATTATTATTACAAAATTAATTTAATAGTAGGCTGTATAGGTCTGCAGCCCAAGCCTAATTTCAATGTCGTAAGATTTTAAAAAAAAGCTGCGGGAAACGTGTCTTGTTTTTTCGTGTGTTTATTAATTTATTTCCTCGCAATCAAAGTGACAAGCAGAGTTTATAACTCGTCCACAAAACCATTTTTATCCTCGACATTACTATCAGCCCTCGCCTAAGTCTCGGATAAAAATGGTTCGGTTTGTGCACTTGTTGTAAAATCGACTATTTATTCCAGCCCAGCCACGGCACCAACGCGATGCTGTACGCGGGGAGCGTGGGAGGCGACAATCTGCAGTTCGAGGGCGCGCAGCTGGCGGAGCCCGACGAGGCCGGGAGCGTCAAGACCCCGCCCGAATTGGTTCCCGTGCTGCTGCCCTTCCACAAGTACTCGACCCTTATCTATACATATAATAAAACACAATAGACGTAAATGGCAAAAATGGATAGGGAATAATAAAAGAAAAAGATTTTTTTTTTTTGTGTGTCTATTTCTACGCGCAAATCTTTGTAGTTACTGAACGGATTTTAATACAGTTTACACAGGAATATAGAGCTTGACTTGGAGCAAAATGTAGGTTTTATTTCATTTAAATCGTATTAATCATCTCGGAGATAGACCGCGGACAGCATGTGTTGCATTAAATAGCGTAAATATAGGGGTTTG
Organism: Endotricha flammealis; assembly: GCA_905163395.2. Taxonomy (NCBI): domain Eukaryota; kingdom Metazoa; phylum Arthropoda; class Insecta; order Lepidoptera; family Pyralidae; genus Endotricha; species Endotricha flammealis. The sequence continues at coordinate 1,290,664 of LR990858.1, read as the reverse complement.
ACTTGGGAATCCTAGAAGCAACTTCAGCGATGTTATATGGCTAATGCTAACAATAGTACATTGTTCACCAAGAGAGTAAAGTGACCGTTTTCCGACGAGGGAGTCGATTGAGTTGTCTATAATACTCCCGAGGTGGAAATCGCACTTTATTCCCGAGGGTTACATAGTACTTTATACACCTGCAAGGATAGGACGGAGAGGAATTCAACACGATATTTACTTCTTCTGTAATTGATAACGTCATCGTCGTCCGGAGGTCGACGATGACGTCCACCCGGGAGGAAAACATATTATGAAAATCCATTACTGCCCTCTTTTTGAGGTAGTAATGGATTTTCATACTTTTTTCCTCCTGCTTATTCTAGGAAAGGGATTGCGTACTTTCTCGCTACTTTTGAAAAAAGTAAAGGAGCCTTTTCCGCCTAGGTGGTATAAATAATATTTGTGTAGGTACCGGAAAATCCTGCCCCTAGCCTTCACCCCCTACGAGCATCAATTGGCGAAGGAGCCGCAGCCCAGCGTGTCTTCGAAGCGGCAGAAGACTCCGCCGCAAGCACTCAAGGTATGTATTCAATATAATATGGTGGTCTGTATGGTCACCATTTGAAGTCATTGGTTGCAATGATCTGCAGAGAAACCTAACCCCCCCAAAACGAAGTAAGAATCAAGTTTTTTAATGTAACTAGTAACTTTTGAGAGAGGTAGGGCACAGCGGATAATCCGCTCAAATCGGAGCAGCCCGTCTGGGGAAGGACCTCCACCTTACATCGTATCGTAGCCAAATAGCATTGGTCTCGGCCATGTTGTGTTCCTACGGTGAGTAAGGTCTCCAGAGCTCCACTTGGGGGGTTGGGAGGGTTGGCAACGCGTGAGTATCATATCGTATTGGATTTGGGAACCTATTATTAACCTTACTTTTTAGTAACTATTTTTATGTAACGCTGTTGGTTTTTTAATGAATTAAAATAAAATGTACATTTGTATTAATTTTCGTTTAAATACACTTGGAAATTACATGAGAAAACTTAATTCGTACTTCGTTTAGGGGGTTACGTTTCTCTGTTCTTTCTTCTTAAATCTTTGAAGTTTTTTGTATACAAATCATTATACATAGAATAGGACATCTACATACAATTCATTTTGTATTAATTATAAAGATGTAAATAAACTTGCCTCGTAGAGACTTTAATATAGCAAGCGGACAGGCTTATTACTGCTTCAATGCAATTTTGTTTCTGCAAAGTCAACAAAATTATCGACCGGTTTTTTTTTTATTTGTCAAAATGTATGACCTACATGCGCTTGTAGTACATAGTGTCATAGTGACACAGGTGTAGTCTTGACTACCTTGTGTGACACTAGAGGCATATTACAATCGACATGGTCCAAATCTATCCGTACATTTTGCTAAGAAATCTTTACAATAAAAGTGAAAGTTTGATTGTTACTCACGACTGCACTAAAATATTATTTAAATTTGACATAAAATTAATTTGAAGATTAAAAAGTAAGCCTTCCGTTTACAAAAGCGAAGTCGCGGGCAGAACTAATTAAAAACTTAACCAGCTTCGAAGCTGGTCTGTCTCAGTTTTTTACATAAAGTGCTATTAATCTGTGACCAATGATGACATATTAATTAATAAGTTTAGATTGGTTATATCCAGTGCTCTAGCACAATATAATATGTCATTAATATTGTTAATATGACATTTTAATGACATATTAAGGCCCGAGTTCGCCAACTACAACATAATCAAACATTACGTAATCGCTCTATTACATTTTAATCGTTGTTTAAACAAGTCGCGTTTTTTTTATGTTCACCGTTCAATTTTATCTGGCGGTTAACTAACCAAACGTTTTTTAATAAATGAGCCGAAAAAGAATGAATAGTTTAATACTACTTTGTAAAGATGGCAGTGTACCTCCATACTTTTGTCTTTACCCGAACGGCATCTATAAATGGTATGGTTTTGTTATTATACTACAAAATTCAAAATCTGTTAAGGTAATGCCATGTCCGTAATGGGAACGTCTTTCTTATTAAACATCCTTTTTCTATTGTCAAAGTCTAATCAGTCAATAGTCAAAATGTGGCCCATAGATTTAGTTTCGCTTGATGTGGCCAGATATTTTTATTTTTATTTTACAACATTTTTCACCTCGAAGTTATTTTGTAATATTGTAATACATAATTTAATAACATATTACATATATACGTAATATAAAAGTATCAGTTATGAAAGAGAAATTTTAACAATTTTACCAGTGACGAGAAATCCGTATTCATGGAGATGGGTTTTAAAGTACCGAGATTTAGTAGAAAATAAAAAGTCTACGCTGCACTACGTTTATATGCATAGACGAATATAAATAAATATTTAAAATGTAAATAAAACTAAAACGTATTTTAGTTTTATTTAAATTTTAAATCACTACGTAAATAATATGAATACTTACTTACATATATGCAAATATATTATACTATCATTACAAAAATATCATAATTATTAAAATTATAATAACAGCTTAACGATGCACGATGCCACATCCAGTTTCTAAATATTACCTACATGTTACTTTATATCCGTGTTTGTTGATCGTTTTTATGTTTGAAATACTATGAATATGCCTATCCTACTGTTGTGACTTTGTTAATAGTGATTAGATGGTGTTATCTAGGCTGTGCACTCAATAAATTCAGTGATATAGTCAAATACAACTCACGTCAGGTCACGTCACTCAAATAACCGACGTTTAAACTACGTCCATTCCGTCAATTAAGTTAAACAGACGGTTACGACACTTAATCAATGTTTAGTGCATGGTGAACAGCAAAATTTGGTTTAACAGCCGATTAGGGTCTAAACATCTGTTTAAAATGTAAACATCAGTTGGTGAACTCGGGTCTAAAAGTTTTTATATTCGTCGGCTTAATTGACACTTTTTTCTCTTTTCTAATTTTTCTTTTTCTTGGTGTCTGTGTTTATGTTTGTAATATTTTCAAATTCAAATATTGTGTATGTAACCAATCTACATATTGTGTGTTATATGACATCATTGGTGTCAGTATTGAAAGGGCCTCGCCGACACGGCGGGTTGCATGAAATTAATATTTTTGGGTTCGATTCCCCTCCACAACAATAAATGGTTAATTAAAAATTTTCATCTTTTTTCTTTAAATTATTTCAGAATGCGGTTCGATTCCTGCTTTAAAAGCGTTTGGTCAACTTTTTGGAATACTGTTTATCTTCCATTAAATTATACAGAGTTACTATTTTACATTAAACAACTTAAAAGTTAATAAATAATACTCTAGTTAACTTTGAAACGAACATTCGCATATTTTCTCATAATTTTATTAAATTGCATTATTTTGGTAACAAAGCAAAATGATTACCGGAAAATAATATTATACCGGTTATGACATCTTTTGCTCATCAACAATTTTTTTTTTTAAAGATCCGTACTATTATTATATTTTGTAGTTCTAAATTATGTACTCGTATAAAAATATATGAATATTTCATCATATCATCCTATTACAATTTTGAATCGTATTTTTGTTCTACCAGTAACAGATGGTAGATTTATGAAAATAATAAAAGAGTAACTCTTTATATTTAATGGAGATTTTATTAATATTATTGAAACTCGATCATATCTCACAAGACCGGGTTTTTAATATTTGTTAATAGGCGCAGCAGGACGACGCCGCAACAGGTCGAAAGGTTGGCATAACGCAATCAACTTTACGAGAAAGATAATTAGAAGTGGGATACCTTGGTAACGCTTTGTACAATTTATTATGCCCGCAGCACGATAGGTTGGTTCACGAGTCGGCGGAATTTGTTCAAATACGATCTTATAAGGGTCAATTCATATTAGCGCAGAGTTGAAGCGTCAATGCGAAACTTAGCAAATTCCCCTTTATTTCCACAAGTAAGGCATATAGCAAACAGAATCAAGAGTCGACTCGGCGTCGAAGGGCAAGCGTGCCCCTTCTAACTTATAATACGATTATATTGAACAAGGCACACTGCCGAGTCGCGGCGGCATCGGGGCGGTGTCGAGGTGGAGGCGCGCCTGCCGCGACTCTGCCGCCATTTTCACATTCAGTTTCGCGCGTAAGCGAAAGAAAGAAAGAGAAAGCGTAAACGCCCGCGACTCGACTCTCTCATCTATTTCGTTTTTATTGCAAGTTTTATTTAATTCATTGCACATTTTGGGTTCAAAAACTTAGTTTCTCGATTTAAAATATAAACTAAATTTTATACATAAATGATACATATTTGAAGTTTGAACCTAAGTATATTTTATTTACTGAACCAGAATATAAAATATTAATTTTAACAACAACATAGTTATATATTTGAACAATTCGCCGATTCTGTATTGCTGTCGGCGTAGTTATACGTATTTTTGTACACGCGTTTCTTGAAAGTTTCATTCACGATATGTAATGAAAAAATGAAACCAGAGTAGAAATCTTTAGTAAAAGGCATAAATCGTGTAAAAATATTATATTTTTTATAAATATCTTAAAGCTAATACTACTAACTATATCGTGAATGTAATTCATGGACTACTGAAACGATTCATTCAAAAACTACTGAAGCGATTAACTATGGAGGATAGCGCACACTATTTTGGCCGCGCCGTGCAGAAAAAAGCGAATGAATATTCATTTATGTATGTCTGATCCGAGTTATTTAGCTGTGTTTTTTATGCCTAAACAAGGGATAAACTGAAGAAATCCATTTTTTTTAATCTTTTTTTAATCATGTTCGTTCTACGGCGTGGCCAGTCATATTGTGTGCTATCCTTGTACACGAATGATTTTTTTTTTTAAAGATTTATTTATGATTTACGTCGAACAGAGTACAATCACCAACCTAAATGATGATTTTCTTTCAACAACCTTATTTTAAATGAGCATTTTTTAACTTGTTGATTGTACTAATCACTAATGATTTTAAAAAGTGTAGATTAGTTAAATCGGTTTTAAAATGACACGCAAATGTTTTATAACAAAACATTTGTCAATTCAAAAACCTGAAGACATTTCCTTGCTCTTCCGATTTATTGATACATTTTGTCCTGCATCATCATGATACACATCGTGCCATGTAAAATACGAAAAATTTATAACCAATCTACACCTTGTAATATCGTTGATACTAATATAATTTATTATGGTAATAGTATTAAATGAATTGATCACAGTGGAATTAAAAACAGGTGGACAAATACCATATTTTTTGGATTTTAAACATTCTCATCTTAGTAGACATTATTATACATAAATTACATGTCTCGATCCTTTTGGGATTTTGTTTACCACGACAGCGAAAGTAAGATCATGTAAAAATCATAGTATTGAACTTAATGCCGAGTACAGACTGCTGTAAGACAGCTGATAATCCGCTCAAACCGGAGCAGCCCGTCTGGGGAAGGACCTCCATCTTACAGAAGATCGTAGCCAAATAGCATTGGTCTCGGCCATGTTGTGTTCCTACGGTGAGCAAGGTCTCCAGAGCCTGAGTATTGCAAGCGTCTATAGGCTACGGTGATGCTCACAATCAGGCGAGCGGTATGCTTGTTTGACACCTTTGTGACATAAAAAAAAACATGCAATGTAACAGAATTCCACACACAGTGCACACTACTCGCACGAACCGAGCACTCAACTCGTGCTCGCCGCAATCGACGGAGGAAGAAAACACAGAGCTCCGTCCACACTATGAAATGCTTCTTTCACGTTATATTGCATATGTCATAGTTATAAAATGGTATATTATTTCGGTAATTAAAGAGAAATAAAGCAGTCTGTACCCGGCATAAGTCTTTGCGAATGTACAGCTTGGCCTTTGCGAATGTACAGCTTGTCTTCGCGAATGTACAGCTTGGTCTTCGCGAATGGGTAACACTGTTGCATGCTTGTTTTTTAGTATTTTGTAAAAGTAAAAGGAATTTGTCCATTGTGAATCTACTGTGCTAGTTAGAAAAATAAATGGTCATATTTTATGTAGCTGATACAATTTTAGGCCAAGATACAAAAGCAGGTTCGTTTTTTTCACAATAGATATCATGTATACAGCAAAACACGCTACTGTGCGTTTTAGAGTCAATATGCAAAAAAATAGAACGCTTATTCCTGACTTTATTATTAACATCAAATAGAACGCTTATTTATCAACATCACCCAATGCACACGCTTCTTTCGTTTTTTTATACCACTAATGTGGCAAACAAGCATACGGCCGCCTGATGGTAAACAGTCACCGCAGCCTATGGTTTGCAATACCTGGAGCATCACTAACGTTGCCAACCCTGTAAGAACCTCTTCACACCCTTTTTGAAGTACCCCATGCTGTAATCGACAGGGAAAGCAAGGACTCTCTCAAGGACATCTAATAATAGTATTAAATACATTTTAAATATAGACATTCTAATCATTTATCTGCACTCGTCTTTGAAAATACTGTAATTGTATCTTGGCCTATCGATTGACAATAACATTGGTATAATGGTACAGTTATATATTATTTTAACACAAGTCCCGAACGTACTTTGGGACTAGCTCAATCTGTGTGATTTGTCCCTATATTTTAGATTTCGCCAACTTTGTTATTGAATCATAATAGCTTCTTTCGTCGTTCTACGGATTTTATATTAAAACGTACCTTTATACCAGTATATATATGGCAGGTAGCCAGAATCACTCGACGATTTAGGGCGAAATCAGCGGTGCTCCGCTATCGTCGAGACCAGTCCCACATTAATCTATACTTTTGATGCTGCTGCGCCGCTGACTGTTAGAATATACTTGGTGCCTATTTCACTAGCAGTCCCAACTTGCTGATAAATTTACAATATGCTTTTTTAACGTAGCGTTGCGTACAAGGCACTTTTAAACCACTAAGGGCGGCTTGCGTAACATTTGGTTCTAAATAGAATTTAGTTAAATACGTTTATCTTGTTAAATGTGTTTAGCTTAAATAGAATTAAAGATGTCTTGCTCATGTCCGTTTGCGTGACAATTTAGCTAATCGTAGTTAGGGAGTTAGCAAAACAGTTTGTTGCGTTCCTTTTTACGTCTTCGTGCGCTCTACACTTGATTTTCGACAAATCGTTACATTTCTTGAAAAAATTATGAGTGAAATGGGGTAAGCGTTAGAAAAAAGAAAAAACGCAACCGCCGCGCCGCCGCGCCGCCAAGCTATCTGTCAGTGTTCAGTCAGTCAACGAGTGGTTTAATTGTTTTTACAACCGATATTAAAATAATTTCACATTCACACATTATGAGTTCTAAAAGTGGTACTAGGACCCGTGGGCCAAATTTTACAAAAGAAGAGCAGTTGTTGCTGATTTCAGCGATGGAACCATATACGCATATTATTGAGTGCAAAAAGACTGATCAGGTCAAACAAAGCGAAAAAATGAATGCCTGGGTCAAAGTAGCTCAAGTTTTTAATGCAAATACAAAAGGTGTTCAAAGAACCACAGAAAATCTGTTAGGTTGTTACAGAAACTTGAAGAGCACTTTAAAAAAAAAGCATTCTGGATCAAAAATGTTGTTAAAAGGTATGTAACACAGTGAACTTTAATTATTTTTGTCTATCGTACAAACTACCATTGTTTAAGCCATTCAATACATTACCTACTTTGCAAACTATAGTACCCCTGATAGTATTTATACCACACAGTCATGTACATTTATTTTACAGATCCCGGTCAAAAGCAGGCTTTTTTAAATGCCTTGGAAGAAAACGGCAAAGATTGGGAAGCAGTCGCCTCCACAATAAATGAGCCCGTTGAGGTTTGCCAGGAAAGTTTCTACATCTTGCAAAAAGAGGTAAAAAAAGAAGAAGCCAAGTACAAGAAGGTTGTGTTGGGCACAGGTACATATTTTTTTTTAATAGTGATGTGTTTTTCTATATTTACACAAACAATTCCTGTAAAGGACACTTAATAGTACAAAGAGTCACAAAAACCATGTCACAAGGTGTCATGAATGGACAAGTGGTCTTTTAAAATCACATGATTCAATTATGTTCATAAAATTGTGCATGGGCTGGTGCATTTATCTAATAAAACCAAATTCTCCTTCAATAGAAATCAGGATTATAAATATGTTTTAAACATACTTGCAGGTGGAGGCCCTCCTCCTACGGATGAGGAAAACCCATTTAAAGTTATGAAAAAATTAATAGAGCCGCAAATAGACGGCCTTTACACTATTTATGATGGTGATGCCACGATAATGAAACAATACCAAGAGAGTCTTCCTGAACAAGAAAGAATCCTACCGATAGAAGAAGACTTTATGAAAAGCATTGAAAATATACCTATAACTGCAGTCGATTGTCAAAATGGTAAGTATCAGCTTTGTAGCTTTTTAACACAAAGTAATATCTTATATTGTGCTTTTAACAGCAGTCATAAATATCGACAGGATAAGTAAATATAGGTACCTTCGGGACAAGCCCACCACACATTCCCACCAATGTGTCTCCTGTGTAGCCAGGATCAACAACGGCAACCTCAGATAGACAATAAGCAATGAAGCTTATTGACGTCCTGGGGGAGAAAACTACAGCTGTCTTGGAACTCACAACGAATTTAATCAGAAAGAAGATAGTCGGAGTAAATATAAGTACCTATATATTACATATGTTATTTATTTATTTATTTTTAGATGTTACTGAGAATAACTGCGGGGCTTCCACGAGTGGCATTCATACAACACCACTTCAATCTCAACCCCAAAGCAGGATTGAGATTTTAAGAAAAAAGAAGGCATTTGCACTTATTAACAAAGGTACCTACCTAAATTATTATGTAAGTCAGAGACGGTCACTACATAAACTAATATAATGGCCATCTCCGAAATATCTAAAATTTTATTCTTTTTAGTAAGAAATTATTTGTAGTTACTGATACTCTTCTTTATTCTAGAAAATAATGCTTATGAAGAACCAGCTGCCAAGAAAAAGAAGACAGCAAATGAATGCTTTAAGGTATTGTCTGAAGAGAAGTTGGAGCTGGTGAAATTACAAAAACTGTCACTGGAGATGGACATTGAGCACAAGAAAAAAATGTACCAACTAGAGTTGGACAATTTAATTAAAAAATGTGCATTTAATGAAAAAATGTTCGAGAAAGAACTTTTACTTAAAGATATAGAAATAAAAAATAAAGAATCACAATAATAATTAAACTTTTTTATTCTCCTTATAATGATGCAAAATATCCCTCTATCAGTAGTCTTCTCTGCAAATTACCACTTCCCCTTCCTTGCCGTTCTGGTGCAACATAATCATCACTATCTTCCATAGTAACAGGAAACTCATGATCCTCAGGTGGTATGTGTTCCTTTTGCAATATTGCTAAATTGTGGAGTACAGCTGTTGCTACAATTATGCCAGGTACTCTATGAAGATTAACACTTATTCCCCTAGATAATATAGGGAACCTCCTCTTCCATACCCCGAATGCTCTTTCAACAACATTCCTTGTTTTTATTTGAGACTCTTGATAAAGTGTTTCGCCTCTTGTATTAACACTATTTTCAGACAGAGGTATCATCATATAATCAGTTTGGGCATAGCCACTGTCACCTAGTAACACTTTATCATTATATTTGCCTTGCATAAAATTGCGTCTTAATGCACAGTTGTCCCAAATGTTTGAATCGTGTGCTGATCCATGCCACCTTGCCACAACATCTAAAAACATTAAGTTTGCAGCAGCTACGCATTGGGTGTTAATTGAAAAATATCCTTTTCGATTCCTGTATATCTCTGCATTATCACCACCCGGTGATAGTATTCGCACGTGAGTGCAATCTATTGCACCATTAACTCGAGGGAACTTTGCAATTCTATAAAAATCATATGCAGATTTGTTTTGCTCGTCTATTGTGCTTGGAAATTTTATATACGTGTTATACAATAATGCAATGGCATGAGTAACACGGTGCACTATTCTACAAGCTGTGCACTCATGGACACCAATCAAGTCACCACAAGTTATTAGCTGACTTCCTGTTGCATAGAATCTCAGTGTACATAAAAGTTGGTTCATAGGGGTGACCGCTTTAGTCCTGCAAAACCAACACAATATAGGTATATTAGTTATTGTGACAATGTCCAACAATATTTTATGTATTTATATGAACAGCTGTTACATATGGTAGGTAGGTTTCATACACATAGTAAGTAAGTACTTATATTAGGTTAATACAAGTGTGTCTTTCCACCTTCTTTCACCTTTCCTCCTTCTCACCCACTGGATAGTTATATTTAATAATAAGGCAAAAGTTATTGTAGGTATAAGTAGGTACTTACCTAACCTACTTAGCACATTACAGATATTCTTATATCAATCACAATAAAAAGGCATATCTTACCTGTTGCTAATTTTTAAATACGGTGCTATTTGTTGTAACAAAATATAAGCAGTTTCTTTCGTGAGACGAAATCTTCTGAAGAATTTGTCGTCAGAATATTTTTCAATTATATTAGTTCTCTCAAACAATTCCCTCGGTCTAGTGATATATTCTAAAATCTCCTCATCGTCGTCAGAATACAATTCCCACAAATCCATCTTCAGAAATTACAATTTATTATTTCTATAACCTCAAATTATGACAGCGACGCAAAGCACTAAACGTAATTAGCGACGCTAAATAGCCATCTTTGGGTATTTAACTTTGACAGTTCGTTAAACGTGATTAACGCGTAAATTTTTGTTGTGCAAGACGCTAATTTTATTTAGCAGACTAAATACGTTTACATTGATTTTAAACTATATTTAACGACGATACGCAAGCGGCCCTAAGTATCATAGGGTTAAAATTAAATTCTATTATTTATTTAATGTTTAATGTGAAATATTCTGGCTACTTCATTGAATGCCTGTTTCAGCACTGACCAACATAGTATAAATAGAACAGTAGGGCAACTCCGGGCTCGTAGGAGAACTAACGTAGGTTAAACACGCGGGGCTAGTCTGTATATAAAAAGATACATATTTATAATGTTTCACTACATAGATACGTTTCCTACAAGTAGACTAGGAACTTTCAACAGAATTCGTAGAACCAGGTAACAAAGCATGTTCATGGCAGGTAACAAGGCATGTTTATCAAAGGGTATTGGGTTGGATACCTATTGGAATCCTTATTATGTATGTACTTATTAGATTCCGCGAATAAGAAACTATGCTTTACTACTATTCTATTTATACTATGCCAATAAGGTTCCTTGACAGTTTGAAATAAATATTTTATTTTTAACCACAAGTGCTGAATCAGACCCTATATATATACATACTAGATTACATTATTAATATCTATTTACATGTACCGTGTTATTATTCTAATTCCTCTTGACGATATTGTGGTATATAATGTTAAAATTATTTTATCTTTCAGTGGCCGAAGAAACGTACGAAGAAACGGAAGCGTTAAGTCATATCACATGTACTTTTAACTGTAAGCAATAAACTTTATGTAAAGTCATGTCTTTTTTTTACTATTCGTGAAATGATTTATATCGATGAATAGTAGTAAATTAACTACTAAGCAGCCTCGTCGAAGTAACCGTCCAACTGCGTCGCGATCTGTAAACAAAGAATTCAGAGTAGGGTTTCTGGAGAGTAGAGAGGTTGTTGATGATGCTTGATAGTTTAGGTATTGTGATGGTACCTGCATGGGCGTGTACTTGACGTACTTGTCGGGGTTCTTGGAGAAGGGCGTGGCGGCGTGCGCGGCGTAGAAGGCGGCGTAGGGCGGCACCAGCGCCTGCTTGTTGTCGCGCTTCAGCGCCTCGCGCAGCTCGGGGTCGGGCACGCTGTAGCCGCGCTGCAGCCGCGTGCTCTCCTCCCACTCGCGGTTGAACGACTGAACATAATACGGTTGAATATGTCTATGTATTCAATGATGACATATGAAATAGAATTCGGGCACGCTGTAGCCGCGCTGCAGCCGCGTGCTCTCCTCCCACTCGCGGTTGAACGACTGAACATAATATGGTTGAATATGTCTATGTATTCAATGATGACATATGAAATAGAATTCGGGCACGCTGTAGCCGCGCTGCAGCCGCGTGCTCTCCTCCCACTCGCGGTTGAACGACTGAACATAATATGGTTGAATATGTCTATGTATTCAATGATGACATATGAAATAGAATTCGGGCACGCTGTAGCCGCGCTGCAGCCGCGTGCTCTCCTCCCACTCGCGGTTGAACGACTGAACATAATATGGTTGAATATGTCTATGTATTCAATGATGACATATGAAATAGAATTCGGGCACGCTGTAGCCGCGCTGCAGCCGCGTGCTCTCCTCCCACTCGCGGTTGAACGACTGAACATAATATGGTTGAATATGTCTATGTATTCAATGATGACATATGAAATAGAATTCGGGCACGCTGTAGCCGCGCTGCAGCCGCGTGCTCTCCTCCCACTCGCGGTTGAACGACTGAACATAATATGGTTGAATATGTCTATGTATTCAATGATGACATATGAAATAGAATTCGGGCACGCTGTAGCCGCGCTGCAGCCGCGTGCTCTCCTCCCACTCGCGGTTGAACGACTGAACATAATATGGTTGAATATGTCTATGTATTCAATGATGACATATGAAATAGAATAGCCGTCCTCTATGTGTTTAAACTTAACGGACCATTTCCTCGAACGAGAGAATCGCGACGACAGTATCGTATTTATATGTATTTCATCACCGCGATGAAATCACCGTGTGGAGACACGTTCTATGACTATGTATAGAATTAGATGGCACCACGATATTATCGTCGCGATCCTCTCGCTCGTAGACAATACGAAGACTGTTTAAATAAATAATGTTATTTGATAATATCAACGAAACTCCTTGCTATTGTAACTTCACTTTTTAAAACTGTTCGGCGTTCGGCGCTACTCTTTTGTTTTTTCTCTCGATCAATATTTTTTACAAAATGTGCGTTCTACAAAATACAATTCTATGAATATTAAAGTTATGTTTTTAATTATTCATGTGTGGTCGAAGGACCACAGGATATTGTAAGTACAGTGCAGTGTAAAATATAGTTCTATTGTCCAGACATTTCGGTAAGCGAACTTTCATTAATTAATTTGGAAAAAGACTTTGAAAATCGGCGTTTTATCTCGCACAATAATTTTCAACAAAAGTGACTTTGAACTGTTAAATTCGTAATTTTGGACTTATTAACATTTTGCAACAGTGATAAAATATATATTAAGTAATTCCGAACTTTATAAATTATCTCGTAATTCTGATATTTATGCGAGATTCTGTGTTGTGTTACTAACTTATACTAACTTAACAAAATGGCTGAAATTAGGAAAAATATTGCGATATTAATCGACTATTCGAACAAAATATCAAAGTTGCTTACTAATACTAAGAAATGTGCGCGGGCTAAGCTTACAAGAGGTTATTTAGAATCACGTTTGGAGATTTTAACAGAGTATTGGGCTACCTATAAAAATGTGTACGATTCTCTAGCAAGTTCATACAAAAGTCTAGAATTAAAATCTGAGAATTTCGAATTGGAATTGAATTTTGATGCCACAGAGGAGAATTACCTAGATCTGAATTCATTGATTAAGGACGGGTTGTATGAACATAAATCGAACCCATATCAGTACCAACACATTCTAATGACTCTGCCGTGCCTACGAGATGTAAACCAAGACTGCCTCCAATACCACTTCCAACATTTTCAGGCGATTATAACGAATGGATTAGCTTCCGTGATTTATTTCTTTCTCTTATTCACAATGACAGTACCTTGACAAATATTGAGAAACATCATTATCTCAAATCTAGTCTCACCGGCGAAGCTGAGCAATTATTAAGGAATTTCACACTCAGCGACGCTAATTATCATGATGCATGGAAAAAGCTAGAGGGAAGATATGACAACAAAAGGGTCATTGTCAACAATATTATAGCTCGCCTACAGAACCAAAAGAAATTATTTGCGGAGTCTGCTAACGGTCTAAAGACACTTTTAGACACCACGAATCAATGCCTGGATTCTTTGAAAAATCTAGGTATAGATATCTCGTCTTGGAATCCTATTCTCATAAATATTATTGTCGGGAAGTTGGACAACGAATCACACAAACTGTGGAAGCGGTCTCTTGGAAATTCTACTGAGATTCCCACATACACTGCTTTATCTATGTTTATCGAATGTCGCTTTAGATCACAGGAAATGTTTTGCATAACTCAACCGAAAGACACTAGAAAACCTCAGATACAAAAGGTCACAACGGTTAAAGCTTTAGCTACCGAAATTAACAGCACTTGCACGTACTGCTCACAGAACCACTATATTTGCCACTGTAAAAAATTTTCTTCACTCACTATACCAGAACGCCAAAACTTCGTGAAGAAAAACAACATCTGCTTCAACTGTCTTGTTAAAGGTCATTCTATGAACCATTGTCGGCAAAGCACAACTTGTAGGATATGTAGACGACGTCATCACACTTTGCTGCACATTATAAACCTTTCCAAGTCAGATTCGCCAACTGAGAACACTCAACCTGCCGAGAGTACCGCTTCTTGTAACACCACTAGTATGAAAACTGAAATGAACGTTTCACAAGTTATTCTAGCTACAGCACAAATTAAAGTAGAAGCTAAAAATGGCTCAGCGTACACTCTCAGAGCGCTTGTAGATCAGGGCTCGCAGGCCTCATTTATCACGGAAGCAGCTGCACAGATGTTAAATCTTGATCGTAAACATGTGAACGGAAAGGTCACAGGAATATCTAATACATCAGTGGTAAACACAAGATCTATGGTCACACTTACAGTCCATTGCACAAAGCCTTCAAACTCACTATTTGAAGTTCACGCTTACGTCTTAAGAAGACTCACATCATTGATACCTTCACAAGAATTCTCACAAGATACCTGGCCCTCTACTATGCATCTCGATCTTGCCGGTCCCGAATTTCACAAGCCAGGGTCTATAGATCTACTTCTCGGTGCCGACGCGCACGCACAACTCATACTTGAAGGTCTTCACAAGCACGAATCTCTCGTTGCTATTAATCTAGGTTGGTTGATATCTGGAAAGATATCACAACATTCACATGCTGTTCCACAAATACACAATATTGTTGTCACTCACGCAATACTAGAGGTGGATCAGCTACTTAGACAATTTTGGGAGATTGAAGACACCTTACCTCACAAAAAACCGATGTCAGCTTTGGAGATACAATGCGAAGAATACTTCCAAAATACACATTCACATAACAGTGATGGTCGATACGTCGTACGTTTACCTTTTAGCGAATGCCCTCCTGCAAACCTCGGTGACTCGAAACCCTTAGCTCTCAGTCGCCTGTTGCAAATGGAGAAACGCTTTGCACACAAACCTCACCTACATTCACAATACGTCGACTTCATGCACGAGTATCTATCGGACGGTCACATGAGAGAGGTACCTGAAAGGGAACTAAATACTGAGAATGAAGAACAAAAGTATTGTTTGCCTCATCACACTGTGCTCCGGCCATCGAGTATTAGTACAAAACTGCGTGTAGTGTTTGATGGTAGTGCAACACCCGGAAAAGGTAACTCATTGAATGATGAATTATTGATTGGTCCATCACTGCAACAAGATATTAGAAAGATGGAGACGACACAAATTCTGCCTGGTCTCAGATATCCGGAAGATGTACAGACAAATCTTAGTTTCGGAAAATGATGTCGATTATCAGAGGATTCTGTGGCGCGAATCTCCTCAAGATCTTATTAAGGAGTATCAATTACTCACTGTTACATACGGAACTTCTTGCGCTCCATTTCTTGCGATTCGCACTTTACACCAACTTGCAGATGACTCTCACAATGATTTCCCCGTAGAATCGGACATATTGAGACACGACGACTATATGGATGATGTGATGACTGGCAGCTCCACAGAAGAAGATGTTATAATTCTTCAAAATCGCTTAACCGAGTTGTTCCGTCGTGGTGGTTTCTCATTACATAAGTGGTCATCTAATAGTAAATCAGTGCTAAATCAAATTTCTAATAATATTAAAGAGTCTCAAAGTGTTTTGAATATTAAAGTGGAAGACACTATTAAAGCGTTAGGCATCACGTGGAACTCACAAACAGACAACTTTGAACTCTCCCTAAATTTATCCTTTGTAAATAAGGTTGTCACCAAACGAAATGTTTTATCTATAATCGCTAAGACCTTTGACCCCCTAGGTTGGCTAGCACCTGTAATTATTGTGTTAAAAATATTCATGCAGAAATTGTGGCTAGCTGGCTTAGACTGGGACGAAGAGCTTCCACCAGAATTGAAGATTGAATGGTGCACTTACCTTGACAGTCTCACTCACATGCAGACCATTCAATTTCCAAGATGGTTTGGTACCACACATGAAACTACTAGAGTTGAATTACATGGCTTCAGTGATGCATCTTGCGCCGCCTATGGTGGTGTTGTTTATCTCAAGAGTTTGGAACGGCAATGACGTGGTAGTCAATTTGATTATGTCGAAAACACGAGTCGCACCTGTCAAACAAATCTCTTTGCCGCGTCTCGAACTCTGTGGTGCAGTTTTACTCGCCCAGATGTTGAACTGTCTTAAAGACCAACTTAAAATCGATGACAGAGATGTATTCGCTTGGACGGATTCCACGATTGAACAATCAGTGGCGTCATATCGAATCTGCTAACAATCCAGCGGATGCAGCTTCTCGCGGTTTGAGTCCGGCTAACCTACAGCAGTCAGAACTATGGTGGAATGGCCCCAAATTCTTACATCGACCTGATGAAATTATTCGCCATGACTCTAATGTACCTGAAACAGAATTAGAACTGAAGTTAAAGGTTAAATCACACTTTTGCGCTAATAATGATGAACATGACACTTACCTTGGTAAATTTTCCAGTCTTTTAAAGTTGATCCGTGTAACTGCATTCTGTTTGAGGTTCATATACAATTGTAAAGCTAAGGGCTCTAACACGAGCAATCACTCACCATATTTGACTGCAACTGAAATTAAAAATTTCGCGGGTCACTTTACCTTGAAGTTGTACCCCGGTAGATGCCAAAAAACTTGTAAAGCCTACGTGTGTTTGTTCGTATGCACCGTTACAAAGACCCTTCACCTGGAGTTAGTCAGCGACTTAACTTCTGCAGCATTTTTAGCGGCTTTTCGACGTTTCACAGCCCGCCGTGGTCACTGCCAGAACATCTGGAGTGACTGTGGAACCAACTTTGTGGGGGCTTCTAAGGAATTATAGTTAGCCTTTAAAAACTCAAAATCACAAGTTGTAGCGGAGATATCAGAGCTTCTTGCCAATGATCAAACGACTTGGCATTTTATACCTCCTGGTTCTCCTCACTTCGGAGGCCTCTGGGAGGCACAGATGGCACAACCAGAGTTGTCACACTTAGATGCAAAAATAGTTATTTTAAAAGACCTGTTGCTAAATTGTGTCCTCTGCCCCTGAATGCGTGAGGTTATATCGTATTATTCTCTTGTTAAAATTAGCTCTATGTCATGCATTAAAATTATTGTGTTTTAAAGGACCATAATAGTACATAATGTTATTTGATAATATCAACGAAACTCCTTGCTATTGTAACTTCACTTTTTAAAACTGTTCGGCGTTCGGCGCTACTCTTTTGTTTTTTCTCGATCAATATTTTTTACAAAATGTGCGTTCTACAAAATACAATTCTATGAATATTAAAGTTATGTTTTTAATTATTCAAAGACATATAATTATTCAAAGACATAAGATGCAGGATGGCACTGCGCTGTTTTTATAGCTTTTTTTGAACTATAAAACAAACTATTGCACAGCAGTCAAGACACCGGAAATGCCTTGTGTCGTATTACCAATATTACCAGTGTTTCGAAAATCAAAAAAAATAATTATTAAGTTTTAGTTCAAATGTTTGTTATGTACACGTATACTTACAGCAAACTTGTCCTTCAAAACCTGTCTGTCCTTGTCCCTCATTTTAGCGGGCAGTGGTTCATCCAGCACTGTGTGAGCGAGTAACTTGTTCCAACTACATAAAGAAATAAATACAGACATAAGTACAGATAAGTATTCAATTTCACGAAGGGCGTTCGGCTATGAATGTAATGTTCACATCATCACATGCATATTATTTTTATTGTACATAACCTCGGAAACGTTCGTTAAATCGGTCACGCACACTAAAACAATGTACAGTCGCGTAACCTGATAAGTAACCAGGCGCGGTACGGTAAAATTTGGAACTAATTTAGAATAAAGCATAGTTACATAACTCATAACAATTAGCTAAATTCATACAGAACCTTATAGAAAATATATAAATACACTACTTTAAACATACATTATAATTTATGGGTCTTTTTTACTAAAGTTAGTCTAAATATAGAAACACAAATACAAAATGGATTAAACATTGTTGTAGATTTAGAAACAGCGACATCTAGTAGAAAATACATGAATCATTATTACTACAAATTATTTAACATACAATTCAAATATTATTATGACAAATAAAGCTAATGAAAACATTATTAAATATTAATTAAAAAAAACAGTGATAACTCATGCCAAAATAAATTAATCAGTTCTTCATTCTTTATCAGTTATACTTTATTTTTTATAAAAAAAAACTACCTAACAACAAAAATAAAAAGAGAAGGTAGGTAGCTTGACGAATAAAATTACTTGTTGTTCACGTTTCTAACGCTCAAGTATTTTCTTTATTCGTTTCTCAGGTTCCTTATATTTAATTTACTCAAGGCATAATGCACCATTTAAATATGTTGCTCAAAGCAAAAATTATCGTTTTATACGAAGATAATATAAGTATAAGCGAAATTGCAAGACGTCTTCATGTAACGGTGAGTTTTTTAGATTATTTAGATTCATTTCAGATTATTTAGTTTATTCCTTATTCTAATAGATAAAAAATGTGAAATAAAAATTATCGTGGTATTCTGATTTTTGTTACAGCGCAAAACTGTGAAATTGTGGGTTAGGCGTCACGCAGCTACAGGAGACATACAGAGACTTCCTCCTGGCCCCATAGCTAGCATGTTTACACCTGCCTCTTCACGCCATCGAGAGATTATCACCACACATACAGATAATCCATTTGCTTCCACACGCTCAACAGCATCACAACATAACGTGTCTCTGGTTACTGTTCGAAAACATTTACACGCCGGCGGCTTGAAATGTTGCAGACCAGTGCGGAAGATAGCGCTCACAGATGTTCACCGCAGGATTAGGATAAATTTTGCTGAACAGTATTTAAATTTTGATTGGGAAAATAGCATAGTCATATTTAGTGATGAAAAGGCATTTAAGTCTGATAAAGATGGACGTAAAATACTATGGAGAAAAAGAGGTGAGCGTTACAACGAAGCTAATATTCTCCCGTGCAGAGTTAGTGGCCGAATAACTTTGGGTTATTGGGGGTGGATGTCGTCGATGGGTCCTGGTGAGTTAGTAGAAATAGGGGGTCGTCAAACCAGCCAAAACTACTTAGAACTTTTGCGAGATGTAATGATTCCTACAGTGCGGGTTGTATATCTCGATGAGCATATTTTTTTTGTGCATGATAACTGCTCAGTGCATAAAGCAAAAATTGTGAAAGACTGGTTTCGGTTACAGCAAAATGTAACTGTGATTGACTAGCCCTCAAAATGTCCGGACCTAAATCCCATTGAAAATTTGTGGGGTCAAATGATACTCAATTGGGATCCATCGGAAGTTAGAAACAAAAAAAATCTTCACGATTTGGTCATGTCTACATGGGAGTCAATGCGAGGCACTGATATGTGTAAGAATATGGTTGCAGGAATGAGTAACCGACTACGCGAGGTAATTGAAATTAAAGGTGGAAATCTTAAATATTAAATATAGTAAATAAATATAACAGCAATTTTAAATGGTAAATACAAATGCAATAGTATATCAACATAATATATGTAACGCTTCTTCTTTTTTTACATGAAGGTATTTATTAAGGCTACTGTAGGTAGATAATGATAAAAGTGATGGTATTGTTAAAAGTCGGAAAGTTCTTCTGCCGACTTATTATAACATGTTTATTCACTTGATTTTTTATCTACCAACTTTTAGTTAAAATAATAAGGTAATGATTTTATTGAAATTTTAAGTGTTTACATGCATCTTTTGTCAACATATTTTTAAACCTAAAATTAAAGGTTTTTAGAAAACATTACTTTAATACGGTAAATAAAAAATATATGAATGTTGTATGGACAAATAATAAATTAAATTATTGTTCTATACTTGTAAAAATTACACAAAAATTTGCTGTTGTATTGCTGAATAATTTATCTTGTCATATAATGTATTATTTTATTGTCATAAAATATATTATTATGAATAAATGATTAATATAAAATAATATTCATTGTTTTCATTCCCTTTAAATATCTAGTATGTAAAATATATATTATGTTAAAATACACGAATTAAGTGTGAAAAAAAGTATGCCCACGCTGGAAAGCGAACCTGGGTCTCGTAGCTTTCAATGTATAAGTTTATATTGAAGCAATTTTTCCAATTTAAATTAAAATTTCGTGAAAAAAGTATGCCGACGCTGGGAAGCGAACCTGGCCTCACAGGTTTCAATATGTCATTGAAATGAAATAATTCTGCCAATTCTACCATGGCTGGTACACGATGTAGTGTTGAATATCTTGACTGGAATGTGACAAATTATATTTCGAGTAAAAGCATAACAAAATGCTTTATTAGGTCCATTATTTTTAGGTAGATGGCAGCACTTGCCTGGTTACTTACCATGTTACGCCACTGTACATGTGCACGCATTATGACATTGATAGCCGAACGCTCTTCGTGAAATATTTTTCTTTAATGATGATTACCTGATGGTAAGCCGTCACCGTAGCCTATAGTCGCTTGCAATACCGAGGGTATCACTCACGCGTTGCGAACCTTCCCAACCCCCCCAGGTGGAGCTCTGGAGACCTTACTCACCGTAGGAACACAACATGGCCGAGACCAATGCTATTTGGCTACGATACGATGTAAGGTGGAGGTCCTTCCCCAAACGGGCAAGAAAGAGGCGAAGCGGATTATCCGCCCAGCCCTACCTCTCTTAAAATGGAATGTCTGTACCTTATAAATAAAGTCTCTATCCTACCCTATAAACGCGAAAGTTTGTGATGTATGCATGTTTGTTACTCTTTCACGCCAAAATAACTTGATAGATTTGCTTGAACTAAAACCCGTGTACCAAACACGGGTTTTATCTGCATTAATATATTTATAAATAGAACAAATGGGTGTTGATGAAATAGGATATTTCACCTTTGCAAATAGGCGTTCTTGTGCTCCTGGATCATGTCCCGGTAGTTGGCCTCGCACTCCGGCTCCGCCAGCATCAGCACGTCCAGCAAACCGCTGCGCTGCAGACCCTGCAAGGATATACTCATGTTATAAAATGACAAGAAAGGCCGTAACTGGTTTTCTTTCGCCATTTCTTTTACCAGTGGCCATTTCGTTTCCTTAATGGTAGCAGTTTATAGAGTATTTGATTAATTACACAAAATTACAAAAAAAATATTATTTTAATGTAATCTGTGACGAGAGAAAGTGTCTGTGAAAACCTACTCTAAATGAAAGTTTTGAATTTAAAGAGGAAAGATTTGCATTTTTGTTTTTAACGAATAAAATCAAAAATTACTGGATAATCCGCTCCGCATCTTTTTGGCTGTCTGGGGAAGGACCTCCACCTTACAGCAGATCGTAGCCAAATAGCATTGGTCTCGGCCATGTTGTGTTCCTACGGCACAGAACACCCCCAATGGAGACCACATATCAGCCACGGTAACATATTATTTAAAAAATGACGTTTTAATTTACATTTAATATTGTTGGGTTTTACATTATGGAAAGTACGCAATTCAGAGGGCAGGACAAACGTGGACAAGGGTAGCAAGAAACCGAGTGAAGTGGAGGGAGTTATTCCATTAAAACGCAAGAATATTATTGAATGAAAACTGTAGGAGGTTTGCAAAGATATTCAATTTCGAGGTATTATACTTAGTCTGGCCATAAATACTGTTACAACGAAAAATAAACAAAATATTACATTTGAATTTGGAATCTGTCATTTTTATATGATTTTTCATTGTCTTTTCTTATTTTGGCGCCAATACATTGTACAATATTTTGCGATATTAAAATGGAGTGGGGTGATAAAGAGAACCGAATCGCTGTGATTGCATTACACAAAGTAGGTATGGAGCTAAGTGCAATTTTTAAACCTCTCCATACGCTTGGTATTCGTAAAATGTTTGTGTACCGGGTTATTAATAGGTACAATGAGAGCTCCTCTGTTTGTGACAGAAAAAGATCTGGCTGTCCACGTAGTGTTCGTACGAAAAAGGTGGTCAAAGCAGTAAGGGAAAGAATTCGAAGAAATCCGGTCCGAAAGCAAAAGATTTTATCTCGGGAGATGAAGATAGCACCTAGAACCATGTCGCGTATTTTAAAAGATGACTTAGGACTTGTAGCTTATAAGAGACGTACTGGTCATTTCTTAACTGATAATTTAAAAAATAATAGGGTGGTAAAATCGAAAAAACTACTGAAGCGGTACGCAAAAAGGGAAGTCACAGAACATTTTTGTTTACGGATGAGATTTTTTTACAATTGAGCTACAATTTAGCAAACAAAATGACCGTATTTATGCTCAAAGCTCTAAGGAAGCTTCCCAATTAGTCGACAGAGTGCAAAGTGGGCATTACCGGACTTCAGTGATCGTTTGGTGGGGTGTTAGCTATGAAGGAGTGACTGAGCCATACTTTTGTGAAAAAGGTAACAAAACATCGGCACAAGTGTATCAAGATATCATTCTTGAGAAGGTAGTTAAGCCCCTTAACAACTCCATGTTCAATAACCAAGAATGGTCCTTCCAGCAAGACTCGGCGCCGGGTCACAAAGCTCGGTCCACGCAGTTTTGGTTGGAATCGAACGTTTCCGACTTCATTAGAGCTGAAGACTGGCCGTCGTCTAGTCCCGATCTTAAACCGCTGGATTATGATTTATGGTGCGTTTTAGAGAGTACGGTTTGCTCTAAATGCCATGATAATTTGGAGTCCCTAACACAATCCATACGAGTGGCAGTGAAGAATTTTCCCATGGAAAGGTGCGTGTTTCTATTGATAACTGGCTTCAAAGTTTAAAGGACTGTATTGCAGCCAATGGAGACCACTTCGAATAAACCTTTTATATTTTAAATTGTTTTATATTTATGTATTAAACTAACGCATTGTAAAAGTAATAAATGTTATTTATTTGCAATTGAAAAATATAAAAAACTATTTTACAATATTTATGGCAAGACTAGGTATATTCAGTAGCAAAATGGAGCAGTACAACTACTAATATTAATGACACATCCACCAATCAAATTGCACCAATTTGATTTACGACATGACGTGTCCTTGTCCTGCCCAATCAGAACACAGTTCGTTCTCCCCGCACGATGTCGTTTTCAAACAATAAATGGGCATTGCGGACTCTATTGGGGGTGCTCTGTGTCCTACGGTGAGTAAAGTCTCCAGAGCTCCACTTACTTCTGTTGGCAACTCGTGAGTGATACCTCGGTATTGCAAGCGTCTATAGGCTACGGTGATACTTACCATCAGGCGGGCCGTATTCTTATTTGCCACCTTTGTGGTATAAAAAATTTCAAAAATTCTTTCCCCGTTGGGAAGCTATATCCGGGGGTGACATAGACATACATAATAATACATAGAAAACACACAGACCGCAAACGTTTTTGTTTAAACAAAGTACACACCTGCAATAAATATAACGTGTTGTTCAACAAGAATATAGCTTTCAATGCGTCCGGGTACTGCTCGCTCTTGTTCCTCAGCGCGAAGTTGAGTTGAGCGAGCACTTTTCCTGTAAATACAACAAAAACACTTCTTGGTAAACAGACACAACAAAGAAAACAAATGTTTATTGATATTTTGAATTTGAACTATATTGTAACTTATGCATTGGGGCAAGCCCACCACACAGCCACTATCAACAATGGCGACCTCAGATTAACAATAAGCAATGACGTCCCGGGGGAGAAACTACAGCTATCTTGGAACTCATAACGAATTTAATCGGAAAGAAAAATAGACG
Source organism: Endotricha flammealis (assembly GCA_905163395.2). Taxonomy (NCBI): domain Eukaryota; kingdom Metazoa; phylum Arthropoda; class Insecta; order Lepidoptera; family Pyralidae; genus Endotricha; species Endotricha flammealis. The sequence goes on along the minus strand of LR990858.1, from coordinate 1,266,425 downwards.
CGAGTTAGAAGTATTGAAAGGACTTCTATGGATTGTAACTTACGCATATAAATCGCTAAGAGAGCCGCATCCCGGTCGTGCGCAGGCGTCAGCTGCTGCGACGCGCGCACGTACGACGCCTCTGTACTTAACGCCGGCCCTGACAGACGGCGAGTTGCACGATTATATTTTAAAGTTATTAAATAATAAAATCATTAATTTTTGAGTTTAACACACCCATTGGGCACGTAAACACAGTTACTATGTTTTCACAGTTGCAATAAAATCATTATGTAAGGCAAATTTAATGTTATAACTAAAATTGTTGCTGTCGTCAAATTAAGGATTTTTTTTACAATTCGCTGATAAACACGCGTATGATACGAATAAAGAAGTAAAAATGTGATAAAAATCAGCAGTTTGATCATATACTGAGATTTGAGAATTGAGAATCGAATATTTACCAATAGTGTGCACGTGCAGCGCTGCGGCCTGGCAGTGCGCGAGCGCCGCCGCCGCCAGCTGGTGCACCGTGCCGTCCACTGCCGGCGCGGCGCCGTCGTTGCGGACGCCCTCCACCCACTCGTCCAGCGCGCGCAGGCAGTGGTGCGTGGCGGAGGCGACGATGGGCGCGAGCGGCGCGGTGGGCGCGCTGGGCGCGTGCGGCGCGTCGCCCAGGCGCTGCAGCCGCGCCAGCAGCGCCCAGCCCGCGGCCGCCGCGCCCGCCGAGCAGCGCGACGCGCCGCGACGCACGCGCTGGTACGCGCGCTAGTAAAGAAAGTGTTACAGATATTCCATTATTCAAGTTGTAACGTAGTGTGCGTAGCCTCGGAAACGCTCGTAAAATCATCAATTACATGAGCACGTGAAATTTAATATGTGTAATTGTATCATCATTTAGAAAGCAAACAAAATGGCCATCTATAAAAACTGCGCTGCGAACCAACATAATTATGTGAACTATTGTAAACAAGTTACATTATCGCTCAAGTAAAAGAGTACTTTATATTTGGTAGATATAGAAATGTGACAAAAAAAAGCAGTACCTCGACGTCATTAGCCAGCAGTTGAAAGCAGTCCTTGAGCACATGCGCGACGAGGCTGGGCAGGCGCTGCAGCGGCACCAGCCCCAGGAGCTGGCGCTGCTCGTGCCGCGCCAGGCGGGCCAGCGCCGCCGCCAACGAGCCCGCCAGCTCGGCCTCGCACTCCTCCAGGGCTTCACCGCCTTCCTCGCTGTCTGAAATACCACATTCGTCGGGCTGGTCCATAGGCTAAAAGTCACACAGCGGGCGATGGAGAGAGTCATGCTCGGAATAAGACAAGATCCAGACGAAGAAATGCGACGGAGAACCAAAGTTGTCGATATTGCCCTCAAAGTCAACAAGTTGAAATGGCAATGGGCCGTCCACATCTGCCGTACTAGCGATGGCAGGTGGGGGAGGAGTCTTGGATAGATAGATTTCTTAGCCAGTCTGTCAATACTTACATAGTTCATTAACAGATCGCCTCGGTCCAATTGCAAGTCCAGTGGATTCTAAAGTCTGAGAGGCCTTCATCATTATTTTGTTGGCGCGTTTCTCTAACCTGAAAAGATATTACCAAATATCATGTATGGTAACTAAAATTAAAAATTTAATTAAAACTAATAAAGTTAAGTAGATGCTTACGACATTACCTCGCAAATAGCAACAGAAATCTACTAGAAAATTATTATAAACGAAGGATTAGCATAAAATAAAAACTTACACTTTTTGTATTTTACTTGTGCGTCTTTGGTTTGTGCTGTCTGTACGATGCAGTATGTTTTTCGCTCTCTACAAAAATAATATCAATCAACGGTACTGATGATGATATTCGAATTTATATAGCAAAATAAAAAAATAAGTTTACGTGTGTGCATACCATGAGCGGCGAGGCGGCCATCGACCGCTCGCGCAGGTAGTCCCGGAAGGCGGTGAGCGACGACGTGGCGTTGGGCGCGCGCAAGGCCAGCAGCGGCGCCGTCGGCACCCGCCCCGCGGCGCTGAGCCAGCCCGCCGCCGCCCGCAGCGCGTCCCACGCGCCGCCCAAGCCCGAGCCCGACCCGCTGCCGTGCGCGCTCACGCTCACGCTCTCCACGCTCGAGTCTGACGCGAGAACAAACGAACAAACTTACACGATGACCTATCTGTGCAGATCATTCTTCCGCTAGTGTAGTCTATAAAACGGCATGGTTAAGCTGAATTTGATACATTTCTAAAAGAAAAATAAATATTTTTTTTTTACTCCTAACAAATTATACTTTAGAATAGTAATCTTTACCTCTTTCAATTCCTTCAGTGAATAATGAGAGCAATAAAGAACAATTTGTTAAAGATTTATTGTATGCTAGCTCCAGCTTCGCACGAGTTTGTTTGAGAGTTCCCTAATTTAAAAAAATATATAATTACATATAGCCTATGTCCCAAAGGGATAGTGTAGCTTCCCGACAGTAAAAGATTTTTTCAAATTGGTCCAGTAGTTTCGGAGCCTATTCAATGCACACAAACAATCAAAATCTTTCCTCTTTATAATATTTGTAATATATAACTATTAATCTCCAAAACTAAGAACATTCACTGTATCAGTAAGACAGTTAAATTAAATGAAAATTAAAAAAAGATAATGGTACAATTAAAAATGCCATAATTACCTTCCTCTAATGCAATCATATCCATAAGCGTGGTCGGTGAGAGAGGTCTTGTATTTCGACTGAGGAGCTCCTCAAAAGCAGTTTCGAGTTTCAACACACCATTGTTGTAAAGTTGATTCTATGTCGTAAATGTAATGAAATTGAGTAAGATCATACAATTATTGTTAGAAGAAATGCATTGCATGCTACAATGTTGCGAATAGAGAGACGGAATAAGTAAGGAGAAGTAAAAGGAATTGGGCTTCAGGATCTCTCACTCAAAGAATGAAATGCATTGCTGATTTACACCAATAATCTGTGAGACCCCTCTTACATACTTGACAGGCCTGGTGGTAGAGTGGCTAGCAATGGTCACTTTGAACCGAGGGCCGCGCGTTCAAATCCTATGCAAGGCAAACATTTGTGTGCATGAACATATATGTTTGCCTTGGTCTGGCTGGATGTTTTCTATCTATAATAAGCTTTTTTTTATACCATACTAGCTTTTCCGCGCGACTTCGCTCGCGTTAATTTTATGACATAGATCTCGTTTGACAACAAAACAACCCATAGCGCGACTTGTTGCCGCCATCTGTTGGCCGATACAGCGCCCTCTATAGTAGAAAAAAAAAATTCCCATTGGAACGACATACATTCACGGCATAAAAAGTAGCATAAGTTGGGCTCTGTACCCCTAACAATATGTATGCAAATTTTCATAATGATCGGCTGCTTAGTCAAGCCGTGAAGGAATGACAAACAAACAAAGAAACTCACTTTCTCTTTCCCCAGGCAGGCTGCTCCGATTTGAGCGGATTATCCGCTGTGCCCTACCTCTCTTAAAATTATTTACAAAAACAAAAGTATTTATGTGTATTTAACAGCGATCTAGTACCCACAGTACATGCTTAGTTTGGGTCAAAGAATATTTTACACTTCCCTGGTTGAGCTAGCCCATTTTATAAATGCTCTATTACTTCTATGAATGAATGAATATAGAGATATCACTTACAATATTTTCCAATTCCACACTCTGCGGATTGTTCTTGTTAAAATATATTTGGGCTTCAGCCAACTTGTCTAAAGCCTGCAACAAACAATTATAAATAATATTAATCAATCAAATCAAATCAAAATATTTTTATTCAATTACAAGTACTTTCGAATCGTCACTTTTTTCCCTAGCACCAGTTAATTATAAGTGTTTTATGAAAAACATGTAAAAATTTACTTTACTGTAAAGGGACTAATGGGAATAAACGAACAATACTGTTTAAAGTTAATGACACATTAAAATTTAGCTGTATCTTACTTACTTAACTAAAGAAAGGAGAGATAGCTTGAGACTTAGGGTCGGTGCACATATGACGGAAGATCCGTCGAGCGTATTATCGTTTGAATGGTCAACGCACTCGCACCGCATCATCGGTTGAGTGTCGAGGTCGAATGTTTTATTATGAATTTGTCTGATCTGGCGTAACGCAACCGAGTATACGCGACGCATGTTCCGTCACATGTAGAGTTAAAATTAAAATGTGTTTCAGAAACTGGATGCTAAACAATTAATGGTTTATCCTTTCTATCAGTCTAACTTTCCTGTCAACGAACAGTTCAATGGTGAATAGGCTTTAGGGGAACGGTTTCAGAATCATAGGTTGTGGTCAGAAAAAGTAACAAACTTTATCCCCTGCTTCTTAAAAAGTATATTGTGTAAATGAAAAGAATAACAAAATTACCTCCAAGTATATATTCAAAGTATCTGTGCTATTTGTATGGGGTCCGGCCTGGATGAGATCGGCCAGCTCCCTGGACACCATGTAGTAGTTTATCACATGATCCAAGGACTTCACTGTGCGCTCCATATCTATATTAATTAATCTCAATTATTTTTACAACAAATATAAAATACTTTCAACTAGTACATTCTTGTAGTAGTATTTTTTCAATTTTATATAAAATCAAATCCCGTAAACCCTAATCGCGGATTGACCTTGAAATGTGGTTCTTATTGTTATTGTTTTTTTTTATGCCACAAATTTGGCAAACAAGCATACGGCCCGCCTCATGGTAAGCATCACTGTAGCCTATAGGCACTTGCAATACTAGGGGTATCACTCGCGCGTTGCCAACCCTCCCAAACCCCTCAAGAGGGGCTCTGAAGACCTTACTCCCCATAGGAACACAACATGGCCAAGACCAATGCTATTTGGCTACGATCTCTATCTATTGTAAGAGAGACTTGTAACCACGGACATAAAGAAGCAGACATAACATTCCCTATCATAAATCGTTGCAAAAACGCACACTATCAAATGTCACTCACACTGACAGAAATGGGTACTTTTGTACTGCTTGCTTGGGAGCTTTTGTATGAAGCGTTTTTACAATGTATTACACAGCACTTCACACACACATATTTTTGACTATTTGATATTCACTAAATTTTAGTGTTAAATTTCATTTTTTAAACTGAAACAAATCACTATTTGGCACTTATTTTTACCTATGCTACAAATTGCATCTACCAAACCATGTCATGTCTGTTAAATTGTCTCTCTTTAATTGTGATATTGATGAATGGACAAGGTTATACTGAATTTAATTCGCTGAAACCTGACAGCGATGTTTTCAGCTTGAGTCTATGTGTATGTAAAAGTATGTTTAGTCTGCTCCTTTATGTCAGTGCTTGTAACAAATCTCTTTAAAAATAATGAAAAAAAATCCAAATATGATATTTTTTTAGAAAGAAAATTATTCTCACTCTGATGTATATGCTGAAGACGGTGTGTGTCTCCATATAACGGTAGCACAGCAGTCTCCAGTTGCTGCAGTCTCTGCTCACACGCTCCCAACACATTACACACATCCCCTGCTAGAGCAGAGCTGCGGCTTGCTGCTGCCTTCAACTCTTGCATGTTGCTCATCTCCTGGTATTTATAAATAATACTTAATACTTCGTAGGTGAAGGGGATTTATAAAACTTTTTTTATAACATAAGTACAAGTATTAGGTGTTAGCACAGATATTATAATACTTAACGTGCTAGTAAATTTTGTAAAACTAATCTTGTCAAAACGCCCACTTTGATAGTTCAAGGATACAAAATGTAACACATTACTTTAATTAATAATGATCTAGTCTAGAGTCTAACCACAAGAACTTCAAAAAGAACAAACCTTTTTGAGCTTCATTTCTATTTCAAACTTTTTCTCCACAGCCAGCATTTTGACTGTATATTGGTAGGTCGATGTGAACTACAATAATTATTACGCCACGGTACACTTGAAATCAGACAAACTTTAACTTGGTATTAAAAATATTAAATGTTTTTCCACTTTCCAATCAGAGAAAATGTAGGTACCTAATTTGTTTTATTTTTCACTTTACTACATAACATCTACTCTACCATCCAGTTTATTTTCAATTGTCAATGTCATTGGTGTCAAAAGTACGAAACTTATTTTTTTTTACTAGCTTTACATCCTCTAACGACAGATATCGTAAAGCCCGGTTTACGTTTTGAGAAGTAACAAGTGAGAAGTGAAACAACTGACAAATGAGAAGTGACAAATAACAAGTAGGTGTTTACACATCTGACAAGTAGAATGCTAAGTAGCTTCAAATACGTTTAGTACACGTTGTTTTCGAACCGCATAGAGGTCTTCACTTCTAGCAAATTGAGGTTAAAAACTCAAAGCTCATCGTAGGTGGCGTTACTGTTGAGTGTTCCAAAAACCTGCCATATTGGTTCACTGTTTATGTTTGATGTGAGAGTAATTGTTAAAAATCATAGAAATGTATGCGACCTGTAATTACGATTGAAGGAGGAACTGCGGAAACGGGAAGCAAAGACCATTGGCAAAAAAGCCTTATTAATCGATGTTAATGTTTACTTATGCGTGGATGGGACAAGGATAATATATACGGTTTTCTTCATATTAAAAGATTTATTCGCCTTACACAGACAGTCTACAATAGATAGAGGAAACGGAAGGTAACAAATTTCCACAGACATTATTATTTTATTTTATTTATTAAGGCATAGGCCAAAATGCCATCCGCCTGAACAGATACAGTATTACATTAGAACAATATTATATTACACAAGATACAGTATCCTTAATTCTATATTTACATAACAACGTAATTAAAATGAAAAGATAAAATAAAATAAAAACGAATTTAAAAAAAAAGAGAAAAAGGAAAACAGGACAACCCTGTAGCAGGAAAGACAAAACAGACCTTCCTTCCAACTACAAGGATCCCGCAGTATTAACTAAATAATCGTATATGCATGAATACACCTGGACATGCCTCAGCATCTCCGTGACCGAAGAGAAGGCTAATCCCAACCTCTCCCGACACATACCCATAAAAACTTCCCGCTGAGAAGAAAATTCGGAACAAACAAAAAATATATGGTGCAAGCATCGAAATAATATTACTACGTATAGAACGGACACCGCGAACAAAATTTTTGTCCCCATACGTTGAGGCCAATAGACATCAACTCGTTTATGACTCGTTTAGAAACTTGCCGACGCTCATCGTGATTGGTCCTCGGATTTATGTCAAAAAAATAATTAAAAAATGCCGTCATGTTCAATAAAAACTTGCAAAAACCGTTCAACAGTAAGGAAGAAAGATAGCGGCGTCACTTATCATCGGTAAGTATACAAAAAATTAAGTAAAACCAACCAAAACAATTTTTTTTCATTATTTTCTATTGCATCATGATTGCATCCGCCATTTCTATGTGAAAATCATAGATTATCAAAAAGTAATCGTACAGATGGGATACGTAGGTACTAAGCGTGAGTCAATTTTATAATATAATTTAGGTACTTATTTTTGAAAATATTTTTGCTTTTTTTTTAACCGACTTCAAAAAAGGAGGTTCTATGTTTCATTGTTTTTTTTTGGAGGTCCGCCGATTACTCCAATTGTGGACCGATTTTCAAAATTCTTTTTTTATTCATAAGTGCATACTCCCAAGTTGTCACCAATTCAGGATCTGATGATGGGAATTCCAGGAAAATCGAGGGCAACCCTCAAATTTCATGGGCACGTATAACGCGTTACTTATGTTGTCGTAAGCTATTCATGTATTTACGTCTGGAAGTCATCCTCCCATGCTGCTGAGATGCCTGAGATGATGATCTAGCTAGGTGGTCGCATCCGCCTGACACCGACTTCATTGATGAGTACTTTGATACTATATGGTAACCAGGGTCTGATGATGGAGCTGGAAGGTGACCATAGTAACTCCGTAATTAAACGACACAACCCCATCGAGTTTGGGCTCGTTTGATTAGTCTTGACGAGTACTTTGATACTATATGGTAACCGGGTTCTGATGATGGAGCTGGAGCGTGATAATAAAAAGCGTAAGATTCCCTAACCATTACAAAATATTCAAAAATGCACAACGTTGATGTTTAAGTTTGTCACTCCTGCCGGCACTCCCGGAGTGTCACAGCGCTCAAGGTATCTTTATAATCATCGCGTCAATTTACAGCGGAAATTACAAAATATTTTTATATAGTAGGTATAAAATATGTAAATGTGGATAAAGTTACTAACTAAGTAAAAAAATAGTTTCTAGAAAATAAAAAGAAGGAAAACGAAACAGCATTTTAAATTTCGACCAACCGTTTTCGAACAAATAAAATTTCATTATAAAGTTAGTTTTGATTTAATCTCAGTTTATTTTTGACTAATATTTAGTTAAGAACAAAAATGTAATGTAGCTTCCTACCTATAAAGCTAATATTATAAAGTTTATTCTATTAAGTAAAATAAAATATTGTAATAAAATAAAATAATCAATTAGATGTCCAATAGGCAGAATATAAACAAAGTGTCGCCCCTGCGTAGTAATGTCATATTCTATGACTCGGTTGGGGGCGGGGCCAGGGAGGGGCACGCCCCTCACGGCCGAACGCGGCGCCAAAATTTGAAGGCGCTGTCATTTCTATGTAATATTATTTCGATGGGTGCAAGTCACAGAAACTACAATCATTACAAAAGTGACAAGATGAGTTAGTAACAAGATTAATACGGTATAAATGAGCGGGGAATTTACAATGACCTATTCGCAATCTGCTTAGAGTGGTTATAAAGTGCCTACCAGGGTACCGCGTATAAGCCTCGAACCAGGCCTTAGAAGAAGGCTTAGACACAACAGCCTCCAACCATTGACCCTTAACAATTCTAGTAAGTTCTAAGTCCGTGGACCAGCGTTGAATCATTATTGACTTCAAGTACGGAACCAAATCAGAGGAAGGTACTCTGTAATTAGTAAACGTCAAGGAATTAGAAGACCTGGCCAAAGTATCCACTATCTCATTTCCCAGAATTCCTGAATGTCCAGGAACCCAAGAAAACTCAACAGAGACACCAATTTTACAAAGATGAAAAATAAACTTTTTAATTTCAAGAATTAGATAACTGCATTTGACAGATATCTGCTTCGCACTTAAAGCCAACAAAACACTCAAGGAATCTGATAAAATTAAAATATGCTTATGAGTATCGTACTTATGATCTAAGACATATTCCAGAGCATGTAAAATAGCCAAAGCCTCTGCCGAAAATACAGAAAAGTAATTGTTACATTTAAGTACCTTACCATATTTCAGAAAGGAGTCGTAAAAAGCCAAACTAGTACATTTCGTAGACTTAGAACCATCAGTATAAATTTTAATAAATTTCGATTTAGAGCTCAAAAATTCCAAAAACTCAGCATTATTTTTAAATTTCGTAAGATTAATTGAGACATGACTAAAGTTAATAAAATAATCTAAACTGTAACAAGGTGGATTACTAGACCAATAAACTACGTCCTGAAATTCAAAGTTCAAATATGATATGGAGGTACCCATGTTAGTATCTTCCAAATAATAGTCAATATTATTATAGTTAGGTATAACAAAATTTTCCAAAAAACGACATATCACCGGATTATCATTGCTTATCAATTTCAAACACATTTTGTCAATAAGATAATATCTTCTAATTCGTAAAGGCACAATTCCAGTCTCCACCTCAAGAGAATTAATAGGAGACGATATCATGGCTCCACATATAATTCGCAAAGCTTTATTTTGAATGATATCCAATCTTCTTAATAATTTAGAGGACGCATCAGAATAAAACATACAGCCGTAATCAAAATGACTACGAACAGTTGCAATATAAAGAGTTTTCAGAGTTTTAGGATCAGACCCCCACCTGAGACCAACCAAAGATTTCATAATATTAAGACCTAGCTCAGTCTTCTTACACAGTAAATCGATATGAGGATTCCAAGAGAGTTTAGAATCCAAAATGATTCCCAAGTATTTAATATGAGATTGAGCAGGAATCAACACATTACCGTAAAGGACAGAAGAACAAAGGTAAGTATACTGTTTAGAAAAAAGAATAACTGAGCTCTTATCTACATTTACTTCCAGTTTCAAATGTTCATTCAGCAAATCATGAAGCGTTCTCAAACAAGAGTTCAGTATCAACTCACCCTCCGCAACATTATCACACTGAGTATATAAGACAAGATCATCAGCAAAAAATAAATAATTTACTGATTTAGGAATCAATTTCATAAGATTTACCAAACTAAGAATAAATATAAGGGGCGATACTACAGATCCCTGAGGAGTACCTTTGTTTGTACTTCTAGGACCATGCAACCTGTCTCCGATTTTCAAATAAACATTGCGGTTGCTCAGGAAGTTATGGATCCAGTGTAGAACATGACCAGGGAATCCTAAAGAATGTAAACTCTTAATCAAATACAAGTGATCTATGTTATCAAACGCACCTTTTATATCTAGAAAAACAGCTAACGTAGATTTGTCACACAGGAAACTGTTACGAATGTCACCTATTAAGCAGCTAAGACTATCCATTGTACTCCTGCCCTTACGAAAACCCGACTGATTATGAGGAATTAAAGATTGACTTTCCACATACCAATCTAATCGGGTTTTTAACATTGTTTCAAAAACTTTGGAGAAGCAAGAAGTAAGAGAGATGGGCCTATAAGAATCTACACTGTTAGGATCTTTATATGGTTTTAAAATAGGAACAACATATTGTTTTTTCCAGCTTTCAGGAATAACATTTACGATCCAGAGCTGGTTGAATATTTGCAATAATAATAATTTAGCACTTCTAGGTAAATTTTGAATAACAGAATACGGAATTAAGTCAGGGCCAGGTGATGTATCTTTTTTGTTCAATAAAGAAGTCTCAAATTCACTGAAATTAAAAGGAGAAGTCATCCACTGGGCAGATTCACAACCGTTAGAAGAGAAAAGATTTAATAATAAACTGGAGGTCTGTTCATTAGTAATAGGGGTAATTTTTTCAAGGAACAAAGATGCTGAATTCTCATCATCAAGAAAAGATGTTTGTTTAGATGAGTCGAGACGACTAAACTTAAATCTACGGATATGATTCCAAATTATTTGCGAAGGAGTCATCCGATTAAAAGAAGAGCATAAATCATGCCAATGAAGTCTTTTCTGTTCTAGAATAGTCTTCTTCTTTTTAGCGTTAAATTGTTTAAATAAAATATAATTTTCTGCGCTAGGAAATCTTTTAAAAGAGTTATACGCTAATTTAGCTTGATTAACAGCCGATGCACAAGTTTCGTTCCACCAGACCGAAACTTTCTTATTTTTATTAGGGCAAACGGGAAATTTAAAAGGGGCAACTTTAACTAAAATGTCATTCAAAATTTGAATGAAATTGTTGTAATTTTTGACAACAGGACTATTATTTGTATTAAAATTAGAGAAAGAGCTTTCACATAGTTTCGAAAACTCAACCCAGTCTATTTTCTTAAAGTTTAAATATTTAAAAAGTGGTAAAACATCAGTAGGCACTTCACTCCGTCTACTTATCAACTTAGAGGGCGCACTGTACTGGACGGATATGAGAAGAGGAAAGTGATTGCTGCCTAACAGATCATCCAAAACAGAAAAGGAACAACTAGAACTAACGGATTGTGAAGCAAAAACAAGATCCAATACATTACCATCTTGTCCAAAAGCAGGAAAAGTAGTAATATTGTGATCATTCAAACAAACCAAACTCTGAGAATCTGAAAAAGAGTAGATGATATTACCTCTGACATCATTCGCCTTACTTCCCCAGGAGGAGTGGCGCGCATTGAAATCACCTATTATCAAAAAATGTTTAGATGATAATTTGGAAAAGGAGTCAGTTAATTGATTAATGTTGAACTGACCATTAGGAGGAGGAGGACTATAAGCACATAATATGTCTAAGTAAGATTGGCCTAAATGTACAGAAATGATAATATTTTGGAAATCATATGAGAAAAAGGAATCAATTACTTTATATTTATACTTTTTACTAATGGCCACAGCAATTCCTCCATGAGGCCGATCAGAATCTCTACGAATAATTTGATAACCAGGTAACTTAAAAATCTTATCAGCATTTAACCAAGTTTCATTAAGTAATATAATGTCAACATGAGTCGGAAAATTAATTAAAAAGTTTCTTAATTCAAAAACGTTGGAAAGAATACTTCTAGAATTCCAGTGTATAATATTTAAACTTTGAACAAGATCCATGTTAGATGTTAGAAAAATTGGTAATTAGCAATTCCTTGATGACTTTACTTGAAATATTAGAGGTAGAAGGGCTAGGAGAGTCCTTTTTTCCGATTACCAACTTCACCAACTCAACAACTGTCTTAGTAATGGCATTCAGGACCATATCCGAATTCAGGATATCAGAGGCCAAGGCTCTTTTATGAGGAGTTGAGGAAGGTTTAATATTAGGCGTAGAACTAATGGGTGCCGACAACTGAGTTATGGGACATGTAATTTCTTCGTTGGTTCTGGCAGTTATTGCAGCATAAGATACACCCATTATTCTACTCCTAACTTGGTTTAATTTATCAGCTTTCTTAGGACAATTACTAGACACAGCAGGATGAGCACCATTGCAATTAATACATTTAACATTGCTAACGTTAGAACAGTCTTTAAAGAAGTGATTACCCGCACATATTGAGCACACCTGTTCCTTTTTGCAGGAGCTGCGACCGTGACCAAAGCCATAGCATACAAAGCATTGCAAGGGAGGACGAATATAATTTTGTACATCAAACCACATGTGGTCTAGGGTCACATGGTCAGGACGGCTGGCGGACAGGAACGTGACTAAAACTGTGGACAATGGAAGAAAACTGCCATCACTTTGCCGCTTCATAAATCTTTTGACTCCAACAACTTCCGAAGAAGCCTTGCAATTGTCCAACATCTCCTCCTCCGTTATCTCAATAGGCACCCTCATGATGCCCTGGCTCTCCAGGGCGTTAGCAGGAATCCGGGCAGCCCAGTTGTATTTTTGTAATAAAGTTAAGTTCAAAATGAAGTCGTTAGCAGTTTTATTTGTATGAAACATTAACTTTAGCAATTTAGGGCTAGCCATTTTCAAGTGTAGTATTCCGGGAACGCTTTTCAGAACACCATTAACCTCAACGATGTTTAAATTACTGCCATCACAAGAAGTTAGAAGGACTAAATAATCCGATTTGGTATCTGCAGGGTACAGGTGGGTAAACTCTTTGAAGACCCCTTTTTTGGTGCGCGAATACTTAGGCGCCATTTTATTTCCGGGCTCCTCCTGAGAATCGGAAAAAGTCATTTTTCTTTTCGCGGGTTTGTTACCGCCACTGCATTCGTTCATTATAGATATAATATGTGTACAATATAAATTTAAATAAAATTAATTAAAGTTTAATTTTTTCAAATTCCCGCTCAAAAAAAAAGTTTCCACACCTTTCCACAGACAATTAAATACACAAAAGCCACTGTGTTGCCACATATAAAAATGCCATTTAACATCCCCCTCAAGGGTAAGTTTTTAAACTTATACTTGAACCGAACAAATTCTGCGTTTGGCAACACTGAGACCTTACATATTTCTTGGCAACATTATTCTAACGTTGTCAAAATGAAATGACATAAGAAACGTCAACATGAAATGACATAAGAAACGTCAACAAGTTTCTAACCTAAAAGAAATGAACTTGATTCGAGATCGCCGCCTTGTCAACGAAGGTCGTCAAGATGGCGACCTCGGATCCTCACCGTACCACGTTGCCTTTTTAAAGTGTACTTTTTAGTCAAAAAGTGTTCATTTAAAATACTCGACATTGGCGAAATTGTCTATGTGTCGTTATGACACGACAGAAACGCCATTAATTAAGAAAAGAAAGAAGAAAGATGAACTTCAACAAAAAAAAAAACAAAGTAATTTTCACTGAAAACACAAATAACTTGTTACACTGCTATCAAAAGGAATATAAATCTACATATTAATGTATAAAGCAGTGTCTAAACCTAAACAGAAGAGAAAACCACTACCACATAAGTTTCTCATTCCTTCCTACATTGAAAGTTTAAAAAGAACTTTAATTTATTATCCTACCACATTTATGTCTTAAGTATAGAGAGTTTTATTAGTTAACTTATAAAATCCTAAGCTTCAGCACAAAATAATTATGTTTTACATTGTCTAAGGATTTGGTGAAAATGTCAGCAATATTTTCACTTGTAGGCACATATGAGACTGAAATTAACCTTTTATTGATATAATCTTTAATGAAATTGTATTTAATATCTATATGTTTGGTGCGCTTGCTATTTTCACAACACTCTATCATTTTAATAGCGCTTTGGTTGTCAATCAACACATATGACTCAATGACCTCATGAGTGAAATCTTTTACAATACCTTGTAGATATAGAAGTTCTGCAGCAGTCATGGATGCTGCCACGAACTCTGCCTCTGCTGTTGACAATGCTACAGTTGATTGTTTCTTTGAAAACCAAGAAATTAAGTCATTACAGTGAAAGATAGCACTACCACTTACACTTTTGCGGTCTGACAAGTCTGATCCCCAATCAGCATCGCTGTATGCAATAAGTTGACTTGATTCATTGCTCCTAGTGTATGTGAGACACTTACCTGAGGTTTCTTTTAAATATCGCAGAACGCGTTTAGCCGCTGTCCACAGTGATTGAGTTGGCTTGTCTAAATACTTACTTAGATATGATGTAGTGAAAGCTATATCCGGTCTTGAGGTATTTGCTAGGTAAATTAGTGATCCAATCAGTTCACGATATGGTACATTGTTCATTATTTCTTCTCCAGTTTCAGTGTTTCCTTTTTCCATTGGTGTTTTCGCCCCTTTACACTCTCTCATACCAAACTTTTCTAGGATTTTATTGATCATTTTTTCTTGTCTTATTAGTATTTTGTCCCCTTCTCTCAATATTTCCATTCCTAAGTATTCTTTAATTTCTCCTAAGTTTCTGATCCTGAATTCTTCTTTTAGCTTTTGAATAATATGTTCGCAATTTCCCATAATGATAATGTCGTCGACCCAAACTAATAACCAAGTGTCATCATCGTAGTATAAGCAATAGTCATAATCGGATTGTTTTAAACCTTGTTCGATTAAAGTTTTGTGTAGTCGTTCGTTCCAGCATTTAGGCGCTTCTCTTAATCCATATAGTGCCTTTTTAAGTTTCAAAACCTTTCCTTTTGTAACTTTTACTCCTTCTGGTGGCTTTATGTAGATTTCTTCAGATAAATGACCATTTAAGAATGCTGTTGGAACATCAAGTTGTTTTATGGAAAGACCTTTTTGTACTGCTTGGCTAAACATTAATCTGACCGTTGACATTCTTGCAACTGGTGAATAAACATTATATTTGCTGTCTACTTGAAAACCTTTAGCGACCAATCTTGCTTTTTTCTTTCCGTCTTGTTTAGTTTTGAAAACCCATTTTGTGTCAATGGCCCTCTTGTCATTAGGTAAGGTAGCTTCTTCCCAAGTATTTAGTTCTTCTAGCGAGTTGATTTCATCACTTACTGCTTTCTTCCAGCCTTCTTCTTTCACTGCTTCTACGAATGTTTGCGGTTCCATTAATAAACAGTATGCTATATCTAAACTCTCATAATCATTTGTCACATATTCTTTGAGATATGCCGGTGGTCTTCTTTCTCTGATGTTTCTTGTTTGTGTTACGTTCTGGTTGTCCCTTTGTTCATTTTCTTCTCTTTCTTTGTCTTTTTCTGGTAGTGTTTCTTCTTCATATTGAATTCTGTGGGTATTACTTTCTATTTCTGATTTTTGCTTGTAGTAGACATCATTTTCATTAAATCTAACATCACGAGAGATTACTATTTCATTAGTTTCAGGATTCCATAATCGATAGCCATTCGGTGCATATCCAACAAATCTCATTACCTCTGCTCTGTCTTCAAATTTTTGTCCTTTTGGTAAAGTTACTGCCCAAGCTTTGCATCCAAATACTCTTAGTTGTGACAATTCTAGCTTGCTGTGCATTATTTTCTCTGGTATACGAAATCCTATGGCTGAAGATGGGCATCTGTTTAATTGATATGCCGAGTTTGCAACTGCTTCACCCCACAAGTACTTCGGTAAGTTTGATGCTATTAGTTGAGTTCTAGCTTTATTATATAGTGTCCGATTCATTCTTTCAGCTTTTCCATTACTTTGAGGAGAGTATGGTTGGGTATATTGCATTATGATTCCTTTTTCTTTACTGAAAGCATCTATTTTTCTGTTTTTAAACTCACCTCCGTTATCACATCTTACGTTTGACACTCTTATCCCTTTTTGGTTTTCTAATTTATTTATGTAATTTATTAATTGATCAGTAGCTTCAGATTTATTATGTAAAAGGTATACTGTTACGAAATGAGAGTAGTCGTCTAGTATTACTTGATAATACAACTCACCTTTGATGTTTGGAATGTTCACAGGTCCCGCGACATCGGTGTGTAAAAGTTCTCCAACTCTACTTGACTGTGCTCTCTGTATACGTGTAAATGGTAAACGAGTAGAAGTACCCCTGACACATGACTCACAAGTTTCTTTACTTACAGGTAATCCCATGGTGTGCAGACTCCGACGGTTCACATGTCCGAGACGAAGATGCCACAAGTTGCTGTTATCAGCATTCATGTTACCTGAAATTTCTATATTTATGTGTGCTTTTAGAATATATAGTTTACCTATGTTTTCTCCTGTAATAGCTTTATTTGTGTTGTGTTTTTTGATTATTACTCCATTTTCATTAAAGATTATAATTATCATGATTTTGTGCTATTTTCTTCACTGAAAGTAGATTAAATGTTAAACCTTTTACAATTAGTGCCTCAAATTGAATATTGCTACCATTCATAAATAATCTTATGAAACCTTTCTTATTTGTAGTAATGAATTGACCATTAGCAGTATATATTTTCTTTTCTGGAATGCTAGTGATATTTGTCATATATTTCTCATAACAATCTCTAATTAAGTGGTCGGTACAACCTGAATCTATAACAAAGTCTATTGATAAATCACCATAACAATTGTTACAAAATTGTTCCTGTTCCTGCTCACAAAAATAAAATGTATAGTCATCACCTGGAAAGTCGTCATTCGCTGAATGTACCTGCCTTCTATCATATTGATTTCCTCCTCTTCTTCCACCGAATCTCCCACGATAACCACGTCTTTGTCCTTGACCTCCGTTTTGGTTTATTCCATGTATATATATTCCTTGCATATCTCCTTGTCCTTGTGTGTCTCCTTGTCCATATCCTGTCCTGTAGTATCTCCTTCCTCGAGTCGATCGTCCTCTGCCCGTGTGACATTGACTGGCTATATGTCCCGGCTTGTTGCAACGGTAACATAGAAATGACTGTTCCTCTGTTGTTCCTCTAGATTTTATTTTTAGTTCCTCGTCTAGTAGCCTCGCCTTGACAAAATCGAGTTTCACTTCAGAAATTGTCTCTATTGCCGTAATGACTGTATCATAAGTCGGTGGTAATCCTGTCAGTAAGTAGCATATCTTGTCTGTTTCATCAACTTTATCACTTGCTGATTCAAGTTCTCTTATCATTCCGTCAAATTTTGAGAAGTATTCTTCTAGATTTTGTTCTTCATATTTGATGTTTGTCAACTTTCTTCTTAGATAGATCTTCGAAACTATTGACTGTCTCTGAAAAGTGTTCGATAGTTTTTGTAACATTTCCTTTGCAGTCTTGCATTCCTTTATTATATTGAGGTGTTTGTCAGTCAAGCATTGTACAATGATATTCTTTGCTTTAGCTTCTTCCTGTACGTTTATCTCCTTAACATCGCTTTCGAGTACATGACTGAGCGATTTTTCCGCTAGTAAGCATTTCACCCTGTACAACCAATTATCATAACTTGTGTTTTGCAAAATTGGACACGCTGAAGCCAACGCCATGTTGTAGCGTGCTTTTGATATTTTTGCAAACTCTGATCTTGCACTTTTATTATTGTTTTTCCACGCTCTTTTCTTATTACATCCATTTGCCCATAACCTGTTAATGTTTACTTATGCGTGGATGGGACAAGGATAATATATACGGTTTTCTTCATATTAAAAGATTTATTCGCCTTACACAGACAGTCTACAATAGATAGAGGAAACGGAAGGTAACAAATTTCCACAGACAATTAAATACACAAAAGCCACTGTGTTGCCACATATAAAAATGCCATTTAACAATCGAAAGGTAAATAACAGGCATTATTGTGATTTGTAGGTTATGCTGTGTTCTTTTTATTTATTTCAATTTCTTTTTGTAGACTGGAGGCGTACGATGGAAATAACCTCATCGAAGTTGAAGACGAACTTAAGGATCATATTCCTGAAATTTCTACCATGGATAAGTTCAGAGATATTAATTCCAGCAATAATCTACCACCACTCTATAAACTCCATTCAAGAGTTTGCAGACAGGTAACAAACCATACATTCATGATTTCCTTATTGTTCCTTGTTATTTAATGTTTCAGATAGAATTAGACATTTAATGACATACATGTTGTTTCAGATTTCAAGCAACACTAAACGGGAGATACACTACTGTATGAAAGTAGAAGCTTAATAACCGTCAGAGTTGCCTTTGAGGAAAGTTATATTTATTTCCATGCGCAATGCAGAAATGAAGAAGCTTCTTTATATCGTTCTGTTAAAAATGGATAATAGTGGCATGATAGTGGAGTCACTGAATGTGCAGCTGAAAAAGGAGTAGAAGCACAATTGATGACATTTAAAAAACCGAATAAAGTATTCTATAATTCCCCGATGTTTGGTTTAGGTTAAGTGAAAGTTAGGTAGGTTAGGTTATGAGGTGGCAGTCAGTCAGGTTTTTAGTAGGTATACCCCAAGTGGAGAGGGGGAGCCCGACATACCCCCGCCGCTCCACAAGCGGCCAGGCATGCAGCAATGCATTTTCCTGACTTAAAACAAAAAAAAAAGGTTAGAACATGACAAACAACGCATGAGCCGAGTGAGCGAAGCGAGCGTGCCGCGGTAGCGGCCGGCGAAGTGCCAGAAGCGAATCGCACTCATCGAGTTAAATTTTTTAAAATTTAAGGAGTTAAATTATGTTTAAATATCGATAAACCATTATAAAGGTGATTATGACTAAAGTACTTCCTGTTTTACCAGGAAAATATAATGGACAATTATGAAGGATATGTCAAAATCCTAGCAGTTTCTCCTGTACTACTAGTAGTAAAATAGCTCATCTCCAAGTAATCAAACCTTTTTTTTTTTTTTTTTTTTTTATATTATCGTCAGAAAAATGCTTTGCAGCAGCCCCACCGCCCGGGGAATATGCGGTGGGGACTGTGGGACTTACCACTAAAAAACTGACGGGATGCCACTCGCCCCCTAAGTGACGGGGCCACGGGTACTGTGATACATCCGCGACCCCGCCAGGGCCGTCCGGCCAAAGTTAAACTGGCCGGACCCGCTCTCCCCGGAACGCCCCGTCAGCAGCACACCGCATCCAGGTGCACTGCCGACACCGAGGACCATTGCCCCCTCAAGACGACGGGCCTTCCCCGGCTCGCCGTCTCGGCTGGGCAAGGGTCCCCTCCATCTCTGCGGTCGCAACAACGTGCGACCGCTGGCCGGGCTCAGCGAGCCGCCGGCCCCTCTTCTTCAATTTTTTAACGAGGTTTTCTTCCTCCACCGCGCCTCCTGCGCCACTCCAAGTGCCACAGCGTCCACTACGTACTTAGTGGACTCTGTGACACTTTGCGCCACCGCGCACTCCCTCTTCCAGGGTGGTCTCATTCGCCCATGTGACCCAACCCTTAACGCCCCCCGCAGTGTCTGGGTTGGCGAGACCCAGTGTCTGCAGGGCCTCCGCGTTCCACCATACGGAGGTCGCCCCCGGTATCAACGGGTGGAGTAGGCCCGGACACCAGTCGGGGCGAAGACGCTTTTGGGGAGGATCAGCGAGCGAACGAGTCCACCACCGCTCATCATACAGCCGGCCGAGCCAAGCGCGGCCGGCTCCACCTCTTGTTTTTTAACGAGGTTGTCTCCTCAGTCGCTCCACCCCCAGCACCAGTACGGATGCAAGGGGGAGCGGATTTGTCCGCATCCCACGTACTCCATCCAAGGTAGGAGCACGGGGAGCAGACCCACCGCGTCGGGAATTTGGCCGTCGGCAAGTAATTCCAGAGTTGGGTCCAGAAACTAAGGAATTACTCGCCGACGTTACCAGGGTGGACCGCGTGGAGGTATCCCAACTCCCCACCCCAAGTAATCAAACCTGCCAATCCATATGCTATTGAAATGGACCATGATTACTTGGAAATATTTTCTTATACCTATAAGTATTACCTTTGTAAAGTTTTTGTTAAACCTATTTTTAAACCGGATACCACGCAATAATGCGTAAAAAAAAACAGCCTCTTTACTGCAGCGTGTCCGCAACAGCAACAACAGCATCCTGAACGCAATTGCGTCTAGGTATGACTGTCCCATACTTAGACACTGGGTGGGGATTGTGTTAGGCACGGTCCGGTAAATAAAAATAATAATAAAAACCATATTTAGGCTAAGTACTAATAATACTAATATAAATAGTAAGAAAATTTGTTACTAATATACTTAAATTTTATGAGCTAATTTTTGCTTGAAATAAATAATTTTATTTTTTATTTTTATTAAACCACAAATTTTTAACAAATATCTGTATAAAAATTATGATTTTTGATTATGACAGTGCAATAAAACAAAATGAATACCTAGTTTAAATAGTTTTATTTTCTTATACCTATGAGTATTACATAATACACTCTAAAATTGCAGCATATATGACACACAAAATATGTTTTTGAAGCCAGAGGTGTACTATGAATTTCTGTAATCAGCATCACATTTATTTTGAGTTTGGACCCTGCTAGACCCAGGAGGATCAGTAAAAGTTTCATTAGCATCACATTCATTTTGAGTTTGGATCCCATTAGGTCCTGGAATTGGATCACCACGAGACGTTTCAATACACCGTTTCATGCAACTTCTATAAGGGTTAACAGATTTGATTTAATATAGAGGGCACAGCACTTTTCTTTAATGTTCGGTATAAATTTTCATTGTCTGTTAATTATTTTTAATATTATAATCTTTAAGTCTATAATTAACTTTTAAAAAAAAAAACGACTTCAAATGTTTTTTTTATTATTAAATTTAAATGGGACCACCCTTGAGGTATTACTTATAAGCCGAAAAAGATTTGTTGAAATCGGTTCATAATTGGCGGAGTTATCGCGTAACAAACATAGAAAAAAAAAAAAAACATACGGGTCGAATTGAGAACCTCCTCCTTTTTTGAAGTCGGTTGAAAATGGGCAGCACATAACCTCGACCATTTACTGGATTTCCAATTTTTCCTTCGAAGAGCCTTTTCCCACAGTTTTATTCGTTTTATTTCTTTGGAAAATAAATGGATCCCCACATTTTTACAATCGATAGCTGCACAATGAGTCATATTTCGGAATTATTTAGAAAACAAATATGATGTTTACAAAAATAGTATGGAAAATGACATCTAGCTGTCAAATGTTTGGAACACTCGACAAAGCGACATCTGAAGTGATCAAAAGGCAGTTTTTAACCTCATTATAATACTCTCTGACTTTAGAATTTCCAAAAACTTTTTTTATATTTAGGCAATGGCCATATCCAAAAATAATTAAGAATTTCTTCCAAAAACAATTTCCGCTCCTAATTTACCGAAAACAAAACGCGAGAAGGGCGAGAGCGGAAGGGCGCGGGGCGCGATGGGCGAGTGAGGGGAAGGCGCAGGTAGCGGGTAGCGCGGGGCAGAGTTCCTTGTCATGGCGTATCCACACTATTCCACAAGCTCGGCTCGGCAAACAACTGCGAAAAGCGAACACAAACAGCAAACACGAACGTGTGGACAGCTGTTTGTCTGTTTTTGTTTGTGTTTGCGAGTGTTCGGCGTCGGTGTCGGTTTTTGTGCACGAATCAAAAAAGGGTGTTCGATGAACATATACACGCTTGTAAAGCAGTCAGTAGTAATTGCTAGACGAAAGCTTTGTTTTCTTCTTTTCTGATTATTATTTATAAGTAATTTGTAAAAATTATTTAACTAAAATAATTATCTAGGTACTATTTTTTATTTATTTAATTTTATATATTAGGGTATCTAATCCTAGTTTTTTATTAAATTAGGAATAATTTTATTTATTGATTACAATTTTTTTTTCATTTTATCTTTTAATTTTGAGCTTTTTTCCACAGTAGTTTTTAGGCTAACTAGCCGTTCATATTTTGAAAGAAAAATTTCACCCCCAAGGTGGGATTCGAACCCACGATCCCTCGATATCCGGCCGAGTGCTCTCCTCCTTTTTAGTTTAATTTCACTTTCCTTTTTTTTATAAAAATAAGTCATGCCAAAAGTGATCGCTGCCACCACAAGTTCGTCGTCCGGAATGTTTACTAAACCGGCATAGACTGGCACGTTCGCCAAGCGTGTGGATGGATACCGCGTTTGTGTTCGGTGATTGTGATCGGTGTTTGGCATATGGTGTTCGGCGTTTGGTGTTTGTGGCGAACAGTGAGCGTGTGGAGGCCCTATCAGGAAATAGAACTGGCTTCTATTCACTTGTCAGTACCCGTTCACACGCAAAAACACTTGTCACTTGTCAGTTGTTTCACTTCTCACTTGTTACTTCTCAAAATGTAAACAGGGCTTTAGCCAAAACTGCCAAAGTTCGAAAATTGATCAATCATGCCGATCATCCGGATCATCGTCATCCGTACCACTACCATGACACCATCTCTGAGCCACTATTATAAAACTAACAACACAAATTTAAAAAACCATTAAAAACTAACAGGCTAACAGCTAGTTTAAAATAAATATTTTAAAGAAATATCATGTATCAGCGTAAAATTTTAGCGACGTGACGTTTCGTTTCGTGAAGTTTCGTTCGTTTCGTTCGTCGTCGAGACGTGGCTGACGTTGACATTTTGTGGCAAATTTTTTCTGCATTATAAACGTACTATTTGTTATTTTTCCTAAAAATCATCGAAATAATATTACTACGTATAGAAATGACAGCGCCTTCAAATTTTGGCGCCGTGTTCGGCCGTGAGGGGCGCGCCCCTCCCTGGCCCCGCCCCCAACCGAGTCATAGAATATGACATTACTACGCAGGGGCGACACTTTGTTTATATTCTGCCTATTGGACATCCAACTGATTATTTTATTTTATTACAATATTTTATTTTACATAATAGATAAATTTAATAGAAAATAGGTATAATATTAGCTTTATAGGTAGGAAGCTACATTACATTTTTGTTCTTAACTTAATATTAGTCAAAAATAAACTGAGATTAAATCAAAACTAACTTTATAGTGAAGCTATTTATATATTGAAGTATTTTGTAATATATGCAATAACCAGGAGACGGTCGCCTGCCAGACAAGAGGAGTTGTGTTGAATTTCAAGAATGGTAACGTACCTTTACTCCGAAACTTGTTTGCCCGAATTTCATTTGTTCGAAAATGGTTGGTCGAAATTTAAAATGCTGTTTCGTTTTCCATCTTTTTGTTTTCTAGAAACTTATTTTTTTACTTAGTTAGTAACTTTATCCACATTTCCGTATTTTACCTAGTATATAAAAATATTTTGGAAATATAGTTTAAAAAATCAATATTTAAATTACATATTATTTTTAAAAAAGAATGATTAAAATCGGTCCAAAATTGAAGGAGTAATCGGCGGACCTCCAAAAAAAAACATAGAACCTCCTCCTTTTTTGAAGTCGGTTAAAAAAAAAAGCTACAAAAAATTCAGAAATACCTAAATTATATTATAAAATTGACTGACGCTTAGTACCTACGTATCCCATCTGTACGATTAATTTTTGATAATCTATGATTTTCACATAGAAATGGCGGATGCAATCATGATGCATTAGAAAATAATGAAAAAAAATTGTTTTGGTTGGTTTTACTTAATTTTTTGTATACTTAGCGATGATAAGTTACGCCGCTATCTTTCTTCCTTACTGTTGAACGGTTTTTACAAGTTTTTATTGAACATGACGGCATCTTCCAATTTTTTTTTTGACATAAATCCGAGGACCAATCACGATGAGCGTCGGCAAGTTTCTAAACGAGTTGATGTCTATTGGCCTCAACGTATGGGGACAAAAATTTTTTTCGCGGTGTCCGTTCTATACGTAGTAATATTATTTCGATGCTAAAAATCTATTATTTTCATATTTTATAACACGTACGTAAAATTGTATATAAATATTACTATTCTAAATAATTTATACGATTCATATTGATATGTAAAATCTAAAAAATTGTAAACATTACAGAAAATGGATCAAATTGTTAAATTCGTGGAACCAGGCAAGCAGTTCGCGAAGGATTCTCTAAGATTAGTAAGGAGATGCACAAAACCCGATAGAAAAGGTGGGTATCACTTAACAGCTATACTTTTACATTTCCTTAGGGCGACTCTCTGACCTTTCAGTCAAATCTTAATTCAAAAATAAATAGAAATAAAACTTATGACTTACAAATTTATATTATTTCAATATAAATTTGTAAGTCTTAAGTTTTATATGTTGGGATAATAATCATAATAACATTAATAGTTGGATCTAAATTTATGTTCATAAAGCTTTCACCTTGTTACAGTCAGTACTGTAAGCTAACCTTGATATACCAGATATAATACTTAAAAAATTATTTATGTACCTAATATTATAAAAAATATTTCTCAATCAAATAGACATAAAATCTGGCATTAACCTTATAATTGGATATAATTTTGTCAAATTCATTAATTTCTTATTATGAACTTTTGCGTTTTGTCTCAGACTTGTATGTTTTTTGTTTCCAGAATTCCAAAAGATTGCGATCGCCACAGCTATTGGTTTCTGCATCATGGGCTTCATTGGCTTCTTCGTGAAACTGATACACATCCCAATCAATAACATCATTGTCGGTTCATAAACTAAATGAATGATAGGTAGCAATAATTACTGTAAGCCCCTCACGTCTCTAAGTTAATTCTCAAATATAAAAATCTTTTAATATAATTAAATAAATTATTTCTCATTATTTTGTATTTTTGCTCCCTTCATTTTATCTTCATATCAACCCATAACCATCCCACTGCAGGGATACGGATCTCCCTTCAATCTTGGAGGGTAAAATCTGTCTGACCTGCATTAGGCACCAGAAATCAGACTCTTGACAAAAGTCTGGAAATTCACAGTAAGAAGCGAATGAGTGTTGAAAACCTCACTGTTTTCAGCTGCTGATACTGTAAAATTAGTCTTCGTGCTTTCTTGAGGTTTTTACTTGGTTTTTAGAATTAATTATTTAAATTAAGAACTAACTTTTTTGTTTTTTTTTCGACCACGGGCAGGCAAAGGAGCTATGAGCCCATACTGCCAAGTCTAATGTCATAATAATAATTAGTCTCAACTACACTTGGTACTTAATTTCTGTATGTACCTGGATCTGTATTTTATTTATTCTTAAATGTACTTTTAAATAGTGGAAGAAAAAATAGCTAAATGACCAAAAAGGCCGTAACCAGGTTTCTTTCGCTGTTTCTTTTACCGGTGGCCATTTTGCTCGTGTCCGAAATGGTGGCAGTTTATAACGTAGTTTATTCTCTTTATACATAAATATACAAGTTGTAAATGACAAGAAAAAGTGCCTGTGAAGGTGTAATTTGTGAAATAAACGATCTCATTTCATTTCATTACAGTCTCTGCCTCAGTCAAGACATCCCGAAGAAAGACGATAGCAAAATTTCTTCAGTGAAGGAGGATTTTGAAGTTGCAGCGGGAGCGATGGCGAATGTTCGCATTGCGAGCTTTTTCGTCACTCTGCGATTGCCCTCTTTAAGGCAATAGGTGTCTCTGTCGCCACAAAAAGTCTACACGATAATTACTCATACTCTCACCTAAAGGACGCGAATGCGCGATCATCGTTGATTCGCGCGAATTCAACTCGTACGAACTCGCGATCAAACATATTGGACTCGAATAGGTGTCCTAACTGACAATCGCGCGACGCTTAGGCGCACGCTTATGAACACGCGATGGTCGCATCGCTTACTCGCGCGATGATCGCGGTTTCGCGTCCTATTAGGATGCCTCAGAGGAAGAAACAAACTCCACCAAACTCGTACTCGATGACGACAATAAATAAACGTATGCACTTTTAATCTGATCATAAACTCCAATCACTATGCGCCAATGTTTGTTTCACATTACCCTATCATTAGATCATGTCATAGGACTCAAACTTTGAAACACACGGAAATTAGATTTCTAATCTCGAGCCCAAGTAAACTTTATCGTAGTTGGCGCCAAAATCCCCAAGCAAGAAACAACTCAAAAAGTATGTACTGGCTGCTTAGAGAAAGGATGAATAGAGTTGTCATTTGGCGTATACCCTTATGGGAGAGAAACAAAGTACATTGATTACGCAGTGTTACCAGAAAAGAGAATATTACCCCATGTTTTTTTATATTTTTATATACGATATACTAATACGACTATTGATGATTTGCGATGTATTTTTTCATATTATAATCATCAATATATTGGGATCGATTTATACTTGTATAAATAAATCGAAGTCGCTGTCCGCGCCTGTTTGTCTGTATCTCCGCTAAGTCCTATTGTCTCCTATTAGTATGGGAAGGTTGGTGTGACTACAGATCTCTCTCAGCTTGTATTAAATAGATATTATTTTTAATTTAGGTTGTCACTTTTTTACCTCAATTGTGGGTAATATTGCATGGGTAAATTCAAGTAAATTGCTGGTATCCCCAATACGCGTGGTACCCGACTAAATTCAGGAGACACAGGAAAGTGGCCGTCTGGCTTCATTTTACTTACCTACTTAATTTAGGTGCATAATACTACAAAATACGATTATTTTCTTGACCATTTACGTTTTATTTCTTTATTTCTGTACATTGAAGCCGTCATTTGAGTTTTAATAAATATAATCTGTATTCATTTTTTCAGTTTTATCAATTATGGCCGAAATAAAGTCTAAATAGTGTACTTACGAATGAAAGGTTATGTTGTCGATTTTACGTTCACTGCGGCTATTGCAGCCTAAAACACTACAATGCACTATAGTCTATGAACGCAAAAACACATCAACTCAACCACAGAACACAGTTTTCGCCTTGTTTTCACCCTGAAAGATTCAGATTTTGAGAAATAAAGAAAACTGCTTTCGTTTGCTGGGCACAGTTAGCGACTGTGCCCAGCAAAAAAATAGTATACGTCGATAAGGACAAAAAATGTTTCTCTAGCTCTTTTTGGCCTTGGGAATATTGTATTTACTCATCTCGCTCACTCCTACCGTGTCGCCTCTATTCATCCTTTCTCTAAGACTGGCTGAGACTGAGACGCTTTGACGCTTCTCACCCGGCGGTAATCATAATAATACAGGCCATACCCAAACATGTTTGGCTATATGGCCGGAACATTACTGCAATATTGCATAGACTGGCTGGTATCGCTTGCAATGTTGCCGGCCAGTGTGTTGCAGCCACATATTGCAGAAAAACATGGCCCGTATAAAAGCGGCTTAATATTAATCATGCCATGCTGGCGGTGAGAGCCCTACGCTCCCGCAACAGTCCGGAGTATACCCAACTGATTAGTCCAATAAAAAAAAAAATAATAAAAAAAATCATGCCATGCATGCCTGTATGTCATGTTAATTCAAGATTGATCGTGTATTGGTCGCCTTAGAATAAAAAAATCTAATCTTTTATGGTGTTTTGCGTGTATCCGAACGTAAAATCTTGATGACGTGACGTGACTGACGGGACGTGGCTGGCTGGCTGGCTTCACTGCAGAGAAAAATAAGTGCTTCACTGGTTTGATGCATCCGTGCTGTACCTTTTACTTTCAAATTATCTGGCGTGCCTCATAATTTTGATTAATAAAATTAATTTAACATAAACTATAACGCGTAAGTATACCCGAATTGAATATAAAGTCGTGATCTTCGTGTAATTTGTGTGTAAATAAAATTTTAAAAAATGTTACAGAAAATGGATCAAATCGTCAAATTTGTGGAGCCAGGCAAGCAGTTTGCTAAGGATTCTTTGAGATTAGTCCGAAGATGTACCAAGCCAGACAGAAAAGGTAAGAAATTCTATCCCATTCAAAGGTTTGAATGTAAAAGTCAGAGGTGAAATTGCTATGGCTCTTTGCCCGTTCTATATATTTTTTATAGTACCTATTAGAGATAACCCTAACGCGACTCTCTGACCAAAGGTTAATAATAAGTTTTGAAATACCACCTGATATTTGGCTACAGGAAGCTAACAGTAGGGTTTACTTAGATGAAAAATGTGAAAGTAATTTATTAGGCCAAGAGAGCCAGTTACGACTGTATTTGATAATTAGGTATTTCTAATTATTAAATTAGTGAAAGTGCCTGTCTAAATATATTTAATAAAAAAAATTGTAGGTACCTACATATCATACAACCAGGCACTATACTATAGGCTCATTTGTTATAGTATCATTCAAAGTCAATAAAAAAAATATGTCACTAGTTAAAGAACTAAGGTTCCTCTACATTAAATTGAATTAAAAGACATGCTAATGTACAAGCAGTAGTAAAGATCGACAACGGCTCAGTGACCCCCCGGTGTCTCAGTGCTCCATGGGTGGTGGTAATCACTTAACATCACATTGCACTGCAGGCTTGTTTGCCAACCTTTAACATTAAAGAAAGTGTGCTTAAAACTCACCAATCAAAACGCTTTACTACTTCACACCAATATTCTGTTAGAGGGTGGTACTTTCCCGGTCAAGCTAGACAATTCCAATGCTCTACCCTTCGATCATGTACAACATGGATAATGTATGGCAATAGCATCCTTTCAAACTCCGCTAAAACGCACCCATAGCGGACTTTGTATTCAGTGATCTGTCACTGTCTATTTGTTTTACATTACTGCTTATTGACTGAAGACATTTAAAGGACTAAGGTGTCAGCGACAATGTATATAGACAGAGCCAGTCGAAGCACAATAAGGTGAATTTCAATACATGTACCAAGTTTAAGCTTTGTTATTGTATGACGCGCTGTATCCACTGTTGTATATGATTGAAGGCTCTACTACTCCAAAAATACATAATAAATAGATAAATTTTACACAATTCACACAGCACCACCTGGTCCCAAAGTAAGCAAGGCTTTACCTACTTGTGTTACCAGATAATTGATATATTATTGTAAATATGTATGTAGGACGGTAGGGTTCGTTTCCGACAGTTATACAGCCTGATTCTTTCGATAAACTCCATTTTAATCTTACTTCTTTTTATATTACAATTCCAACACGTCTTAATCATCTTTTTCCTAGCAAATGACAGCCACCGAGAGTGAACAATATCCCACGTCTTCCTACTCCCTCGCACCACACACATTTAACATACATCCAACCTTTTCACTCATTTCATACATTTCATTCCGTTCAAACCTCACTCACAGCATTCATTCCTACATTTATTTATAATACATTGAATAACCATTAAATTTATTTATTTCCAGAATTCCAAAAGATTGGGATCGCCACTGCTATTGGTTTCTGCATCATGGGCTTTATCGGCTTCTTCGTGAAGCTAATACACATCCCAATCAACAACATCATTGTGGGCTCATAAACTAACATAAGTTTATTATTCTAGTTAGTAATAAATTATATTAAGTTTTGTAAATTTAAGCTTAAATTTAATTTTTATCAATAAATTTAAATTTTATTTATATCTGCATTTTTTTGGTTTAATATTTTTTTATTATCTATTTCAATTTTTTTTATATTGAACAGGGTGTGTTCAGAAGTTCAGATTATATAACATGGTATATTTATCACAGTTATACATATAACATGTTGCTACGCCTGATGATAAGCAGTCACCGCAGTCTATGGACGTTTGCAATACCAGGAGCATTACTAACGCGTTGCCGACCCTGAAAGAACCTCTTCCCACGCAATGTTAAATATTATATAATACATTTCCATAGTAAGTATTTCAAAATTTGCAAATAATAAAAATAATTTATTAATCCATACTAGAACTGTCAAAAAATGGTCAGTTTAATTATCATTTTATTTGAAACCAGCCATAAATAGGTACAATGTTTTATTATCTGTGACATAATTACTTTTTTTTTATATACCACAAAGGTGGCAAACAAGCATACGGCCCGCCTGTTGGTAAGCATCACCGTAGCCTATAGACGCTTGCAATACCGGGGGTATCACTCGCGCGTTGCCAACCCTCCCAAGTGTAGCTCTGGAGACCTTACTCACCGTAGGAACACAACATGGCCGAGACCAATGCTATTTGGCTACGATCTTCTGTAAGGTGGAGGTCCTTCTCCAGACGGGCTGCTCCGATTTGAGCGGACTATCCGCTATGCCCTACCTCTCTTAAAATCCTCTCGCATATAAAAAGTCCTAAGTATAGGTAATAAAAGATATTTATTTCCTTACAGACAATTTTATTGTCACCTGAAAGTATCGGAATGTCTATTATGTTAAACAAATAGGAACTCGGCATTTTTCAAAATGTAATTACTTGTTTATTATGAATAAACTCGACGCTAAAACCTGCAAGCACGAAGGCCTAAGAGAGGACACAGTTGCCAGGTGCTCCCACACCGGTGTTATACAACAATAACATTCTCCCACATTGAATTTTACATTCTTACACATTGTTCAATACCGTTAAAGAATACCGGTGTGGAAGCACTTTTATGACGAACTACGTACAGTCAAGTACAAAAGTATTTATTAATATTTTTATAATTATTTTCATATGATTTTATAGAATAGGAAGTATCTACGCTAGCTGCACTGTAGTTCTGAAACACTGACAAATTCATTCGTTTTCTAAAATTTAAGCAGGTTGTCATGTCATGTCGCATTTCCAATCTTAGTATTAACTAGCGAAACCCGCGCAACTTCGTTTGCGTGTATCCCGCTTTCCCGTGGGAATTTTGGTAATGTATGATACTTTAAAACCTTCCCCTTGAATCACTCTATCAATTAAAAAAAACCGCATCGAAATCCGTTGCGTAGTTTTAAAGATTTAAGCATACAAAGGGACATAGGGACAGAAAAAGCGACTTTGTTTTATACTATGTAGTGATAAACACTTTACCATGGTTACCTCAATATTTTTAAGAATAAAATAGGACAAAAAAAAAACAAATGACATGATGTGGAAGCAGGACGAAATGATCAAACTTGATCAAAAAGAGACAAGTATACTTCATGTTGGATTGACATAATTTTGAGTGCTCTTCTCCGATCTTTATCTTTATTTTATAATAATTTTTATACATTAATTGCATTGTTAATCAATCCACTTCGAGTCATCGAACTAGCGCATTATTGTAAATTATCAATATATTATCATTATTTGGCCTTCTCCATGACATGAATGTAGAAACCAGGCACTGGCACTTCTTTAATCGGCTTGAAGTCAGCAAAGATGTGGTGCTTAGCGCGTCCGTCAAATGCCTCATCCAGCATTTGTGTGAACGTGTTCAACTTGTGGGGGTAGTAGCAGAGACGGAAATCGCTGTAATTGAGATTAGATTATTATAATTTAATATAATGTTAAGATCTATCTAAAACAGGCATGTCTAAACATTTTACGTGTGCGGCCAAATCAAATGAAAAATACCTCTTTATGCTATTATTATACTTCAAAACTTATTCGTATTTTTTTCTCTAATTTCACCTGTATTTAACAAGGCAGTCATTGCTCGACACCCTCATAAAACAAGGTAAGTTTGTCGATATTTATGTACAATTATTATCCTTTAACCTCTCTAAGCAATTTTTATTTTGCTCCTAACTTTTATCTATTTCATAGCTATCATGTAAATATTTTATACCGTACCTTCGGTCGTCATCAGTACCGTCAATACAATAATCTAAAGCTACTAGTTCTGGTTTACCGCGGACCACTAGCACTGATGTTTTGATGTCTACAGGATATTTGCACTGAAACAAATAAAATTAAAATTGTTAGATCTAAAGTAAGTTTATTAGAATATCGAATATAATAATTACGAAATATTACTCTTGTGATTTATTATTGAATATAAATAAATTGGACACAAATTGACACAATACATACAGCGCCATCTGGTTCCATAGTAAGTGCGCTTAAACCTGCTTCTGTTATGGGTGCCAGACAATAGATTTTTTTAAAGGTAAATACTGTTAATAGTTAGTAATACATATACGAGTATTATAATGATTACAATACATAGAACATACCCAGATTCGATATAAGTAAATAAATAATAAAATTGGATCGAACACGCGCCCTCACTTACCGATCATTGACGCCACGGGGCTGTCAATAATATAAATAAGTAAGTATTATGTAATAAATATACCTTAGCTAAGTATATAATATGTGGCTATATAGTAACTATCCGTAAGAAAAAAAAAATCCTTACTAATATTATAAATGAGAAAGCAAGTTTGTTTGTTTGTTTGTTATTCCTTCACGGCTTGACTAAGCAGCCGATCATTATGAAAATTTGCATACATATTGTTAGGGGTACAGAGCCCAACATAGGCTACTCTTTCCAATGGGCAAATAATTTTTCTAATATAGAGGGCGCTGTATCGGCCAACAAATGGCGCCACAAGTCGCGCTATGGGTTGTTTTGTAGTCAAACCAGATCTATGTCATAAAATTAACGCGAGCGAAGCCGCGGGGAAAAGCCATGTTTATAGTATAATTTAAACAGATAGTATCTACACAAAAATATTATGAGAAACCATTATCTTGGGTCAGTGGTACACGATAATAGTGCAATATAAATAACATGTTATTCCATGAATAAAAACAAAAGTCTTTATTTAAATATTGTTACTTGACAACATTGTTCGTTGCGTAGCTTCGCGATAAGGAATCTAACGTTGTTTTCTTAGTACTGACTGATGGATTATTAGCGAATAGGTACTTAAAAACTTCCATAAAAATATAATTTTTAATATCCATGCATGTCCCACTGCAAGGAGAAAACCTCCCTATCCTCCTTCACATATCCCAGAGCTCTCACGGACCAAAAAAGATTATTGTAATAAATATTACGATAATATATCCGTTCTCTGGTATCCATAAGCTAACTTTGGGACCAGGTGACGCTGTGTAATTTTATACTTATACTAACGTCCCGTCCCAGCTTTGCCCGAGTTTTTGTAAGGATTCCTAATTTTTTTATTATATAATCCCTAAGGTCGTCTGGAAGAGATTGCTTTAGCGATAAGACCGCCTGTTGTACTTTACCTATCTGTTTGTACTTTTAATTTTTTTTTTTTTTGGTGCAATAAAGAATATTGTATTGTATTGTATTGTATTGTATAATATAGCCTATATCACCCGCGGATAGTGTAGCT
The DNA here is from genome assembly GCA_905163395.2 of Endotricha flammealis. NCBI lineage: Eukaryota > Metazoa > Arthropoda > Insecta > Lepidoptera > Pyralidae > Endotricha > Endotricha flammealis. The sequence goes on along the minus strand of LR990858.1, from coordinate 1,232,907 downwards.
TCCCAACGGCGAAAGAATTTTTCAAATCGGTCCAGTAGTTATGGGTTTATTCGTTACAAACAAAAAATCAAAATAATATTAATAAAACATACTCACATTATAATAAATAGAATGTCCAGGTGTAGCACCGCTGTCAATCATGGCATCATAATTTCTGTGGTCAATAAACAAGAGGCCACCAGGTTTTAGGCACTCAGCAAAATTCCTAAGGCACATTTTCTGCATCCTCTGGTCACCGTATTCGTCTAACAAGTGGGCAAAAGAGTTGCCTAAGCAAATTACCGCGTCGAATGAGGCACCAGGTAGGAATGATTGGATGTCTCGTGGCAGTGTCTCCCAATTAGCCTCCTCGATTACTAGAATGAAAGGTAATTATAATATTAATAACTTGAATAATAAATTTGGGCCCCATCTGTTGGGCAAAGGAGAAAAAGACTACCACAAGTACTACCACCACCAACCTATGTCAAAACTTTAATAAGTATTTTTTATTTTAGTAAATGAAAACTTTACCAGCTCACTAAACAAAAATTTAACTTAAATTATATAAAACTAGTTTAACTAGAGAAAGCTGCGCAACTTCGGTTCGGTTACGTGAATTCCGGAAAATCCTTGTATGATAATTATATACATTTAAACCTTCCCCTTGAATCACTATCTATTGCTGTAAACTGCATTAAAATCCGTCGAGTAAGATCTAAGCGAAGAGCGGAAGCGACATCATTATATACTACTTATGTAAAGATTAAGCATTACGTACTCCATTGGTCGTATTTGGGATTCTTCCTCTTCTCCCACCTAGCTTTGAGTGCGTACTTCAACATCTTGTCGGATGCATCCACGGATACCATCTTGAAACCTTCTTCAACTAGCATCATCGAATCTATACTGAAATGAAATAGATAGTGATATCCAAATATTATCTCTTTGTGAGGCGAGAGGAGACTCATACTCTGCATTTCTGCATAACCTTCTGGGATAGCGGAGGAACACGAATATTGTTATGCCATACGGTAAGCTAACAAGCGGACCACCTGATGGAAAGTACCGACTATGAACATCAGTATCAGTATCTATATATTTGATTTAAAATATAGTATTGTTGAGTTAGTATCCCATAACACAAGTTTCGAACTTATTTTGGGGTAACTCAATTGTGTGATTTGTCCATAAGTATATATTTATTTATATTTTATTTATTATCACCAGGTGCGCTACCAATGCATTATCAAGGAAATAGGGATAAAAGGAGTGCGAAAGAAGTTTCCAGATCCGAACCAATGCCGATATTCTGTGAGAGGGTACTTTCCCCGGTCGAGCTAGCCCAATTCATAAATGCTCTACCACTTAAAAAATCAAACCATCCATTTCTATTCCCTACGTGCTGTCCTCATTGCGTATATTACGAAAGGTCAAGTTTATCTTCAAGATTTTAGTTCAGTGACCCTATCAGTTTCATATCACCTACCTACCTACTTATTTCGTAATTAATATCACATACATTTTTTTTATACTACTAAGGCGGCAAACAAGCTTACGGCCCGCATTTCGTAATTAATATCACATACATATTTTTTTTTATACTACTAAGGCGGCAAACAAGCTTACCGCCTGCCCGCCTGATGGTGAGTGGTCACCGTAGTTGCCGTAGCCTATGGACGCTTGCAACACCGGGAGACTTCCATATTATAGTCTAAAGGAAAGATCAAGTTTCTAGATTGTCTTCATCCCACTACGGGACAAACCTCCTTAATTATTGAATTCAGATACAAAAATCCTGGACCCGCTTACCCAGTTCCACAAGCAGTATCCAAGACTCTATCACAGCTGTGTTTTTTTAAGAGTCCAATAAGAAAGTCCTTGTAGTTCTGGGTGCGCTCGTTGCTGTCTCCTATGAACTTGTTCCAGGTCCTGGCTGCTTTTCCATCAGCATACTGATCTTTCACTCCCTCGGAAGGGATACCTTCGGATCTTGGGTGGAAGACTTTATCAGCTGACATTGTTTTACTGAAATAATTTGTGGATAAATAAAATTAAACATATAGAAAAAAATGACGTGAGAAAGTATTTATTTATTTTATCTTAGATACTTGAAAAAAAAAAATTTTCTGTCCGTGCTTGCGACAATGGCTTGGTCAGTTTTTATTATTATTATAATGATGTTTTATGTGTTTCCTATTGTATTATATACTGTATTTATGTATATCGCTCGTACCTATTCATTATGTATTTGTACTTTTGCCTATAATAATATATTTATTAAAAGTTCTTTTTACGCGTTGACGCAATCGAGGTAAAATATTTCATGGTACCTAGTATGGAACTCTATTTTGACTTGCTCCAGTGAAACTCTATAACTAACCATACTTCAATATTTAAAATAGCTATGTAGGTACTAAAAAACTAAATTAATTAATTGTAAATATTGTTTTTTAATAATATTTTATTGTTTACTTTTTACGTAAACCATGCATTTTTAACTTTGCGTGATTATTATAATTTGGTGAAATAAGAGCTATAAAAAAAAACGTAAAAAAGAAAACAGTTTCGTCCGCGACCGTACCACCAGGGAAATTGCAAACAAAAAAATATGAAAAACAAAATTTAAAACTTTACGTCACTCACATGACTGAGTTATTAGATAACTACAGGGTAAAAATATTAACTGTTTATAATAAAATTAACAAATCAACTTCGTGATATAGCGTGAATATAAACAGCCTTCGAATTATGTAAAACTTACTGAAAATGATGCAAGCAACGTTCGCTCGCGGTACCGGCCAGCAAACTGATTTGATACGTTGAAACTACAATAATATATAACTGAGTTTAAAGCACCGCTATTTAGCGAACGAATACGTATCAGCACTGAAATAAACAAGATCACTTTAATTGCTACGGTAGTCTGGCGATTTAATCGTGACTTGAGATGTAATGCGCATTGCTTACTTTCACCGGTTTTCGCGCGCTTTTAAAATTTATCGAATTATAGGCAAAGGGGAAATAATTCGTGTAGTTTTGAAAATTGGCAGTTATACCTTGTGGAGTCTAGAACAAAATACTATGTCCTCGAGGGTGGGGGGGCGCTAAGATCGGTGGGGTGTCAAAGGTCCCTTTTTCAGGATTTTCCTCAAATAATATACTTACCTACTTATTATAATATTGTACACTGATTTCTTCCAAGAGGAAAGATTTTGTATGTTTTGTAAAAAATCCAAAAAACGATATCTTGCTAAAATATATCAACAACATTACCTATATAAGTAGGTACCTAGGTAGTTCACTCTTTTTAGACTTCTGATTTTAGTCCTGACACAAATCAACGGTTATTTCCAGATTACGTACGACCTAAAACTTTAAACAGATTCATTTGATGATGAAATACTTTAACGTAATAAGTAAGAAATATTATCGTATGTCATTAATCATGTTATTAGTTATAACATCAGATTATTTGCGTTTGAATGAACCTCGTAGGTACCTAGATTTCATCGTAGTCATAGTGACGACGGAGACCGATATAAAAACATTGAAATGAAGTAAGTTCTATAAACAATTTAGGTACCTATGCCTACTTAGATAGGTAGGTATCTATTTTTCAAAGTAGATTTATCTGGTTATACAATTTGACATGTCAAGATAGAGGTCAGAAATGTTATTCCGTGATTTCGTTCACGCACGTGGTTTAGATCTTTATAATGGATCTAATATTCATGTTACAGATATTTTACTTCACGATGAGCGTTCGGCTATGAATGTTGTAAAGCGTGCATACGCACATTGTTTTAGAGTGCGTGACCCATTTTTTTTATGCCACAAAGGTGGCAAACAGGCATACGGCCCGCCTGTTGGTAAGCATCACCGTAGCCTATAGACGCTTGCAATACCGGGGGTAACCTCACGACCCCCCCGCGCTGGCCCTCACAGCGTAGGGGAGCGTCCCCAAGGTGGCGGATAGGTGAATGGTCGGTAGTACAGCCTAGCTACACTAACCGGCTAAGTCCGATGGACTCGCTGACCAACGACGGGTGTGGTCCTCCAGCATTTCGGGGGTTGTGCGGCGGGTTGACACCTCGCCCACGTAAAACCAATGTTGCTGGTGAAGCGTATCCCGTTAGCGCTTCACTAGCTTGCACAACATTGTCACTAAAAAAAAAACCTCACGACCCCCCCCCCCCCCCCCCCAGTGGAGCTCTGGGGACCTTACTCACCGTAGGAACACTTGACTAGGGTCTATATCTAGGATGTTTATCTATATATGTATTTGTTATAAAATAATATAGTATCGTTGAGTTTAGTATCCCATATCCATAACACAAGTTTCGAACTTAAGTACTTTAGGGCTAACTCAATCTGTGTGATTTGTCCCTAAATATTTATTATTATTTGTATTTATTTATTTATCTACTCACTGGGCGCCCCAATGCTAAACGTCATCGTCGCGGAAGACCAAGAAGGCAATGGCGTGATTTCGACGCTTATTTGGAGGATTGGTCGAAATAGACCCATTGGAGAAGTTGGGGGGAGGCCTTTGCCCTGTAGTAGGACACAAATGACTGATAAAAAAAAAGGTCTCTACCCTGTTCACCCTTTCATAAGTGGAAAGTTCTACTTAGGTGGGTACTCTATGAATAATAAAAAAATTGATGATTGAAAATAAAACAGTCAAATCTGATCATAGCCTATTTTATTAACATATGAAAAATACACGTAATAATGTCACCTTAATGCAATGTCCATATCGTGTAAATAATTAACCACGTAACAGTATAACTTTGATGTCGAAGTTTTACATAATGTAATGTAAAATATGGAGCAATTTTTACATTTTACGTTAAGAAGTTTTATTTATGAATAAAAATATTCAGTATGAATAAACTACTGTCAACAATGAAATAAGTAATAAGGTAGCTTAGAGGAACCGATGTCGTTAATAAGCATAACGCTAATTTTGAATATATTTTCAATATGTATAAGCCTATTTCGGAGTGCAAGTTGAAAAGATTGCTCACAACTATAGGGCCTATAGCGCCTTGTTGCTAAGACACTAGTTACCATATACCTAGCATACGCGCTAGTTACATATAGTGTATTAGCAACAAGGCGGCCTTCTAGGTATCAATCTCATTTATTATTTCTTTCTGCTGTTGTATGTATGTATCTTTGTAAATAAAGCATATTCTATTAAATTACGCAGTCGGTCCCCGTTATTGACAGATAAATGTTTTATTTTAACTATTATCAACAACACAAAAGTAAAAAAAGTCGATCGCGAATATAATTACTGATTCGAGTACAAATTTTGATGTAAACAATTTCATAATTATTGATGTCTTGCTTCTATATGCAAAAATATATGTCAATTTGTATCATAGATCAAATAAGTCATATTTAATAACATTTATGCATAAAAGCTATCACAATCATAGTTTCTTTTGCAGATTATCTGCAGTAATATTAATGCCAACCAGTGCAATGCAATTTAACCGTTATTATATTTTAATTTATGATATCAGAGTTGCTGTTCCTTCTCCTGCCTTAGGAGGTCGTTTTGCGCTACATGGCGCCCACATCCGACGCGTCGATGCCGAGCATTGCCATGTCATCTAATTCTTCCTTCTTCTTCCCAACACTACCAGTATCCTCCTTGGTTTGAGTTTTATTCTGTAAATTATTTTGGTTACTATTCTGTGGTTTCTTATTATTCTGCATTCTGTGCGGTCTGTTTTGTCTCATTTTCTGGTTGGGCACCAGGGGTACATGGCTATCGTAGAGTTGCGGTCGTGGTGGAAACAACGACGAGTTGATGTCGAAGGGGAACATCGGCGACTGCATCAACGGGAGCGGGGGGAAGGGGGGCATTCCGGGGATCATGGGGAAGCCTGGGGGGAGGCCCGCGGCGAGGCCGGCGAACAGGTCCGCGTTGACGTCGGGCTTGACGTCCGTGGGGAAGATGATGTCGAGGGCTTCTTGGAAGTCCTTGGGCAGGCTGGGCAGGGCGGGGGCGGGGGCGGGCGGGGGCGCGGGCTGGGGGGGCAGCGGCGGCGCGGGCGGGGGCGGCGCGGCCAACTGCGTGGGCAGCGCCAGCAGCGGCGGCGGCATCTCCAGCTGGATCTGCTGCTGCTGCTCGCGCTCGCGCTGCGCCTTCGCTATTTTGTCCTTGAATTCGGCCACCTGCACAATAACACAGTACAATCATACAGATTGCATTAGAATATTTTCGTGACGACAAACAAGTGTTACGATACAAAGAAATACAAAATATTTTTATTCAAATAAGCCTATTGCAAACTCTTTCCAATCGTCTTTTCTTATCTACTAGTTCACACAGCACTGGAGTAGGTTTTACTGGAATATGATCGCGCGAGATGTTTACAATGACGCGCGTACGTTCCAATGTACGACTATAAACAAGAACTGGCCTCGAAGGCGCAAGGAGTGCATTCGAGCGGTGCTTACCAGTCAAGCAGTGCATAGTATCTAATATGATGAGACAGTTCAATGATATTACCTTCTTTTGTATCTCGGCGTCCATCTCGTCTCTTCTCTTCTTAGTGGCCTCTTCGTCTTCCTTCTTTTTTACTTCCTCTTTCTTTTGCTCATCTGATTTATTTGTTTTACCAAGGTGTTTATATACTGGCATTTTACCTGTTAATTGTAAAGTTTCATAAAATATTTTATTTATTTATGTTCACTAATTTAAAATATGATAGTTTTTTGTAATGTTTTAAATCGTTAATTTTTATTGCGAACTTAAAATTAATGATTAAAAAAATACATTATTAGACGTTCATAAAAGATCAAAGAGTCTCCACCATAAGGTGTGAATAATGCACGTTTAAAGGGAAAAAGATGCATCGTGGACATCCATAATAAGAAGAGCTAATATTTATAATTTATTTGATAATTATTCAGTAGATATATTGTATTTGTTGTCGCCAAATCAATTGTCATGAAAATTCTATAAATAAATTGAGATGCAAAGTGTAAAAGAAATTAAATTTTGGTGGTGGTTCGTTTCGCACGACCCGAAACCCGAATTAAAATTTTCTTACGTTTTTATAGTCTTAAATCGCATTCTTATGAATATGGAATGGAAGATGGAGCTGCAATTTGTTAAAAAAATGTGAATATCGCGAGCTGTGCGAAACGAACCACCTTACACTTACAGTAGAAGTAACAATGTATTCAAATCATATTTAAGGGTATGTGGATCATACCAATAAAGGGCATTTTTTTCACGTCGGGCTTCTTCGCCTCCCTCGGCGGCGTTCGTCGGGGCGAGGCGCGATGCCTGGCGTGCGGCGAGCGCCGGGGCGAGCGGCGCGGCGAACGGCGCGGCGAGCGGCGCGACGAGCTGTCTGGACTGACAGACCTGGTGAAAGATGGGAAAATAAAGTATCTAATTAATCAATTACAACCAGTTAGAATTGTAACGCTTATCTAAATTACCAAATATTGTCTCTATCATTAATTCTAATATTACTTTTTAGAGAGGTAGGGCACAGCGGATAATCCGCTCAAATCGGAGCAGCCCGTCTGGGGAAGGACCTCCACCTTCCAGAAGATCGTAGCCAAATAGCATTGGTCTCTGCCATGTTGTGTTCCTACGGTGAGTAAGGTCTCCAGGGCTCCACTTTTTGGCAACGCGCGAGTGATGCCCCCGGTATTGCAAGCGTCTATAGGCTACGGTGATGTTTACCATCAGGCTTGCTTGTTTGCCAACTTTGTGGTATAAAAAAATATATACTACAGCTATGCTTTACTGACTGAGTATAAAAAAATGTATATTACAGCTATGCTTTACTGATATGTCGTTCACATCAGTAATTGAGGCGGCACTCTATAATAAAATGGTACCTATTCACGTGTTTAATTTATATTTAATGTGTGTTCGCTTTGTTGATGTGACTTAAAAATAAAATAAGTAAATGTACACACAATTTCGGATACTAGTCAGTAGCACAGGAAAAGATAGTGTATTATTGGATTTGAATATTATAAAGAGTTTGCATTGAATAGTCTGCGAAACTACTGGACTGATTTGAAAAAACTTTTTCACATTTTTCGGGAATATTATATTGGGAAGCTACAATTTTTCCGGGTGACATAGGCTATATTATACAGGGTGACTTTTCAAATGGTTGCCATTTTTGACTATATCGTAATGACTTTATCGTAATTATATTTATTCGTAGTATTCAACCGACTTCAAAAAAAGGAGGAGGTTCTCAATTCGACCCGTATGTTTTTTTTCTATGTTTGTTACGTGATAACTCCGCCAATTATGAACCGATTTGAACAAATCTTTTTTCGGCTTATAGGTAATACCTCAAGGGTGGTCCCATGAAGTCGTTTTTTTTTTTAAAAGTTAATTTATTTGTGAAAAACATTATAGCCTGTAAGTAGTAAGCCTGAATATTCTTTTAAAAATTAGAGATCCTTACTAACCCGTGGGAAGTCGGGGCGGGCCGCAAGTGTTTAAAAAAAGTACCTACTATTCACAAAGGTACAGATTCCTGACAGCAAGTATATTACACTAGCTAGCGTATCGGCTTCGAAGTAAAAAAAATAAATAAAACATAATGGATACTTAATATTTATAATTTAGTAGTTTTGTCTGTGTATTCATAGTCAGTCAGGAAAACGGTTTCATATGTGTAATGGCAAAAAAAAGCGGTTTCACATGTGTGCTTCAAAAGTGAACGCTGTTTCATACGTGTGATTGAAAAGTGAAAACGGTTTCATATGTGTGATGGACTCACCTGTTCTCGGGCCGTTTCCGTTGCTGCACAGGAGCAGAGCGCTCTCTGTCGCGCGCAGATCTTTCCGGTGTTCGCACGCGTTTATCTACTTTGTCACTCTTCATCCTAATACAAATGCAATACTATTATCATTACATAAAATACAGTCAAGCGATTTAATGGAAATGCAAGTTGACACATTTCTAATTGACCGAATATGTACTCTTTCGTACCTTCAAATATCCTACTAAAATATTGGAATTGGTTGGAGTTAGGTTTTATGTATAAATAATTTTAATATAACGAATTATTTTTATTGTTCTGCTTAGCGAAAAAGCGTTTTTTTTTTGTAAATATTGTTTCCTCAATGATAGTGTTTGTAATAGTTAGTTACACATTATTGTGGTAACATAATGTTGTGTGCTTTTTATAGTATAGTATAGTGATGTGTGTGATTCGTGATTATTTTATATCGATTTATATTTTAAATTAGACGATTGTTTAGAGCTTTTGTGCCAAGTTTTTTGGAATGGATTATAGGTTCATTAGTTCATTAGTAGTAGTTCATTAGTTGCGGTGTTTTCCAAACTTTACCATGGCATCAAAAAACTTAACATATTTTTCACCACTTAGGATGGTAATGATAGTGATCTTTACCTGCTCTTAAGGTTGTCCAGCAGCGAGCGGTCGCTGTCATTGAGCATGTCCACGGGAATGGCCGACATCCACTCCTTCAGCGTCTTGTCGTCGACGTCCTCCTTTACTTTACTCTTCTTCTCTGAATCCATTCAATATATTGTAAATAAAAGTTTAGTAATTGTGTATTCTGAAAATATTTTTGAAAGAAAGAAATCACCTCCCCCTCCAACACGCCCTCTCGAAATCAGGCCGAGTGCTCTTCCAACTACCGGGTTTAGTAATGGTGGCGAAATTTTACATTTCTATAAACTGTGTTAAGTCGCAGTGTAAGTAAAATTAGTTAGTTTAATCGTAACAACACCAAAAACAATCATAAATAGAAACTTATTATTTTTTAGAGTCAATCATTACTAATAATTTTCGTATTAAGGATATTTTATCATATTCCGGTCTACGATCATTCATTTCTCTACATTCGAGCAATTACTAAGTTTCTAGCCAGTTAGATAGATATATAGATTCTTTATTTGCATCAGCTAAGGCGCACATTTCACAGTTCTCGCTTACTTTTGGTTTTCTTGGGCTTCGGCTCACTTTCCGAGCTGTCGGACTGGCTCGACGAGCTGCTGCTACTGCTCTTCTTCTTCTTAATCTTCTTCTTCTTGTCCTTCTTCTTTTCCTTCTCCGGTGGCGGTGGGCTATCCTTACGTTTCGTGTGGAAGCCGTCTTTATTGAAGGTTATCGTATGAGCTGCGTACTGCGGCTTTTCTTCACCCTTGCCCTTCGCCGCCCGAGTTTTCTCGAAGGCTTTCTGTCTGTCTGACATCCAATCTGTTTCCCAATGTGGATTTTGCTCTACGAAGTTCTAGAACAACATTTATATATAAATATTGATTGAAACATAACTAAAATGATGATAATGTGACAAAAAAATAATACCTATACAAGGTGATTTTTAAGTCACCAGCAGTATTGAAGGAGGTCAAAGAGCCCATGAATATGACCAACATTTACTATGGGGACCCATGTCAAATAAAGAAAAAAAAACCCAGCTGATTCATACATTTTGATAGAGTAAGTATGAACATTTTGAATGAAACAGCAGATTTTTTTTCGCGGTTTGACATGTGCCCCCATAGTAAAAGTTGATCATGATCATGGGCACTCTGACCTCCTTCAATATTGCTGGTGACTAAAAAATCACCTTGTATTTTTATTTAACCTAGACGTTGTATACTTTGTTGTTTATTTTAGACTTGCTCTTTTTTCAGTAATACATAATATAAGGTGTAGGTACTCGCTGTGTTTTTGGAAGAAATTTATTTTTTGAGCGTTTATATGAGACATTTATTATTATTGTCACTGAAAATAGTATACTAACTTGGTAGTTCTTGGAGTGCGTGATGGACTTGAGATGGGCCGAAGCGCAGTGCAGGTCCCCTATGAACTGATCGCACAGCTTGCAGTACCACGCCGTTGACGGCACGAAGAACTGCAGTCCTGATCATGACGACGAAAAACATAAATCCGAAAATATTTAGGAAGATTTCGAAAGATTCAATTCTGCGAAAGCAGAGTATGCCTAAGAAGTACTCTTAGATGCATTTGGCGCCTCATTTTCAACGCTAACGCCTCGACGGATCTTCTTGAAATTTGGTATGCGGGTAGTTCATGATTTCGATGACTGGATTAACACTGGTTTGCATGAGTAGTGTATAAGATAATAGAGGGGCGTACCTCTGATGGGCGTGCGCTTGTTGGGTGCGTGCGGGTTGTTGGGGAAGCCCTCGTTGGCGCCCGACACGCTGTGCCACGGCGCCTCCATGTGCGCTGCCGCCATCCTGACATGTCACATCACACGCATTACAAATATAGTAGAAAACACTCCCACACAATACTTATTCGTCCAAGTCTACTCTGTGTGAGGATCAAATATGCATTTTACGCCTTTGGAGGCAGGTAAAAAATAAAATACAATTACAGCAAAGACTCGTCTGTTTATTTATACTGTAAATAAATATCTCTTATAAAATTACACATATTTTACTTACTTTACAATAATAGATTAAAATTGAATCGTAAGTAAACGGAATAGTAAATAGATATTTACAATTTACGTAAACAAACAATGTATGGCTATACACAAACGAGTTTACATGACACTGCGCTGCGACCTGCAGCATCAAAATAATTTTGATTATTTGTATTTTATCTTAAAGTAGACTTTTCATCCTGATAGCCATGCATTATATACGGATAATGAAATGCTCATTGAATTAAATAAGTTATTCATATATCTTAAGAGGGCATTATTTTGAGGCACTTTCACAAACTACTTCATACTAAATTATATAGGTTATGCTTTTTTTAACATAGGTTTGCGAAACATTTCTGTGCATGCAGTGCTTTTCCATATAATTAATGGGGCACTTAGATTAAGTTCATGATTGTCTGTATTCTTGAATATAATGGGGTACTCATTGTCGAAAAGCCAAATAAATAAATAAAATACAATCAGCTTGACGCCGCGCGCCGCTTCAAGTGCGCTACATAGGTGCTTGATGGTAACGCTACTTGCTTGGTCAATGGCCATTACATATTATGGTTATAGGTACTGATAACTTACTTATGATGTGCTGGTGAGTGCAAATGATTCAAATAGTCCTTAGCAGTTGGTGGAAACTCGTTACACACGCGGCACCAGTGCATCTCGGGGTCATAGTACACGTAGTTGAACTTTTGCGCCGACGGAGACCTGCATAGTTAATGTATAGCTGTAATACTAATATTGTATTATAGTTATTTTAAAAGTACATAATTATCCAATACCTTTAAAAAATAAATAACGGTTTTTGATATTATAAATTGTATTTAAAAACGAGTCTCTCCAATTGGAAAGATTTGCTATTGTTGCAATTTTAATCAAACCGTCGAAGTTTACTTTAAACTTTTTTTTAATAGTTTTTTAGAACAAATAAAATAAATGCGTTTACTGTTTTATATATCGACGAGTTAAAAACTCAAATCGTTGTAAATACAATGAGGAATAAAGATGTTTTTCTATATTTTATTCTTCGAACTGGACACATTTGAACTTAAGTTTGTATGTCACGAAAAGTAATTTGGGTTTTATTTTTAAAAAAATTCACGGGAAGCCGTAAGCCGCCGAATTTATTAAAAAGATTTACGACGCGATTGAATAAAAAAATATTGAACGATTTGGAATTTAAAAATGAAATTAAATACGATTGTTTGGTAGATAAATAATACAATTTCTTCAAACGAGTTCTGACTGTTTATACCTACTGTCTATCCAAAAACTGTAGAACGGAGTGCTTGTAACAAAATGTAAGTAAGCATGAGAGGTAAAAAATAAAATTGATACGGTAATAATGTTTATATTTTAACATCAATCCACATAAGTACATGTACTAAAATTACATAAATTACATTTAATTAACAAACAGATATACAATTTTACTGTATTTTATTCAATTATAATAAAAACTTATGATAATTAATAATTAAAATAAACAGATAATTTCACACAGCAAGTAACAAAAGCGTACAGTGTTTAATTATAAAAAAAAATAGCATATTTTTTATTTGCAGTAGAAAGGCATAGGCATCTTGAACGCTTGAAGTCACCAAAAAATTCTTCTTGTAAAATCACTATTAGACAAGCAAAGCTCTCGTGAATAATATCCTCGTGTAAGCGACTCGTGCAGTCCTGTGTTTGGGTCAAAAGTTATAACAAAAAAAAAACTATATTTACATACTCACCAATTCCAAATATAATATTTTAATAAAATGCTAAACTGAAAGATCTACTTTCTTTATTCATTTTAAAGCTTTAGTAATAAAATATTTGTCACAATAAATTATTATTTAAAGTTAAATTTTTAATGGAAAGTAAATCTTTTCGTTCACTAAATTATAAAGAGCAAAAAAGAGTAACAAAACACACCTCGACTTGTGCTTGGCGCCGTGGTCGGAGTCGTCGGAGTCGTGGTGCACCTCCTGCGCATCCTCGCCTATGATCCCGTTGAGCATGTCCACCACATTGTTGATCGTCTTCAGCTTATTCTGAATCTCCAACTACACAGAACAGACATCATTCAAACGCGAGGCCACACTCTGCGGCCGCAAGCATACAAAATCAAAGCCACATTTATATAATCTAAGAATATCACATTAGCTGTATAACATATTAAATATTCATTTTATTTAATTGAATGGGCGTTCAAATCAAACCTGCAGCTTAGTATTGTCCTTGAGAAACCTCTTGGTGTCGGGGCTCGGCGAGCGCTTCGCGTCCCCCCTCAGCTCGTTGCGCTGATCCTTCAGTGTGTCCAACTCTTTTTTTAATATGCCCGCTTTCTTTATGTAGTCTTCGCGCTGTTTCGAAAGTGCGGCTTTCTGATGCCTCATTTCAGATTCTATAGCAGCTGCGAGGAGAAAAAATGCTATCAAGTATTTTTACATTACAAAATGAGTGTAATATCACATTGCGTTTACGAAACAGAGTATTGCATGCAAAATTTTAAGTTAATGGGAAAAATTACCCTTATAATAGTAGCAAAAAAAGGTACGTTTGCTATAGGTACATAGAAGCTAGCTATAACTAATGTCAAAGATAATTCCGGCCATAATTTGCATTGTATTAATTATTGTACCACAGTTTGCTGTGCTGGTCCATATTATTGGTACTTAACATTTCCTTGCAAAATAAATGCACAAAATATAGCAAATTGACATAAAATCTGAAATAGAAACAAGTTATGATAACACATACTATTATAAAATTTCTGAAATATTAATGTCTCGAACCTGGCACTGCTCCACCGAGCATGTCATACATACCATATTATAGTGAACCTAGGCAACACGGCGGTGTATCAGCCAAGTTCGTATAACAATAAGGGCTACATACCGGCCATGTGTTACACGTTTCATATTACAATTTATTACTTACAAATAACCACAGCATACATTAATTAAAAGCATAATATAAGACACCATTCCCATTTAATCACAGAAGTACTTAAAGCTTATTTAATTTTTAAATACGATGAATCCAGTCCGAATTTGAATGGGTCAAATAAAATCTCTTGCACAGGCACATTGTATTAAAGTCATTTATGATGACAGCTGATGTTTATAGCTATAAGATAAATATATGACAGTAAACTGGATCAAAAACACGATTCTCCAATCAGAAGTTGAAGTGTGGAGTAATTTTAAAACCCTTTCATTGTATTGGACCATACTGGAAATCGATCCAATACAGTTAAAGGTGGTAATAGTCATTGGTGATGATGAATGAATTTATTATCTAAAATATTTTTTTTGTTAACAAATTAATGGTATTAAAGGCTTCGAAAGCATAACCCCGCACTCTCGCCTATCGTGCGTCTTAGGACGCAATTATTAACTCGTAAGGCGCAAAACGGGCGAAGGCGCAACGCTAGTCAAGTCGAACCCACTTCCTCCGTGGTCCCGTTTTCACAAGTTTTGACATTTCTTCAAGTCACATTGTAACTTGATGTAATTAATAGCAACTATCACACAAAATGCTATCTCTTGTACCTAATCCCATATTGCAGAGAAATTGCCAAGATAAGCACTTTAAAATTGGACTGTAAAATATATTATATGGAGACGAAGGCATATTTTTATTTTATAATGTCAATAAGTGGCTAGAATGTCCGACGATCGATGGACGATCCGGTTAACATCATGGCCAGGACCATCAGGTACCAGAAAAAGGGAGACCTATTGCCAGGTGGGCGGACGACATTACACAAGTTGCTGGTCATCTCTGGAGGAGGCCTTTACCCTCGCATGAGGGGTTTTTGCAAATTCATATAAAAACGAAAGATACGTTTTTATATGAATTTTAATTGCTTAAATCTAATAATAATGAATAAAATCTTATAAGTATATTATATTAATAATTACGATTTGATAAATTTAAATGTATTAAAAATAACAATTTATATGCAAAAATATGTATAACTTAAACACTCATACAATTAAAATATATAAACATTGTTGGTCGTTTATTTCACGATTTTATTAATTCATGTTTTATGCGGGAAATAATAAGGCTTCTTTATTTTATTTTTATTTTTAATGTTAATAGATAGATACAGAGATCGACAAAGACAGAAAAGTCAAACAGAAAGCCAGAGAATACATTTTCAAAAATGTTTCATAAAAGGTTAGAGCGAGTCAGCCAGTTACTAACTGTTCTCGTTTGTGGACACAGTGTTAGCAATACTATATTTAAAGTTAAAATAGCAGAACAATTTGTGCGTTTGGTGTTTATTACTTTGAACGTTAAGACGGTTCGTATTGTAAGGCAAGCTACATCATAGTATAAAAGCAGACAGCAGAACCCCGCACTCTCGCCTAATTTGCGCCTTAGGACGCAATTATTAACTCGTAAGGCGCAAATCAGGCGAAGGCGCAAGGCCAGCCATGGACAACTTCTTCACGTCTGCCGCAGTTCCGTTCCTTAGACAAGATGGTTTTGGCATTCCTCCTTCAAAATATACCTCACATTGCATTTTGATGTATAGTATAGCTATTACACAAAAATATATAAATTACTAGCTTGTCCCCGCGGCTTCGCTCGCGTTAATTTTATGACATAGATCTCGTTTGACAACAAAACAACTTATAGCGCGACTTGTGGCGCCATCTGTTGACCGATACAGCGCCCTCTATAGTAGAAAAATTATTTTCCCATTGGAACGACACACTTTCACGGGATAAAAAGTAGCCTATGTTGGGCTCGGTACCCCTAACAATATGTATGCAAATTTTCATATTGATCGTCAAGCCGTGAAGGAATAACAAACAAAGTCACTTTCTCATCTAAAAGGATAAATAAAGGATTGTAGCAATCTCTCGTTAACACCATATTGAAGAGAAATTACAAGACAAGCATTTTAAAGTTGGACTGTAAAATATATGATATAGGGACGGGTATATTTTTATTTTATAATGTTAATAAATCACACAAATATCGATAAATGCAGAGAAGTAAAACAGAAAGCAGGCGAATATAATAAAAAAAATATTTCATAAAAGGTTAAGTGAGTCAGCCAACCCCTAACAGTTCTTGTTTGTTGACATAGTGTTAGTGTTAGTCTACACTAATATAATAAAGAGGAAATATTTGTATTTGTGTGTGTGTGTGTGTGTGTGTGTGCGTGTGTGCGTGTGTGTGTGCGTGCGTGCGTGTGTGTATGTATGTATGTATCTTTGTATTGAATAAACTAAAAAGGTACTGGACTGATTTCAAAAATTCTTCCACCGTTGGTAATGTCCATTATTACCCCCGGGTAACATAGGCTATATTATATTTTCCAAAAAAATAGGGTTCCTTAGTAAAACCCGAGGCGGTCCGCTAGTGACACTATAGAGTTAAAATAGCAGAACAATTGTATGTTTGATGTTTATTACTTTGAATGTTAAGACGGTTCGTATTGTACAAATGTTTAGTTAAATACATAGTATAAAGACTAGCTACATAGTGTAGAAGTAGGACCCCGCACTATCGCCTGAAGATATGCCACTTAGGATGCCACAATTATTAACTCGTAAGGCGCATATCACGCGAAGGCGCAAGGCCAGCCAAGCCAAACCAAGAAAAGCAGAAACCCGCGCTCTCGCCGAACATGCGCCTTAGGACGCAATTATAATCTCGTAAGGCGCAAATCAGGCGAAGGCGCAAGGCCAGACCAGGACAACTTTTTCACGTCTGCCGTAGTCCCGTTCCTTAGACAAGATGGTTTTGACATTCCTCCTTCAAATTATACCTCACATTACATTTTGATGTGTACATTTTCAAAAATGTTTAATAAAAGGTAAGAGCCAGCCAGTCATTTCACACTGATTCCTTGTTTTTAACGACATTTTATTTTATTTTAAGTATTGTACTATACAAGTATACACCATAATAATGTAAACTAAGTACCTATTGTTTTAGTTTTTAAATTTATATATATATATATATATATATATATATATATATATATATATGTATATATATAAGTATATATGTAATATTGTACCTTATACTTATTATGTATTATATAAATACCTTATGGTATTTAGACTATTTATTTATTAGATATGTATATTGATATGTCCTGCTGTTTACTGTGTTTTGCTAGCCCTGCCCACTCCATTACAGAATTTCGTTACCCTAAGGTTGCCTTGAAAAGATTGCTTTGAGCAATAAGGCCGCCTTGTTGCATATACACATGTTTTGTTTGTTACTTTTACTGTTTATTGTATCACTGTGTGTTTTGCAAATAAAGCTTATTCTATCTATCTTTCTATCTATCATTACCTAAGGGCCTATGCGCACTGCAAAATTTCCGTCATAATCTGTAACACATTACATCTTGTGTGTTATGGAAGTATCCACACTGCGATTTTATTTCGCAGAGCGGCTATGGCGATAATTTGATACTACATTCGCGCGGAAATAAGTCGCACCGCAATCGTGGTGAAATGTCGCAGTGCGGACAGGCCAGGCCTTAGGGCCTGTTTGTTGACATAAATTACTCAGTGTTAATGATATTATTAAAGAGTAAAAGTAGTAGAACACCTGTGTGCTAAATGTGTATTAATTTGTGTATTTTATTAGTATAATCATTCCGCAATGCAAACAAATCTGCTAGCTTACTCTTGAAATAATATTTGGACACAAGGCCTATGAAAAAAAGAATAAGCAAGTAGTTGTTATCAAGTCATCTATTCTATTCTATTTAGTATTGAACAGTAAATAAAGATACTTAGATTTTTGGTAGCTTTGCGTTAAAACAGTTCGTATTGTCAGAATGATTACATAACATTGTTTGATAAATAAAGTAAAAAAAGAAATGAGTACTAGTTGTAAAACGTCAACTATGTCTTCATTTCAATAATCTGAAACGTGTTAAATCAATATGAACGAATACAACATACCTTCTTTCTTGATTTGATCTTCCACATTGTTGATGAAGACTTGCTGTTGGACGGGCGGTGGCGGTAAGGACATTTGGTTCCAAGCAGCCATATCAGGGTGGCCCGGTTGTGGAATGGACGCCAATGGTGGGAAGTCATCATAAATCCCAGAGTATTGAGGTTGATAATTCGGAGCCAATGTAGGAGTCCTCTGTTAAAAAATTGAATGTTAAATACATGATGGATTCTATCACACAATTTTGAAAAACTGTAGAAAAATTATCAGTTTATCTTGTGTTCGTGCTTATACATTCTTTTTGATACATAAATTCTATTTTTAAATTCCTCTTTTTTCTTCCTGATTTTCTATTGTGATTTGACGACCTCCGTGGCGTAATGGTTACCACGCCAGACCACCACCCAGGAGGTCCCGGGTTCGATTCCCGGTCGGGTCATGATGAAAAACTAACTTTTTCTGATTGGCCTCGGGTCTTGGATGTTTATCTATATATGTATTTGTTATAAAATATAATATCGTTGAGTTAGTATCCCCATAACACAAGTTTCGAACTTACTTTCGGGCTAGCTCAATCTGTATGAATTGTCCCTTTATATTTATTGTAATTTTTTTTTATATATACGTCAAAACTTCTTGTCTTAAGTTCGTTAGTTCAATAAGATCACGATAATTATAAATCATATTATAAATAGTTCTAGTTCAGTTTTATAGGAAATACAGTCTTCAGTTCAAAGTTCAGTTTATTCATTTTATTTAGTTCATTCTAGCCAGTCCCAGTTCATACATAGTTCAATTTTATACATCTTGTTTAGATATGTTTTGATCTTATTCTGTTTTTATTTTCTTAGTAAATATGAGGTAAATATTATTAGCATTATGACAATTTACACTTAACTCTAATAGTTTTTATTTCTAATGGTATCTGAATAAACTTTGATATTACTTTATTAAACAAATAATTAATATTTACTAAGACAAAGGAATTAATGATACCTTACACAGATTTTACTTTTAATGTAGAAAAATATTTAAATTATTTTAGTGGACAAAATATTACAGTTTTTTACCACAAAGTGTTTTACATAAAGGTGGCAAGTACGCTATTTTAAACTGGGATTTGGTCTACACACCTGCGGAGTTAACCGCAGGAAGAGTGCAGTTAGACACTAAGTGGGTCCAAGAGTCGCATTAGGGGTAGGCACATACTAATAAGCATCGATAGATTTTGATTTTGGCGCAGATTGGATGCGCAGCGCCATCGACCACGCCTCCGTTGTTAAGTCTCTTTGTAATTTAGTACCCTAATCTGTGTTCTTAGTAACATTTAACATTAAATACCTCGGGAAAAGGTCCAGGTTGGCCAGGCGGGCCGCCGAAACCGTCTTGTTGAAATTGGTTGTCCCACAATTCACTTGGCTCCGGCAATTTGGATATTTCACTGAGAATGTTCTCGTCCAAAACGTCCTTGTCTGCCTTCCTCGGCGAACGGCTCCGGCGCTTATCACTATTTCTTGTAGGACTCCTACTTCTCGATCGTTTCCTCGGCGGCCTTTGGTAGTCAGAACGCCCCCAAATAGGTTCACGATCTCGGTCACGCTCGCGTTCTTGTCGCTCACGGTCTCTGTAATATCTGTCCTTTCTAGGGTCACGAGACGACATTTTTCGATCAATACTCTAAACTCTTGCCCAACTTAACTTCAGTAGAAACAGAAACACGCTGAATAAACGAAAACCAAACAATGGCTGACGGTGACGGAAAATATTGATTTGATTGACGCTTGCGCTACAAAATACAAATGTCACAAATGTTGCCAGGCCAAGACCCGGAAAATGTAATAAGCTGCCATGTTGTAATGGCCATCAAATTATGCAAGTTTCATGGAATATATAAAAGCCACTGAACCACGGATTTATAAAACAAGCCGCTTTTAGTTAGTACTACAGGTACTGGTAGGGCACAGCGGTTTAATCCGCTCAAATAGGAGCAGCCCGTCTGGAGAAGGACCTCCACCTTACAGAAGATCGTAGCCAAATAGCATTGGTCTCGGCCATGTTGTGTTCCTACGGTGAGTAAGGTCTCCAGAGCTCCACTTGGGGGGGATGGGAGGGTTGGCAACGCGTGAGTGATACCTCGGTATTGCTTACGTCTATAGGCTACGGTGACGGCTTACCATCAGGTCGACCGTATGCTTGTTTGCCACCTGTGTGGTATAAAAAAAAAAAAATACTAGCTTTTCCCCGCGGCTTCACTCGCGTTAATTTTATGACATAGATCTCGTTTGACAACAAAACAACCCATGCGCCACTTGTGGCGCCATCTGTTGGCCGATAGCCTATTCCATACAGCGCCCTCTACAGTAGAAAAAATATTTTCCCATTGGAATGACATTTCACGGGATAAAAAGTAGCCTATGTTGGGCTTTGTACCTCTGACAATTTAAATAAAAATTTCATAATGATCGGCTGAATAGTCAAGCCGTGATCCAATAACAAACAAACAAACTCACTTTCTCATTTTTAATATTAGTATGATTATGCAAGCGGGCCATTTGGTGGAAAGTGGTTACTGCCGCATTATACATCAGTCATTTGGTAATACCAGAGAGAGACGCTACTAATAGTTGCTTTCTACATAGAAGGGAATAGGGAGAGAAGGGGCAAGGAAAAAGAGTTTCATTGAGCTTCTGGACCTTAAAGTCGCCGACTAAACACATTGGTGGTAGCCAAACACGGCAACTAAACATCTTACAACGGCAACACTGATAGATATTGACATGTACATGACACATCGTCAATTTGACTATACTGTTCTTCGTGGTGTTTGTTTGAGTGTTTGGCGTTTCTGTTTTTTTTTGGATTGAATTAAAAAAAAAATAGACAGCATTTTACGAAAATACCTATCTAGTTTAACAAACCAAATATTACTAACATTCAAATAATTGTTGAATCAATCTTGTGAAAAAGTGACAACGATAATAGAATAACCATGAATAGGGATAAACGGGAGCCAGAGTATCCCACTGAGTTGGAGGCACAACTTGTGCTCAGGCTGCCAGAGGAACCGGCTAAGGTCCTTAGGGAAGTACTAAGATCAGGTGAGAATCTCAAAAGTCGCTTTACAATACAAATTGAAAACGATATGCGACATGGCGAGGTACGGTTCGACCACTGGCTCATGCACGCCAAGATTGTTGATCTACCAACTATTATAGAATCATTGAAGACAATTGACAACAAGAGTTTCTACAAAACGGCAGATATATGTCAAATGATGATTTGTAAAGATGAACCCGACCAACCGACCACGGAAGAAGAGTCACCTACTAAAAACAAAAAGAAAGACCCTTACAAAGTAGACAAGAAATTCTTGTGGCCTCATGGCGTTACCCCACCCACTAAGAACGTTAGAAAGCGCCGTTTTAGAAAAACATTAAAGAAAAAATATGTTGAAGCACCTGAGATTGAGAAAGAAGTAAAAAGGCTATTGAGAGCTGACAACGAGGCTGTTAGTGTCACTTGGGAGGTCATAAAGGAGGAGGATGAACAACACATCAAACCTGAGACCAAAGCTAATGTCAAAGCTGAGAAGAAAAGTAAGGCTAACCTTAAACGTGAACCTGTACCACATCCATCATCAAATGTAGTTGACATATTTGGTGGAGCTGTCAGTGACAGTGACTTAGAGGATGATAATATTAACGTGGAGATGGAAGACAGTCGAATGTCAGCCTATGACAGCCGTCTGTCTGACACAAATTCCATGCATAGCATGGATGTCATGAAATTGCCTATAGAATTTGACTCACGCATGTTTCAGACTCCTAAAATGGCTGGTCATAGCCGGACTCTTGCTCCAGGACATTCCAAGAGTGGAGGTTTATCGTCAGAAGATGATGGGGATTATCACTCTCGGGATATGCCCAAGGACAATATGACACTTAGAATTGAGCAGTTAAGAGCAGAGTTAGAGGAATTGAAGCAGCGGAAACAGAAAACTCAGCAGGAAATTGCCGGAATGGAGAATCAGGCACTGCGACAGAGGTTCACGGAAGCACTGCATTCATTGAATAAAGATATAATGTATAAAGAAATGGAATATCAAGGATTGTTGACACTTCAAAATTCTGAGGATATCTAGAACTACTATTATTTACATTGCTTTATGTTAAGTTGAATGTAATATGATTAAATTATGTATTAAAATAAATTGTATCTTTTTTGTTGAGTTTATTCCTATGATACTAAAAAACAGTGTAAATAGTTAAAAATGAAATGTAACTTTTTTTAAATAAAACTGATTTAAAAAAAAAATTAGGTCTTGCTTCACGTTGCATCTACATTTCTAATCTTTTGTGATAAATTATTTTTTTATATATTTTAAACTGGGTGACTTTTCAAGGGGCTGCCAATAAAAAAAATAAAAAAACTATAGAACAATATAAAAAAATGATATTTATTCGTAGTATTTTTTGAAAAACATTAACTTGAAAACTGGCGGTCCTTCCAATAAAGCCGAAAAGCCTACAAAAATACGCAATAATATTTAAAAAAAAAAATGGCTTACGCCAATCGATTAGGCTCGTGATTCTTAAGTCCCTCCTCAAAAAATGCCAATCCCTTGAAAAGTCAGCCTATATAAATATAATTCAACATTTCATTAAGCTCTAATATGATTTAACAGAATGACAACACGGCAAAAAATGTTGCCTTTTTATTTGCTTTTGAAATACCTAGGTACTTATCTAAGTAATGTATTTTCGGTGTTGTGTAATGTTATAGCAGTGTCGTAGGTATAAAACTACCTTTTTTCATATAAAAACAGATAGGTATACATACATCTGTTAATAATTCTGAAATTATTTCTCTCGATCTTTTTTTTTTTGATAAATCACAGATTGAGGCTAGCCCCAAAGTAAGTTCGAAACTTGTGTTAGGTATGGGATACTAACTCAACGATACTATATTTATAGCAAATACATATCTATCTATCTATACTAATATTATAAAGATTTGATTGTTTGTTTGTTTGCATTGAATAGGCTCCGAAACTACTGGAGCTACTGGACCGATTTCAAAAAAAAATTTCACCTGAAAGCTACATTATCAGGGAGTGACTTAGGCTATAGCTTTTCTCAAAATTTAATGTGGTTCCCACGGGAACGAGTCCGGAACTTCACGCGGACGAAGTCGCGGGCAAAAAAGCTAGTATAGGTATAATACAGATAAACATCCAAGACCCGAGGCCAATTAGAAAAAGTTTGTTTTTCATCATGATCCGACCAGGATTCGAACCCGGGACCTCCTGGGTGGCGGTCGTGCTTGGTAACCATCATGCCACAGAGGTCGTTAACTCTATTAGATGCAGGGTTATATAAAAATAGATTTTTTATTCAGGCGACTACGTATCCCTTTTGATACATACTCGAAGTTCATTTATTTCAATAATATTCATTTACTTACCAAATAAATAAAATAAAAGCAAGCCAAGCATGCATGACACATAAATCACGTAAGGTCGTAAGTACTAGAAGTCGTAAGTACCTACATACTGTACTAAACTTTTAGGGATAAAAATTTGTGGTCACAGTAATTTTCCTCTACACTCCTACTAAACTTATTTTGCAATGTAAAAAACTTTAAAATATATAGGGACAATTCATACAGATTGAGCTAGCCCCAAAGTAAGTTCGAAACTTGTGTTATGGGATACTAACTCAACGATACTATATTTATAGCAAATACATATCTATCTATCTATACTAATATTATAAAGATTTGATTGTTTGTTTGTTTGCATTGAATAGGCTCCGAAACTACTGGAGCTACTGGACCGATTTCAAAAAAAAATTTCACCTGAAAGCTACATTATCAGGGAGTGACTTAGGCTATAGCTTTTCTCAAAATTTAATGTGGTTCCCACGGGAACGAGTCCGGAACTTCACGCGGACGAAGTCGCGGGCAAAAAAGCTAGTATAGGTATAATACAGATAAACATCCAAGACCCGAGGCCAATTAGAAAAAGTTTGTTTTTCATCATGATCCGACCAGGATTCGAACCCGGGACCTCCTGGGTGGCGGTCGTGCTTGGTAACCATCATGCCACAGAGGTCGTTAACTCTATTAGATGCAGGGTTATATAAAAATAGATTTTTTATTCAGGCGACTACGTATCCCTTTTGATACATACTCGAAGTTCATTTATTTCAATAATATTCATTTACTTACCAAATAAATAAAATAAAAGCAAGCCAAGCATGCATGACACATAAATCACGTAAGGTCGTAAGTACTAGAAGTCGTAAGTACCTACATACTGTACTAAACTTTTAGGGATAAAAATTTGTGGTCACAGTAATTTTCCTCTACACTCCTACTAAACTTATTTTGCAATGTAAAAAACTTTAAAATATATAGGGACAATTCATACAGATTGAGCTAGCCCCAAAGTAAGTTCGAAACTTGTGTTATGGGATACTAACTCAACGATATTATATTTTATAACAAATACATACATAGATAAACATCCAAGACCCGAGGCCAATCAGAAAAAGTTCGGTTTTTATCATGACCCGACCGGGGATAGAACCCGGGACCTCCTGGGTGGCGGTCTGGCGTGGTAACCATTACGCCACGGAGGTCGTCTAAATACCTTTTATGTTTCAAAAAAGGCTCTTTGTTGAGTTTATTGCGACACTGCTTCTCAACGGGGCTATAGGTATACGTCGAATTGCTAGTAGGATAAAAAAAAAAATGTGCGAAAGTAATTCTTGTAAATCTACTTGCAAAATAAATGTTCTTTTTTAAACCTTAATTATGACAAATTAAATACGTCTAATCCGTAGAAGCCTCTGATAGAGGGGCTACCAACTTTTTTTTGAAACTCTTATTGATTCAGATGTTAATTTATTTGTATTAATATAAACAAATTAACAAATGACAGCTATGCTTTAATGTGTCATTAACTTAAAAAATGCGTTTCATAAACTGGCTGTACAATAGTTACCCACTGGCTTCACTGGAGTTGGGGATTCGATTTCAAAAAATATTTGAAAACTACCGACCGTGACTTCGCTCGCGTGGAGTTTCGGTAAAAGCCCTCCCCATTTCTCACTCCACCCTGTCAACAACCAAGTTTCAAATAAGTTTATTCGTTTCAAACAAAAATACAAATCTTTTCACTTTATTTATAATCTCTCTTTATTATCTAGTCATTTTTATCAGTGTAGATACTTTTTGTAGCCAAATTTTCATCCATCTTTTCCCCTTAACACGTTTTCGTAACGCTAAAGCTATTATTATAGCAACACAGGTTCTTTTTTTAAATTGATCCATGGCTTTTTATCATTATATGTATAGGTAGGTACTAGTTAATTATTTTTCACAAAATTTATATAAATCATAGGTAACATCATCCTTTTTACACTTATTTTATAATTTTTTTGACTTAGCTATATATTTTTATTTTTTTATGTTATTCGGCAGACAAAGCGGGCCACCTGATGGAAAGTGATCACCGCCCGCCGCCTATGGACATCAGTAATACCAGGGGCATTACCAATGCGTTGCCCACCTCCGACCGGTAGAGCCACGGGCAAGTAAAATCTCCCATGACACTACTGATAGTGCCACGCACGCAGTACGCAGTAGTGCGTGGCACTATCAGTGCCTAGTGCCTAGGGCAAAAAAGGCTCTTAATAATTTAAACTAAATACCCATCGACATAAAAGTATTACTAGATAACTAGACATAAAAGACTTAACGCAAAGATTGAATTAATCATGGTAGTTTTGTTAAAAAATAAATACAGAGATATTGCAATTAGACTGAATGTTTGCTGAATCGTTTCTAGGGGTCACTGGGTACCTATACCAAACATTGCTCTAATTAATTATCCCGTATCGGATAGCGGTAAAAAAATTAGCGATGTTTGGCAAATATTTGCAACATAGTGAAACGCACCGGAACGTTGCAACTCGACTTCGACTCGTCGATTCGGTTGTCTTTGCCTTCACCTTCATCCATTGGTGCACCTTGCTGGCTGAGATCGGGTCGTCGGTCGCTGCACTGGTAGGGAAGCAAAACCACTGCGCCGGTGTAAGCGCAGCCATTGTCGCGCTGCTCCACCGTACGCATGCGCGGGCGCGTCGTATTACCGCGCCAAAATATACGTTCGAACGCGATCTAATCTTTGGAATAAAAGTTTTGAAATATTTTTTTTTCAAAGTGTGCCAGTGTTTTGTTGTTATTTTTTATTTGCAAAAAGTTGAAACACGATGAAGTATAAGGTATGTAGTGTTTTACATTACTTATAATATTTTTAAGGGTGGGTAAATATATAAAAAATTAGAAAAACCTAAATTCTACTCAATATTTGGAATGTTTTTACTTAAACATCTTTTATATATTTTTCATTGTTCAAATTATTTTTAGTGACTACGTATACTTAGTTAAGATTAAAAAAAACACAATAATTGGCGATAGAAGCTCATTGCGATGCACTATCGGAAACGAAAGTACCCTATCGTTCTATTGTATGGTGTTGTTGTTTTACGGTACTCTACACTACAAATTACTACGAAAACAAGCACTAGAAACATGTAAACACTATTCACAACATCGGACAGACTAGTGTCTGTTTTCCTAAGGTTTTCCTCTATGAAGTAAATTTAATATTTCCTAATGTGGCGTCTGAGGATAGATATTTTCAGTATTAGCATAAATTATGTGTGGGTGATTATTGTAAACAAAAAGCCGTAAGGTACATTAGATTAAGTGAGTTTTATATTCCTTTCCACTATACTTGGCACAAGATTTCCTGTGATGGCGTTTGAAATGTTGAATTAGTTTGTCATACATACCATACAACATAATGTTGTATACCTTGTATCCTTTACTTTATCATAATAAAGTAATTTGTGATCAATTCATAGTTTATTTTAGATTGATTTATATTTTATAATAGACGATTGTTTACAAATTTTGTGGCAAGTACCTAAATTGGAACGGTATACCAAATTTGTAAGTACAACCTAAAATAATCAGTGTTTTTTTTTTGTAATTAATAAGGAAGATATCTGAAACGGAACAATCATTTTGTTTGTATGTAATCTCTGTGATTTGCATGTTATAAAAGGCCAGTTTCAGAAACGCATGCTAATTTTAAATCTACATTAAGTCTTAATATCTCTTTTTTCTTCTTTAGTTTGACAGCGATCGCTATAATTTAATGGGTCATTAACTTTAAAAATGTGTTTCAGAAACTGGCTGTTAGTCCTATTATTTTAATGTTACGTACCTACCTATGATGTATGGAATCGAACCCGCGATCTAGTCGTCGTAAACCTATACGCTGATCTAACTAGTCACGCACGATCGATTATTGTCCCTATAAAAATAAAAAATAATTTATTTTGCAAGTAGATTTGCATGAAATACTTTTTCACGTCAATATTTTTTATCCTACTAGCACTTCAGACGTGAATGGCCTGTTGAGAAGAAGTGCCGCAAGAAACTCAACTGAGCCCTTTTTAAAATCCATTTTAACAGTGTTTTAAAAATATTTTGAGATTAAATTAGTTTTAAAAAGAAAGAAACACAGAGCACAATACTTGCATGATTATTAGGATGTTTTTCATAGTTGTCTTCACATTATGAATGGCATTCAGAGTCCAACCACCAACGTGATAGTCCTCTCCCTGTTAAATGTTTCGTTGTGTGACAGACAAGATGCACATATTTATTACGAGTTTGGAAGCTGCATGTATCCGCATATGTGCAGTCTGCTCCAGAGGCGGATTAAACGTCGAGAGCGCCCTAGGCAAGCACCGCATCGGCGCCCCTTGCGGCCATGTTACAAATTTTAACTAAATACCACTGGTAATAGTAAACATAGATGACTGTAGTTAAGTTTTTATCTGTCTCATTGCAAAGCTGGAAGTTTTATATACCAACACTACATAAATAAAATAAAATTCTTGGACGAATCACACAACGCCATCTAGTCCCAAACAAAGCAACTAAGCTTAAACTGTGGGTACTAGATTGCTGATAAATACATATAAATACTTTTTTTTGTAAATGAATACTTATTATACTTGGAATCATCCAGACGAAGACAAACAGACATGTTCATGCACACAAATCTTTGCCTTGCGCAGGATTCGAACCCGCAGAAAAGTGACCATTGTTAGCCACTCGACCACCGGGCCTGTCAAACTTGTCACTTTATATTAAAGAGGAGGCTGTTTCTATCAATTCAAGATAATATTAACGAACATGGAAATCCATCTCATCATCATCCACAAGAAGTCCACTGCCGGACATAGGCCTCCCCCAAACGTCTCCAGTGCGACCTGCTGGCAGCGGCCTACATCCAGCGGCTTCCGTCCTACGTTGCTCTTTCCGGTACGTGGTCGCCATTCCAGAACCCTTTTGCAACATCGGCCGTCGGTTCTGCGCGCTATGTGCCCTGCCCACTGCCACTTCAGCTTGCTGATGCGTTTGGCTATGTCGGTTACTTTGGTTCTGCTACGGATCTCCTCATTGTTGATTAGATCTCGTAGAGAAACCCCAAGCATAGCTCATTCCATGGCTCGCTGAGTGACCGTTAGCCTTCTTATGAGGCCTATAGTGAGCGACCTCGTCTCGGATCCATACGTCATCACTGACAACACACATTGCTCGAAGGTTCTTCGTTTTTCCCGAAAGCTGCCCAGACGTGTCGGATTCGTCGATTCACCTCTTTCTCGAAGTTGGACCTACCTAATTGGATGGTTTGTCCAAGGTACTCGTCAACAACTTCGAGGATCAAGCTTCCAACTGAGACCGGGGCGGGTGCGACATGGACATTCGACATGATTTTCGTCTTGTCCATGTTCATTTTTAGACCCACATATCAAAGTCCTTGCGACACGATATTCGCTCCTTCAATGCTAAATGCATCAAGGAGTCGATTGAGCGAAATAAAGGTTCGAAAGTGTTCGCAAGAGACATGTCTATTGGGTGGAGCCGGCTGACTAAGCTTAAGACGAAGGATGGTAGCGTGGCGTCAACGACGGCAGAGGTGTTAAGGGAAGTCAAGAGGTTCTACGGGCAGCTTTATGATGCCTCAGTCACCAAACCCGTTAGCAGCAGAACTGCGAAGGACCCAAGAGCCACGCTAACCCGACACTACACACCGAAGACATCCCGGACATCAGCTTGTACGAGATTAGGATGGCTCTTAAATAGCTTAAGAACAACAAGGCGCTGGGCGAGGATGGAATCACAGCAGAGCTTCTGACAGCGGGTGGTACCTTTAATTCCGTGTTGTTCAAGGGCAAAACGCCTGAGACGTGGAACAGAAGCGTGTTGGTTTTCGTCTTTAAAAAGGGCGATAAAACTCTCTTAAAGAACTATAGACCTATCTCGCTTCTGAGCCACGTCTACAAGCTGTTCAAGGGTCAACACGAATCGTCTCGCTCGCGAGTTCGATAACTCTCAGGCTCCCGAGCAAGCCGGATTCCGAACAGGCTACGCACATCCATACGCTGCGGCAGATTGTACAGAAGACCGAAGAGTACAATCTGCTATTATGCTTAGCGTTTGTGGACTATGAGAAAGCCTTCGATTCGATCGAGACATGGGCCGTGCCGTGCTACAGCCTCTCCAGCGGTGCCGCATATACTACAGGTATATCGAAGCGTTGACGTGCTTATACAAAAATGCCACCATGTCAGTCCGAGTACAGGAACAGAACACGAAGGCAATCTCATTTCACAGAGGCGTGAGACAGGGAGATGTCATATCTCTGAAACTGTTCACGACCGCTCTGGAAGATGCCTTCAAGCTTTTGGACTGGAAAGGATTCGGCATCAACGTTAAGTATATCACTCACCTCCGATTTGCCGTCGACTTTAGCACCATGATCGAAGGCCTCAATCGAGTTTCCCAACAGGTAGAAATCCCTCAAATTTTATGTAATTTTTTATTCGTTTAAAATTTTTACGCGCCCCTTTGTTACCTCGCGCCCCTAGGCACGTGCCTAGTTTGCCTTAAGGATAATCCGCCACTGGTCTGCTCTTTGTTTTATAAAAGCCTTAAGAATGAAGAGATATGCAGCCGTTCTGCATGCGGACCTGAAACTCGCGGGAGTCAAATCCTCACATGACAAGGAAAAGGAGACTAAGCATTGTAAATAGTGTGTAAAATAAACTAAGTACTCGTAATGCGTAGGTAATTTATTTATAGCCAAGTAAAACCCAAGATAATTAAAACAATAATTTTTCACATAAATACGGATGTTACTATGTGGTAAATATAGTGAATTTCCCACGAGAGGGTCTTAAAAATCATAAAGACCATTGAATGTCTATTTATATAGACGGTAGATAATTTTGAATTTATTATAATTATTACTTATATCTTAAGCCATCTTTGTATTCGTTGAAACATTACGTCACAGTTGCGTTTAGTTTCGTTGCGTAGTTAATTTTTAAAAAACTCATCATATATCAACCCATAATCATCCCACTGCACGGATACGGGTCTCAGCTCAATCGAAGGTGGTTAGAGCGTACTCTGCCACGCAGCCGTCAGTGTTTTCAAGCCGCTTGAAAGCAACCGACTTGGCTTAACTGAAAATACATTATACTTACCTTAATGATACTCAATCATAGTCATTAGATACCATAGATGTTTTACACTTCGTAAAATCTTCAACGTACCTACCTAAAAGCTCTAATGAAATGCCCATAATTTTCGACGAAAAGGTCGTAAAAACAAAATACCTTCCACCGTAAAATTTTAAAGCACATTTTATCAAAAAGCACTCCTTTACGGACGAATACAAAGTGGCGAATTGAAATCACAAATCGGAAATAAAATTCTTGTTCAAATATATTTTATGTATTTAGTGAGGTCAATGTACTTGAAGTAAACCAAAATATTTTTGTGTACAAGTTTAATCTTCTGAAGGAATTTTTAGTTGCAGAGATAAAGTTTAAATTAAATAAAAATAATGCATTTTTAGAAGATAACATTGGAATGCTTTTAATTAGTAAAGGATGGAAATAAGGGAGAGAGTGGAAGAAAAAGACAATAATAGTATAAAAATATTATTTATTTATACATCCGACGCGACAGGCTAGTTCGTAACAGCATCTTTATAAGACAAAAACAAGATTATATTAAAAACTAGAGAAACCCGCGCAACTTCGTTTGCGTTTATCTCGCTTTCCCGTGGGAATTTAAAAAAATCCTTTCTTATCGGTTGTCTATTTATATAGGTACTTCTCATCAATTAATTCTTCAATCTTTGGAGTGGGCGTTTATGAAAAATAGGCTAGCCCGACCGGTGAAGTGCCACCCTTTTACAGAATATTGACGTGTAGCAGCAATGCGTTTCGTTCGGAGAGTGAAATATCCGAAATTCTTGTTTGCCACCTTTGTGGTATAAAAAAATCTAACTCCGTCCTTATACTATTTCTCGCTATATCCTGTTTCCTGTTATAGGTCGGCAACGGGTCATGGACCCTAGAATATGTGCTCCATAGTTGACGGTAATCACCTAATATCAAAATGATCCATATTCCTGAGCTTGTTTTGTAAAAAAATGTAACATGTAAATCGGTATTTTATAACCTACAACCTCAGCCTACAACCATCCGTCAACAACACTACGAAATATTAGAGCGAGTTGACGTATTGAGATTTTCTATATGTGAGAAAGAGACAATACCAATATGCCATTTAACCATTGACCAATTTAACTTGAACCCTGTCAAATATTATAAAATATAATATACCTATTTACCTGAGTTAATTACTTAGGTACTGCTTATTATCGATGAATATGATTCAGTCCGCTGTAGAATTTTAGCTGTTTTTCCGAGATCACAAACAGAATAAATAGTACGACGACATTATGAAATAATTTTGTTTCAATATTCACAATCAAAAATATTACATGACAGATGACACCCTTCACTTCACGGATGTGTCAAAATGAAATGTAATTGAAATCAAAAGCACTAAGGAGTATGAGTATTGATATCAACTCGAAGAAAATTACCCACAAAATACATTTTTTTCAAGAATTTCAATAAAATAAGAATCACATCTTCCATCAATTCTCATAAACAACTTTTATGCAAAATTTGAAGTAGATTGGACCAAGGAATCAAGTTGTCCCATAGTAACTTTACCCCCCTTTTTTACCCCCTTAGAGTTCGAATTTCGAAAAATCCTTTCTTATCGGACGCCTACGTCTTATAATAGTTCCACCTGCCAAGTTTCAGATTTTTACGATGAGCGGTTTAGGCTGTGCGTTGATTCTCAGTCAGTCAGTCAGTCAGTCAGTCAGTCAGTCAGTCAGTCAGGACAAAGCATTTTATATATATAGATTATACGATTTGAAATAAAATACAACACCATAAGCACTATATTTACAAAAGACGACATTCATTCAAAAAGTGCAAATTAACCTTAATTAAAAGTGGATTATCCTTGTAGAACTATGATAATGACGTTTCCAAATCATTGTCGTCTGTCCGTTTCGTCAGC